>OY294054.1:3703855-3798729 GCA_958510825.1 Brachypterus glaber
ACTCGAAAAGCAAATGTCATGCCCTTCTACCACGCATCAGGTTTTTCGCTTTATCCGAAATTTTTGCGACGTTGTCGGTTGTATATTTTTTTAAAAAAATACTAATTTTTAGAAAGATAATAAATGGTATTACAGAGAATATGTTATGGTATATTACTTAATAATGGAAAATAACAACCAATAACATCCAGCGATAATTTTAAGAGATAGGAAATGACGTAACCACACCGTTTACATCATGTAACCGGACGGAATTCGTCGAATCCACAAAAATGTGAGAGATAACCGATAAACCACGGTAACACTGTTAATATGACCTTTTTGACATTTATAACCTAAAAATTGAAATTAAAAACATTACAAAAGTTAATTAATTTAATAATCAGAGATAAAAATAATAAAGTATCTTTATTATATGTGTGCTCCAATCATTTGTGAAAGTATTACATCTATCGGAGACATAATAACAAAAAAAAACACGATATGAAAAATATTAGAGAAACCTTAATTTCTCAATAACTATGGAATAGAAAGGTGAGATATCTTTGTATTAATGTTAATTATCTATGAATAGAAATATATTAACCTAATTTAGCAAAAAGATATGGATCAATAAATCAAAAATACATATTTTTAATTTCAAGAATATAGCCACAAAATTATCAAAAACAAATATTCTAAGACACATGTTCATTGTTTTTAGGTAGAACTTAGTGAGAAACATCTATTGGAACAATATGAAACATTAACAACAGAATATATGACGACATAAGTGAATTGCATCAAACTATGGGTTTCGATAAACGAAGAAAGTGATTTATCCAAAAAACAATGTTGTGCCTTATTCAGACAAAGATAATCTGTATTATGTGCTATAATAATCTAAAGGTATTTATACGATAATAAAAATTAAGAAAAATAAAGTAGAAATTTTCAATTGCTACAATAAGACTGCTGTCCCAGTCGTTGGCATTCAATACCTTGAGATTGTATGATCGGGTTTGCGGCGGCTATTACTGGTTCCTGCTTTTTTGTGCATGGAGTAAAATCAAAATCTATACTACCACCGTATGAAAAGGTTGGCGGTCTCCAAGAATAATCGTCCTCGTCCTCCCCCTTAGAATGAAAAGGGGAAGGACAATTTTCCTTCTCACCGTCCGAGGACATATACTTCCTTGAAAAGTGACTGCTTTGAGGCCGGTTTATAAGGGCTTCAAGCATATTTCTTATTTGCTGTTGCTCCAGGGCACATAGTCTAGAGTCAGCTTTGGACTTTTTTTTAGGGACTATCGGTTCATCCTCGTCCTTACTGTTTTCGCTATCTTCCTCAAAAACTGAAAAGGAACGCTTTCCTTTATCCAAACGCTGATTTTAAACGGCTAACTGCCACCTCGCTTGAAATAAGCAGTGGCTTCATTTCGGATACAGCTGCAGAAATTAATTCATGCTAAACAGCAGAAGTTCTGGGAATCCAGGTTTCGGGATCCCGATCCCGAAATCCCGAAAATTTCAAAAAGTTCGGGATCCCGATCCCGAAAATTAAAAATGTCTCATTTCATCAGAAATTAATTATCTTATATTAAATAAATAAAATTATAAAATTTAAACCAAAAACTTTTATTAAAATAACCAGTATTAACCATATTTTATTTAAATTTATATTTTACTAAATAAGAAAAATAAAAAATAAAATAAACACTAAGAAAAGCAAGAATTTTTTTTATATACAAATTATATGTGTGCATCACGAATATTCAGTAAAATATTTATTATTTAAAAAAAAACAAACTTTTTAAAAGTTAAAACAAATAAATAAAATAAAAAGTTAAAAAAAAACAAACTTTTTAAAAGTTAAAATATATAAATTAAATAAAAAGTTAAAAAAAAACTTTTTAAAAGTTAAAATAAATAAAAAGTTACATCTATAACTACCAAGTTGGTAGTACCAACAAAACAAACAACATTAAAATATAAATTCATATATAAAAAAATATATAAAAGTAATTATAAACAAACTTAAAAATTTTAAATTAAAATTATGTTTTTTTAACATTTAAAATAAAATATCCCCTTAACACCGCTAGGGCATTGAGGGTTTTATCGCCCAAACGTGAACGAATTTTAGTCACAAATGCAACTGCCGCAGAAAAAGCCCTTTCTGATTCAATGCTGGTAGGTGGTATACAGATTATATAATCGTACGTTTTCTGAAGATAAATCCATCGTATACCACCATTTTCAAAAAGGGCCATTTCTTTTTTAATAACTCTTAATCGTTCTTTTGACAGTATTACACTTTTTACGGGGTTTGGACTTTTTTTTCTTTTTTTTGCATTGGAAATTGCTTCCTCCAATTTTCGTTTTAGTGTCTTATTTTTTCTTGACTCTAATTCAGCCAAAGTCATTTCATCTTCATCTGAACTCAAATTTTCTGGACTAGCCTCAACTTCCATTGACAAGAAGGTATTGATAAATTTGGCAATAACATCTGTGCCTGGTTGAGGAAAATTTTCTTTAGACGAACCTGGGTTTTGGTAAATAATACATGGATATTACCGAACGCCTCTATTTAAATTTTAGTGCTTTTTCAAAATCATTGGCGATGGTGTTTTTTCCCTTGATATTTGAAATTTCTGCCAATAAAAAGTCAAAAGATTTGCTTCTCTTCTACTAATATCATCAGTTAGTTTTACTGGCTCTAGACATGTAATTATGTTGTCAAGCAACTGAAATTCACCTTCATCTAAAGTATTTCGTTCTTTCAAATCTATTAGTGCCTTTTGTATGCAATCATTTAGCTTTACAAATTGCTCTAGCATGCTTAAAAGGCTGTTCCATCTCGTTTTACAATCTAAAACAAGCGAAAGTTCTTTACCAAACTTTTTTTTTTACATATGACTGTAAAATTGGATTTTTAGTGGGAGATCTTTTGAAAGTTTTTACTATTTTTCTTACCTTTTTTTATTAAATCATTAATATCATATTTTTCGGTTAATTCTGAATTGTTTTTTCTTTCATAAACTATATTCATAGAAAATAATTAATTTTCTAATTCTTTGTCGTTTTCTGTTTCTTCAGCTTCTGTCTCTTCATTTTCTGTTTCATCATCATACTCATTTTCTGTTTCTGGATTAAAATCTTCGTCTTCCTCTTCAACGGTTAAAACAGTTTCATTTGCTTTTTTTGCTTCATATAAAACATCCAAAACAGCTAAATGTATAGCATGAGCAAAACAAAGTTGATGTTCGCAGGATAACAAAGTCCCCATTTTTTTCATTACACTTGCCCCATCCGTTGTTATGCTGACTATATTCTCGTCAATGTTCAAACCAAACTCTTTAAGCTTTCCTTTTAACAGATCTACACCTGTGGTAGTAGGCATTGAACCAACAATACGAACAAGCCCAATATTAAAGGTTTTTCCATTGACTACATGGACATTTACATTCATATACCGTTTATTGGCCGTGGATGTCCATTCATCCAAAGTAAGGCTAAATTTTTGGGCATTTTTTATTGAGCTTTTAAAATGTTGGGAGTAAAAATTACAATCTTATTATAATATGAAATAACTTTCGCACAAATAGTTGTTGGAGATGTGGGTATGTTCACATACCCTCTGGCCTCCAGTCCTTTTCTGATATCATAAGAAGTTTTAAAAATGCTGAATGGAAAACCATCTTTAGCTGTCATTCTAGCAAGAACGGCCTCTAATGAATCATCTGCTGGCGAAACAAAATAATCCAACACCTTAGTTTGTTTTTTATTTGAGGAAGTTGGCGCAGGTAAAGCAATCTGCTTTGTTGAAGAAGAAGAAGAACCGGCTGCTTCTTGATAATCTTTATTTGATGCTTTTTGATTACATGATTTATAATGTGTATGAAGTCCTTTGGTGGAACCTTTTTTTATTGAAATTATAATTTTGTATTTTTTGCACATAGCTGTTATTTTATCTTTCGAAATAAAAAAGTTTGGCCAAATTGGGATGCAACTGGTAGTTGTCCATTTTTGTTGATAATCTGCAATAAATTTTTATTTATAATTTATAATATAAATATATTATGTTACACTTAATCTTAAGACCACCGCAATTACATATCGAGTAACCCGATTCGAGTTGAATAAATAAATTCTAATTTTTCGGGATTTTCGGGCTTTTTTTTCGGGATTTCGGGATTCAAAAATCTTCGGGATATCCTGAAATTTCGGGATCCCGAATTTCGGGACTGGAAACCCTAAGCAGAACCTCTAATCCTAGAGCCTAAAGAGGATGGGCCTGTGATGAGGCCGACGCAAAATGGGGACTCCCACATCTTCAACTTTATTTCTTTGTACTTTTTCTCCGAAATACTGCTTGCATCTGGGTTAAATGCCTGCATCAACGCAATAGTGGGAAGAGCAAAACGGATCTTATTTAGGTCTTGAGGATCTATTTCACCCCTTAACAGCTCTTTCTTGGACATTTTTGCAGCCTTCCACTTCTTCCAGCCTTCGGGTAGATGAGCAGAGACCAAATCTTTAATTCCAATGAGCGCAGCATTTTCATGTAACTCCAATTGGGCTAATTCCTCTATTCTGCAAATTTGATTGTAAAACCATCTGCAAAGAGTAGTTAACATTAGTTTCATGAGAAAAAATGGCCTCAAAAATTATACGACTGGCTAAAGAGTGAGTGGGGCCACAAAGTAGTCTTTCAGACCGAAAAAGTAAGTGTCGGGCCCAAAAGTGGGTCGTCGGGCCAAAAAAGTGGGACGTCGGGCCAAAAAGTGAGACGTCGGTCCAAAAAGTGGAACGTCGCACACAGGTAAAAAATTCCAAAAAAAAACGGAAAAAAAAAATCATGAAGCGTCGAAATATGAATATTTATAAACCTTATAGCGTCCTCTAAATGATGTATACATTTTTTTGAAAATGTTTGCGGTTTTGCATAAAAAAATAAATTTAAGTGGCACATTACAATATCTTACACTTAATTTTTTTAGGGCTGTATTTTTTAAATTTTAAAATATAGTACTAATATGGGGCATTAAATCATAGAAAGGTATTATCTCCATGACGCGTCTGGACGCGATTAGATCTACCCAAAGTGAGTTATTACATTTGGTTGTTATATATAACCGATGGTGTGACCAAAGCATACTGAAAAGCCTTTAGTTAAGATTTAAGTAATCTTAATAGTAAATACTTTGCAATTTATAAACGCAACAACAACACACAATTATATATCTAAACATACCACAATAACATTCCACAATGACTTCAAACGTTCTCCATTTATCAAAGTCCGTTTTTATAGGTAATACCTTTTTTGCAATTAATTGGGAAACATTTTTTGTGTTGGGATAGGATGGGATCTCACTGACGTCATCGTTTCCAACAAATGACACAACTGCATATTCCATTTTACTAAAAAAAGTATAATCCATTTTACTAAAAAAGTCTATTAAAAGTAATTTTCTAAATTTAATATTGACTAATAATTTGAATTCTTATTTTGAGGTTAATTTTTAAAAACGTATTACGATTATGTAGATTATAAAACTTGTATAAACTAATAATTAGTTTTATTACTAACCTATCATAAAAAATAAACACTCTCCAAAAAATAGCTTTTGCAAACACAAAAGATAACTAACAAACACTATTCCTAAAACAGTTTTATCTAAATTATGACGCCGTGCATACTCCACTACTATTGGCCAAAGGATCTAAGCTAGTTTGCTTGGCGGGAACTTCAAAATTCTATTTTCTGTTTTCACAGAAATCACATCTGTGATTTCTGTATTTTACAAGATATTACATAGTTATGACACGAATACGGATACTCGTATTCAACTAATCGTTTGAACTTTTCGATTTCCAAAATAACTTTATAAAAATAAATTTAAAAAAAACTTGAATGTAGTAATGCTAATATTATATGGTATACCTAAAAATGTAATAATAAGTATAAAATATTAATGTATGTCTAAAGAAAATAAATACTTACTTACTTACTTACTTACTTACTTACTTACCTATAGGTTAACTTAACTTGTTTGTGACTTTTATCTGAGTCAAACCAAATTGAAGTTTTAAACAAACCGTGAAGATAAGTAATGCTACGCATTCCATTATATATTATTCACAGTAAATGGTATATTGCGTTTCCCAAATATTAAAAAAAAAATAAAAAAAAAATAACAAAAAAATACATGTTTTTTTTTTAAGATTTTTTTTGAAAAACGAAAAATTATTGAAAAAAAAAATCAAAAAAGGTTTAAAGAAAAACATTTTTTTAATTTATTTATTTTTTTTTTGTAGAATTGATCCTTATAATAAAAGTAATGTTTCCTGAAAAAATTACGTTAATCGGAATTTTCTTTCAGCTCTTTTCGAATTTTTTAAAGTTTAACCACCCATAACTTTTTTGTTTTTGAGGGGATTACTTTCAAAAATAATAGGGATCTTTCCCTAGTAGAACTTGATTTTCAAGTCTATCGGATTATTCTTTTTTGAGTTATCGTTTAGACAAAAATCGTGATATCAGACGGACGGACAGTACAGACGCAAATTTGAAAAAAAATGTTTCTTATTTTTTCATGAAACACATTTATATCCAAGAATTTTTTTTCTATGATGATTTTTGATTTTTTTGAAAATTCGTAACTACCGTATAATATGATTCTAGCGCTGGCACTGTGAATAATATAGAAAGAAATAGAAATATTATAAAATGGGTATACAGGTCAAAAATAATATTTTTTTTTTAATATACGAACAGTTTTACGGTATAAGTTATAAAAATAATAATAATAGTAATAGAATAGTAATAGTAATAGTAATAGTTTTTTTTTATAATGTGGGTGGAGGAAATGCATTTACGCACGTAGTGTGGGACTCAACCTTGGTTCCTACCCACTAAAAGCACCACCCACAAAGCGAACTCAGCTCCGGAACCGCCTTCGCATTACATTATAGCTGAGACCTGACTACTTCCTTTACTGTTATTCTTCCCTTTTCTTTTCTCTTAATATGTTCTCGATGTATGTCGCCACCACTTCCCATTCTTCGACAGTGCGCAGCATAGCTCTGACAATGCTATCAGGGTTTAGCTCTTCTCCCATACTCTCTCGAAGTTCATTTCTCTGCTGCTCCCATCGTTGACAAACAAAAAATGTGTGCTCTGCGTTATCCACCTGCTCCTTGCACCAGATACATAATGGTGTCGCTGTATGTTCGCACTTATAAAGGTACGATCTAAACAGTCCATGGCCCGTCAGGAACTGAGTTATATAGAAGTTTACTTCGCCATGCCTTCTTTCCAACCATTCTTCTAGATCGCCTATGAGACGGGCAGTCCACCTACCCTTTATGCAATCCTGCCACCGCTCTTTCCATCTCTGTATGGTGTGCACCCTCTCTTCTTCCTTAACTCTTCTTGGCTCATTTTCCATCTTCCGATCGTACCTTCGCTTTCTTTCCGTTGCTAATAAGTCAATCGGCACCACGCCAGCAATCACCAACACAGCTTCTTCAGACACAGTACGATAGGCTGATGTCACTCTCAATGCACCCTTTCTTTGTACCTTAGACATTTCCCTCCGGTATTTTTCTACGCCAAGCGAATCGGCCCATATTTCCGCTCCATAGAGCATAATAGAGTGGGTGACACTTATAAGTAGTATTCTTTTGCTACTTTTGGGGCCATCCACATAAGGCATGAGCCTCGAAAGTTTTCCCATAACGATTTCTGCCTTACCTGCAGCATGTTGTATTTGGGGCCAAAAAGTGAGCTTAGAATCAATTTTCAGACCCAAATATGTAATGACATTTACCGCTTCCAGGTTTGTTCCTTCGATTTCAATTATGAAAGGCTTAGGAAAGTTTCTCTGTCTGGTCAAAACTACCATTTCGGTCTTGTTTGTGGCAAGTTGAAATCCGTGCTCCTGTAGCCAATCATTCGTTTCTTCTGTAACCTGTTCTACTTTCCTCCTTGCTTGTTCCTCCCCTCGAGCGATGATTACCGCTGCGGCGTCGTCAGCGAGACCTACTATTTTTGGATCCTCGGGTAGCTGAATGTCAAAAAAAGGATCGTACTCCGCGTCCCACAGGTCAGGTCCGAGAGCTCATCCTTGAGCTATTCCACCCGTTATTTCAATAGTCCTCTGTCCGTCTGTCGTCTCATAAGTCAACCACCTATCCCATAGGTAGTCATCAATGATTAGCATAAGGTAATTCGGGATTCTAAACCTTTCTTTCAGTGTTTTTAGCACATCAGTCCATTTTGCCGTATTAAAAACGTTCTTGACATCATAGGTGATTAGTACCCAGGCGCGTCTAGATCTGTGGTTTCCAACCCATGCATCTTTAGCTGCTTTGACTACTTCTTCAATGGTGCTAACAGTAGATCTTTTTTTACGGAACCCGTGCTGTCTATCAGAGAGCCCTCCTGCCGCCTCAATAGCTGTTCGTAATCTTCCTCTAATAAGTTTTTCCAGTAATTTTCCTACAGTATCAAGCATGCATAGTGGTCGGTATGAGGATGGGTTGTAAGGTGGCTCTTTACCCTTATATAATAGAACTAGTCTCTGCTTCTTCCATCTGATGCTGAATGCTCCTGCTCGCAGGCTGGCATTATACATATTTAGCAGTACAAATGGGTAATCCCTTGCTATTATTTTTACTACTTCATTGGGTATTCCATCGGGACCAGGGGCCTTTTCCCCCCATTGTCCTCACTGCCTCGTTTAACTCTTCCACTGTAAATAGTACTGCGTCCTCCAATGGAACCGTTCTAGTGCGTTGTCTTTTTCCATGCTGAGGAAATAGTGTTTCCACTGTATTCTTCATCTCCTCTGGCTCTTTTGTTGTGACCGGTCCGCCACCTCCCATCCTACGCATAACTATTTGGTAGCCTTTCCCCCAAGTGTCTCCATTGATTTCATTGCATAGGGTCTTCCAACAGCTTGCTTTGCTCTTCCTAATAGCAATATTTAAGGTTTTCTTTGCCTCTTTGTACTCTTCATCCTCTGGTACCCTTTCTCTTCTTCTACGAGCTCTAAGTGATGCTCGTCTTTTTTCGAAGCAAAACCTTCTTAGTTCAGCAATCTCTTCGTTCCACCATTTTTTTTGCATAGTGCGTACGTCCGTAATGGCATGGATGCATCACATCCTCGTATGATCAAAGCCATTTTTGTGTCAATGAGCGCTTCTACACTTTCCCTGGTAATGTTCTGCATAGGCTTTTCTTCAAGTAGGTGTAGTCCTTTTTCGGAAATGGTAGTCAGTAATGCATTCTCATTCAGCTTAAAGGCGTTCCAGGCTCGTTGTGTGTGTCTATCTTTCCGGTAACAATCGTTTCTACTTACAATGCGGAAGCTGATATACCAATGCTCGGTTGCTGAGTAATTCTCCAATACCTGCCACTCCTTAACTTGGGCTGCTATATCAGAGGTAGCTAAGGTGATATCTGGTATTGTTTCTCTATACCCTTGCCTTCGAAATGTTGTGGTCGTTCCACTATTCATAATAGTTATGTCTAGTCTCTCTAGTCCCTCAAGCCAGCTTTTGCTCTTTTGCTCTACGCGATGTACCGCCCCAGTCGAACTACCCGCCTGGCAGTGTCCTCGAATCGCATCACACGGGAGCGTAAATCGGCGTCCGTGGTGACGCACGACCGACCCCGGCCAGCGGACCGCCCGAGAGCGATCGCGCCGACGCAGAGCGGGCGCGCCACTCGGTGCGCCACTCTACATGTGTAGGCGAGCGACGCACGCGTTCCGCCTCACCGAGTAAGTAAAGAAACCATGAAAGTAGTGGTATTTCACCGGCGACGACTTGCGCCGTCTCCCACTTACGCTACATCTCTCATGTCTCCTTACAGTGCCAGACTAGAGTCAAGCTCAACAGGGTCTTCTTTCCCCGCTAATTTTTTCAAGCCCGTTCCCTTGGCAGTGGTTTCGCTAGATAGTAGGTAGGGACAGTGGGAATCTCGTTAATCCATTCATGCGCGTCACTAATTAGATAACGAGGCATTTGGCTATTAAAAATAATTTATTTATAAAAAATATATGACATGTTACATAAGTATAAAATATCTAAGTAAAATTTTCAAACTTTCAGCATGAAAACAGGGCGCAGCCTGCACACAGATAATAAATTAACAAATAAGAAAAATATATAAACAAATACATGTGAACAAATGGTGTATAAAGATAAATAAACGCGTTACAATGTTTGGACGACACGCACAAGATGTAAATACGGTTACAAACATACAAATGTCACTATGTCCTGGACGAAACACTTAGTTCCGCGGTTGCCGTTGGGGAGGCGGTTGATCCGGTCTCTGGATCCGCCTCCATATACGCCTCATAAACGTGGAGGGAATGGACCCGCCCCATTTTAGTGCGGAATGGACTGCCCTTTGCTTCCAGTTGCCCGGGATCTGTAGCAACTCGACGGTGGGGGCATTGCACCGTGGCCATATGCCACTGGCGCCCACGGTAATTGGGGCGAAGATAAGTTGTTTGCCGGGCCATCTACGTTCAGCGGCGACGAGGAACTTTGGGCAGTCGTACTTGTCCCTCTTTACGCGATGTGCAGCAGCGAGGCCGGTTGACGTCTCCCAACACACTTGCACGTCGCACACCACCAAATTTGTCCCTGGTGAACGATCACGTCAGGCTTGAATAGGGTTCCGTCTGGATGCCTGACGTGCGGTTCATATTCAGTGGTCCAACCGCGCTTTTTGGTGGTGTGCTCATGCAATTTCCGGGCTTTTTCGTTATGCCGGACAATGCGGACGTCATCGGTCGTATCACATGCCTGGAGAATATGGGATGTTGTAAGTAGTTAAGAGAGTCATAGTTACTCCCGCCGTTTACCCGCGCTTGCTTGAATTTCTTCACGTTGACATTCAGAGCACTGGGCAGGGGACTTTAACATAGATCTCAAGGTAAGCTACAACCATTCAACTTTATTTTTAAATTTAATGAACTCTTATGGTCTCAAACGAACTATATTTGACTACACCAGAATCACCCCAACAACTAAGAAGGGTATAGATAATATTTATACAAACATTGACCCATTTGAAGCAAAGTGTGTGAACTATCAGATATCGGATCATATTGGTCAGAAATTATGTTTTAATATAAATAAAAGTGAAAGGAACATGGTTACCGAAAGAGAATACTCACTAGAAAATAAGGTTAGGTTTATTAATAGGCTAAAAGAGCAAGACTGTTCGTCCCTATATACATGTTGTGTAGGTGATGTAAATAGTCAATTTAATAATTTTATGAATGTGTTTGTCCCGATTTTTAACGAATCTTTTAAAAACGTACATGTAAAAGCAAAACAAATAATATATTATATAACTCACAAGAGATAAAAAATTGTAAAAATCATTTAGATGTTTTTTACACTCTAAAAAATGTAGATCTTAGGTATGTGGATGAGTACAACAGGGTCAAAAAAGAATATGATAGTCTACTTGGTTTTAGAAGAAATATTTATTCTAGTCAAATAAATAGATCACAGAATAAAAGCAAAACAGTGTGGAATGTGATTAAGGATATAAAAGGCGATAAAAAGTCAAATAAATCTAAAATAACAGGTAATCTATGTTCTGTAGCTAATGACATTAACCAATTCTTTGCAAATACTGTTGGGGAATTGGTTAATGAGCTAGAACAAGTAGAGTTCTCGTGTAATATAGACAAAAACCCAAATTCAATGTTCATAAGTCCAGTTATCGCTTCATAAATCATTGATATTATAGACAAACTTAAAAACAAATGGAGTAGTGGTTTTGATGAGATTCCTGTTACTATAATTAAGCTGTGCTTCTTAGAGATTTGTAAACCACTGGCCTTTATAGTCAACAACTCTCTTGTGTATGGTGTGTTTCCCGAAAAACTAAAAGTAGCACCCATATATAAGAAAGGTGACCCTTCTGTTATAAACAATTACAGGCCGATTAGTCTTCTGCCACCGTTTTCCAAGTTTTTTGAAACTGCAATGGCTTCAAGTATTTTAAACTTTTTTGAATTACATAACGTCCTTAGCGACCGCCAACATGGTTACATAAAAAATAGGTCCACTAACACTGCAGTGTATGATTTCACTCACAGGATACTGATGGGCTTCGACAATGTGGAGTACATTATAGGCCTGTTCTTGGATCTGACTAAGGCTTATGAATCCATAAACCACAATATAATATTGCAGAAGCTCAAAAGGTATGATGTGAGGGGAAGGACACTGCAGTGGATAAAATGTTACCTGGAAAAAAGGACTCAAATGGTGGCGGTCGAGAAGGGTGGTAAAATCTTCTTTTCAAACCCGATTTTAATCGAAGATCTTGGAATAGCGCAAGGCAGCATAATCGGTCCGTTGTTGTTTGTAATATTTATGAATGACATATACAGCGCCCTTGTTTTTTTTAACTGCAGTCTCATAAACTTTACAAATCTTTTAGTGAAAGCGAAAACATACGAAGAGCTCCTAACCCTACTCCATAATTGTGTAAAAAATATCACTAAATGGTTTTTGAAAAATAAATAAATTCTAAATACAGAAAAGACCAACATAGTTATGTTTAAAACCATGCAGTCGAATTTCGTGACTCCAGAGGTTATACCGTTCAACACAGCACTTTTAAATACTGTGAGTAGTACTAAATTCTTAGGTCTGGTACTTGATGAACAGGATTGGCCATGGTAAAATTAAAACCAGATGGGTCTGAAAGAAATATGTCAGATGTCAAGTATGTCAAAAACTTGTCAGTAAATTTACTGTCTGTAAATTCACTTATTTCGAAAGGTTTTAATGTAAATTTTGATTCAAATGGTTGTAAAATTCTTTATGAACAAGAAAACATTGCTACAGCGACAAATGTCGATGGATTATATAAGCTAGACGTTTTGACAGAAAAAATGACAGAAAATGTCAATGTTGCAAAGGTGAATGATTCGCATATGCTATGGCATAAAAGATCAGCTCATCTAAACCATTTTAGCATGAATCTGTTAAAAAATGGTTTGGCAACAGGTATAACGTTCAAAGAACTGGAATCAGCTGTTCCATGTGTAAGCCGCGTTAAAGGAAATCAGGTCTGAAAATCTTTTCCTAAAAATAAAGAAAAGGGGTTAGCCAAAAATAAATTGGATTTGGTTCAATCCGACCTGCTTGGACCAGTTGACGTCAAATCCTGGAGCGGTTTAAGGTACATACTTACCTTTATTGATGATCATTCGAGAAAGGTGTTCATTTATTTTCTAAAAACAAAAGATGAAGTACCAGATGTTTTCAAAGTAGAAAGAAGGAAGTGTAGAACCATCTGCTACAGAGACTTTTAGTCCATTACTTTGTTTTGATATGAGAGATAACAGGCTGTCATTGCCTGCCATGTGACAGGAAGTACCACTGTCAACATACCATTCGTCTGAATAGACTTCTGAACCTATTTTGAGAGCAGCAAATAGTGCTTTATTGCCCGAGCCTTTATTTTTTGTTTGGCTAGGTTTTGCTCCCTTCGGTTGCTCTGAATTCTTTCCTTCTTGGGGATTTTGCTGGGTGCACTGGTTTTTATAGTGCCCTTTTTGCTTACAAGCCCAACACCAAGGAGTTTTCTTACCTTTCTTCAAAAAAAGTGCAGAATCATTTTTATCACTGCTACAATGACCATTCTGCCATTTTTTTTATCTTGCAGTAATTTCGTTTTAACATAATCTGATGTTATATTTACGCCTGAGTTTTCTAGAGCCATGATCATATGATCATAATTTTCTGTAAGACCCTGCAACATTATAGCTGCTAGAAACTCATCGTCTATAGGTTTTCCTATCGATGAAAGCTGTTGCGACAAAGCCATTGCTTCATTTACATATTCTTCCATAGTATTAAAGTTGACTAGCTAGTAGTAGTAGTAGTAAAAGGTGGGTAGGCTCCGACGCCTGACAAGTAGGCCCAATGGCCCTTTTTGTCTGCCCCAAGATTACCTACCCAACCTGCTGCCTATCCTCCCTCTTCCTGAATCTGCCAGACCTTCTGATGAAGTTCATAACATCTGACCAGGCTAGGAGGCTCATCTCTTCCTTCGCTAGTGTTACCACTCCGAAGACGTCTTGTCTGAGCCTGCCCAGAGCCTCATACTCCTCTATGAAGTGGTAGGGCGTTTCCTCGTCCATCCCACACCCAGGGCAGGTCGGATCGTTTACCGTCCGCATGAGGCTTAGGTGTCGCATAAGCCCACAGTGGCCCGTAAGGACCCGTAAGGACCCCTGTAAGAAGGCTTATGGTTCGACCCCTTCCTAGTAGCCAGACCGACCTAGCTTTGCTTGGCCTGGTCAGGAACTCCTTTGCCTGCCTGCAACCGCTAACTCGGTCCAGTGTTCCTTAAGCTGACTTTCCACCCAAGCGTTGTGGGCAGTCTTCACTTGTTTCCTTGTGATTTCGAGAATTGGTTCAGGACCCAGGCAGGGCTTTCCGGCACCCAGTCTGGCGAGTTCATCCGCCCTCTCGTTGCCTGGAATGCCGCAGTGACCTGGTACCCACACAAGGTGAACTCTTTTTGTTCTTGCTAGCTCATCCAGCTCTCCAGCGCACTCCTGCACCAGAGCGGATCTTGTTGCGGGTGCGCTAAGAGCTTTTAAAGCTGCCTGGCTATCCGAGCAGAAGTATACATCTGTCTCGTTGCCTGAACGTACTGCCTCACACCTTGCCGCCTCCTGTATAGCGAAGACCTCCGCTTGGAAGACTGTGGGGTACATTCCTAGCGAAAAGCTTTCCTGTACCTCCCTGTCCTCAATGCAGAATCCTGCTCCCGATGTCTGTGTGCTTGCCATACGGGAACCGTCTGTATAGCACACCACGGATGTCGGGGCGAAAGCAACCTGCTTTCTCTCCCACTGTTCCTTACTGGGAATTGTGAGAGTGAATTTCTTGTTATACCTAAGCTGATCTTCAGCCTCAATCACTTTGATACTGCTAATAGGGATTTCCTTTTTAGCGATCTCTGCAATCTTGGTGTGACCATACGTTGCTTCTCCTCCCAGCCAGCATCCAGCGTCTCGCATCCTCAGGTGGCTGGCCATCGCTTCCTTCTTTATCCAAGATGGAAGCGGGGGCAGCCCCAGTAGGGCTTCGAGCGCGGCTGTAGCGGTCGTCCTCATAGCGCCAGTAATCCCTAGACATGCTAGTCTTTGGATTTTACTTAGCGTTCTTGCTACCATGGCTTTGCTGACACTGGGCCACCAGACCACCGAGCCATACTGCACTCTGGGTCTGATGACTGCGGTGTAGATCCAGTGGAGGATCTTTGGGCTCATGCCCCAGCTTTTGCCAACCACCCGGCGCAGATGCCAAAGAGACGCTATCGACTTGTCTACGACTTTGTCGATGTGCGCCTTCCAGGTGAGCTTACTGTCTAGGGTTACCCCTAAGTACTTAACCTCTTGAGCAAGCTCTAGTGGCCTACCGTACATTGTGGGTGCCCTGAATCCCTGTATCTTCCTTTTGTTGGTGAAGAGGATCATCTCTGTCTTTGCTGGGTTGACTGAGAGTCCGTTCTCCTCACACCAACTTTCTATAATCCTGCAGGCGGTTTGCATTCTATCGCAAACAATGCCTAGGAACTTTCCTGTGATCAGTACTGTCCCGTCGTCTGCATATGCCTGCACATACAGCCCCTCAGCGGTCAGTCTCCCAATAAGACCGTCCATTACTAGACACCATAGGTGGGGAGAAAGGCAGCTGCCTTGTGGGCAGCTGCCTTGTGGGCAGCCGCCTCTGACCCCGATGTCCAGTTGGCAGTCTCCTAGGGAGGCTATGACCCTTCTTTCCTCCAGCGCAGACTTTACCCAGCTAATAAGTACTGGTGGGGTGCCTCTGGCTCGTAATGCGCTGCAGATTTTCGACGTTTTTGCCTTATCGAATGCGCCCTCTACATCAAAGAAGAGGGCTAACGCCCACTCTTTCTGATGTAATGCCTTTTCAATCCTCTGTGCTAGGGCGTGAAGAGCCGTTTCAGTCGACCTTCCTCGCCTGTATGCGTGCTGCCTTTTGTGGAATGGGTGCCTTGATAGCACTTCTTCCATTAGGAACCTGTCTACTATCCTTTCCAACGTTTTGTGAAGGAAGGAAGTTAGACTGATGGGTCTGAAGGATTTTGCCTTTGTGTAGTCTTTTTTCCCAGCTTTTGGGATAAAGACTACTCTGGCCCTCCTCCATTCCCTCGGGACATATCCCAGCGCTAGACTGGCTTTGAAGATCCTTTTCACCGCAGGCATAAGGACTTCCAAGCCTTTCTGTAACAGCGCCGGAAATATACCGTCTGGTCCCGCTGCCTTAAATGGTAGGAACTCGTTTACCGCCCATTTGATAGAGCCATCGCTAATCACACCCTTGGCCAGCGTCCAGTCCCCTTGTGGGGGCCGTTGCCTTTCCTCGGGTGCGTTCTGGATGGCTCCCTCTCCTGGGAAGTGAGTCTCCAGCAAAAGCCTTAATGACTCCTCGCTGGAGTTGGTCCATCTACCATCTTGCCTTTGTAGGGATCCTACTGTCTTGTTATATTCTCCGCTAAGAACCTTCATAAGCCTTGCGGATTCTGCCGTGGACTCCATGTCCTCGCAGTATTTCCTCCAGCTTTGATTCTTGCTTCGTCTGAGTTCTTTTTTAAAAAGCCTTCTAGCCTCTCTAAACTCCTCCCACGAGGTTTCACTTCCAACTCTGATGGCCTGGTTAAGGGCTCGCCTGCACTTCTTTCGAAGCGTATCAAGCTCACCACTCCACCATGGAACCTTTCGGCCCTTTGCCACCTTGAGAGGGCATGCCTCCTCGTAGGCTGAGACTATTGCTCCGTTCAGTGAGGCTACCTCTTCGTCCAACTGCTCCCTGGTGAGTATTTCACCTTCAGCGGCCCAATTGTGGCGACCGAGGCTTGAGAGGTATTTCTCCCAGTCGGTCGCCCGAGGGTTCCGCTTCGGGGTCGGTTCGGGCTTGTCAGACAGTAACTCAAATCTGATCAACCTATGATCTGACATTGTCAGATCTGACGTGACCCTCCAGTTGGTAACTTCCTCTAGTAGAGGCCTTGATACCAGCGTTATATCAATGACTTCCTTGCGGATTCTGTTAAAAAACGTTGGTTCCACCCCTCTATTTACTATTTCCAAACTAGTTGACGCTATGTACCCCAGCAGACTCTCGCCCCTAGCGTTAGTGTTACTGCTGCCCCAGATCGTGTTATGTGCATTAGCGTCGCAGCCTAAGATAATAGGTAATTGTTGGTTATTCGCGAACTCAACTAGGCGCATCATATCCCCCGTAGGGGGTAAAGGTGCCTCGTAGGGCAAATATACACTTCCTATTACTACCTTATTTCTAATTCCTCTTACCTTATATTCCAGAGTTGCCGCCGTCACGTCCTTTGTTCCCAGCTGTGGCAGTGGTACCACGCTTAGGTCCTTTGACGCCAGGATGCAGGTTCTGGTGCCCTCGTCTTCCTCACCGACTATTATGTTGAAGCCGGCTGCGCCTAACCCCCTGATGTTCTTCCTGAAAATATATGGTTCTTGAACCAAAACGATCTCTCCTGTTTTCCCCGCAAGGGCGCGCACCAGTTCTCCGGTTGCGTCCTTGCAGTGGTGCAGGTTGATCTGACTTACCCGCAGTTTGTCCATGGTGGGGTCATGCATGGTGCGGTGTGTCGGCCTACTTGGTTTGCCTAGAGCTTCCGGCTGTAGGAGGCCCGCGTCGGACCGCTCCACTAAAAGAGGTGACTCTCCTTACGGAAAGAGTCACCAACTTGAAGTAGAGCAGCCAACCCGCGCTCTCCAGTCGCCGGATCTCGTCCTGGCTGACCATGTAGGTCAAAAACCAATCTCCTGGCCCTCCCGTGGTGTTCACATGTTTCCACTCCCCTACTTTGAGGGAGCGGTTTTGGAGGGTTAGCATCCTTTTTGTGTAGGCCAAATCGACCTCGGTTTTCGTCCTGAGATAGAAGCCGATCTTCTCTGGCCATGGCGCGTCGCTAGCCTTCATGGTATTGAAGGTAACGCCGCCCACATCCTGAGGAGACCAGCCTTCTAAGAGCCAGTTCAACGATGTTTCGTCCTTGGCCGAAATTAGAAACCAGCCTGGATCAACTAGGCCTGAGTTCAGGAAGTGAAGCTCTGGGCCGGCAGGACCTTCTTCAGGGCCCGCCATTGCCTTGAGCATCGTTCCCACCAGGTCTTTCCTTATGATCTCGGCTTCTTCTGCCTCTACTTTGCCGTCCTGCCTATCCGATCTTACCACTGCCCGGAGTCCCTTGTCTTCAGGATCTCTGGCAGCAGCTGGTCTGGCCGGAAGAGTTGCCCTGCGTGGTGGTGGCGCGTCCCCCGTCTTCCTCAGGAGAGGAGAGACGTGCGGACGACTGCCCCCATAAGCGGGCCGTTTCTTCCTGTAGTCAGGAGGGGTGTCTCTCTCCACCCTGGCCCTTTTGCCAGCCGTCGGTTTGGCGGAAGGCCCTGGTAGGGCCTTCGCTGCCTCACCTCCGACTAACGCTGGGGCGGCTGGCAGAGGGACGCTTTTCCGCTCCTGTCTCTTTGCCGACCTTCTGGCCGTTCTGGCCGAAGGCCCTCTCTGGGGGTGTTGGCTAGGTCTTTGCACTTCACTCCTTACCACCAGCTGGCTGCTCATTTCTGAGCATCCGGCCTGCGGCTCGGGTGCCGGGGCAATAGTACCTTGTCCAGTGGGAGCGGCGGCGCCGGTCGGAGGTGGGCCCTCCTTCCGCGTCGCCTGCTCCCTCTTGGCCAACTTATCCCTTTCTTTCTTGGCCTGCCTTTGACGCCTTTTCCTTTCTTTCTGGACTGCTAGCTTTAGCTTCGCAGCCTCGTCCTCCGGTGCGGTGCCTGATGGCTCTGATCCGGTTTTAGGCGGATTATTACCCTCTAGCTCCGACTCGGATGACGCTGTCGGGGTCATAAGCAGTTCGTCTTCCTTTTGTCTGCTTATGTTTGGAGATAGACCGCTTTCGGTCGTCTCCATTTTTGAGTCGAGGGACTCGTTTGGGTTTACTTCTTGCACGTTAGTTTTCCCTTCTGTTTTTTCCGTCTCCATGTTGGGTAGTTTATTATGTCTAGGTGTGTGTGTAGGTGTTTTTGTGTGTATGTGAGTTTGTGTGGGCATTTAATAGAGACTAGGATATTCAGCTCCCCCTTAGGGAAACCATATTGGCAGATTCCTGGTGGAGGAGGCTGGCGGCCGCTTTTACAAGGTGAAGCCCCCCGAAGCATGCAGCAGGTACCTCGCCCAGGCGCTACCTGGAACTACTGCACACCCCGAGATTATACACCGACTGATGGGGCAGCCCCCCTATGCTAGCTAGGCTAGGGCGGGCCCCTGTACTAATCGGCGGCACAGGTGTGCGACTCCTGCTTTCTTTCACCGCTACCATTCCAGCACGGCCCATTCCAGGGCCGCCAAATCGGCCCCCTTTGGGGGGAGCTTTAGGATCTTCGCTCCCATGCCCACGTGTGTGTGTATGTGTGTGTGTGAGTGTGTGTGTGAGTGTGTGTGCGTGTATGTGTGCGTGCGTGTATGTGTGTAGGTGTGTAGGTGTGTGTAGGTGTGTATGTATGTGTGTGTGTGCTCCCTCCTCCTTTATCCGGGCTTGGGACCGGCAGTTGGACGGTTGGCGATCTGCAACAGTCACCAACCCTCCCCCAGGCGGAGTTAAGTTGACTAGCTTAATTGAACACAGATTTCTTAGTAACCCCAGGCGACGATGCAGACCCTTGTCTTCGAAAGCCTTCTCGACAGCTGTCCAGGCCTCGACAGGTGTCTTAGACTGCATGACATGTGGATAAGTTGATTTGTCCAGAGAAAGAATTATTTTTGAAAGTGCTTTCGCTTCTCGTCGTCCTCTTGCTGCCAGATCTGTGGTGTCTGTTGAGGGTGCTCCTGTGATACAGTTATACAGTCCGTCTAACTTTAACAACGCACTCATCTGAATAATAATAATAATAATAATTATTGAAATTGGTAATAAACATAACAAATTCACAATAAGCTTGCGCTTGTGCTGTGATATAAATATATAAATATAATTAAACAAATTAAAATTTTAAAATTATTAATAATGCATACATACACACACGCACACACATACACACACACACACACACACACACGCACACGCACACGCACACGCACACGCACACGCACAAGCACACGCACACGCACACGCACACGCACACGCACACGCACACGCACACACACACACACACACACACACACACACACACACACACACACACACTATTACACGCACGGGTATTTACTATGGCATCTGTGCATCAGGCGACAAAATGGCATCTTTGAATCTAAGACCAGTACAGTGTGCGCCACAAAAAGAGTATTATGACAATCTGACCCGAATTTTGATGCACTCGGTATTTAAAAAGAAAACTGCATGTCATACTTTATGGCGTCAGATGCCACATGTAGTTCTCTAAAGAAAAATCTATGCACGATGCCTTATATACTTTGTGTATGATTTACACCTCATAAAAAATATTTGTGGCATCTACCTACATACATGAATTGAATTTAACTCATTTATGGCATCAGATGCCACATGTATTTCTATAAAGAGATTATCTATGTATGATGCCTAATGAACCTTGTGTATATTTTACATTAAAAGGTATTTATGGCATCTACACTACAAATATTAATTTAAAATCGTTCATGGCATGATGATTAAATTTTTAAATTTTGTTATATATTTTTATGTCTCATTGTAGTTATAATCAATTTAATCAAATAATTTTTTTTTCAACTTTGGTCGGCCATTTAACGATTTTATTTCTATGTGAAAAAAAAACAATAATATTGTTATAATAAATTTTAATTATAGTCTGATAAAAGTAATAATAATATTATAATATTACTTAAGTAATAACTAATCACTAATAATACATAAAGTAAATTAAAAAAAAACTTTTGCAATAAGTAGAAAAAAGAAACTGAAATGCTTTGAGCTAAAGTTAAAATATACATTTTAATTAAGAATATCTGGTTATTTGGCAATATTATAAAATGTTTTAAAATAATATGTAAGAATATAATATATTCTTACTAAGTATTACTTTTTACATGTCTGCAAACACTTATTTTTTTTTATTTTTTAAAATATTTTTTAAAAGTTGACGAATATCTATTCCATAGAAAAAGTCCAAACCAAAAAGTAATGGTAGTAGGTATTTTAAAACTTTTTTGACAGATACTAAATCTTTTATCTTTACTGTAAGTCATACTTGTTATAAAAACAAAATAATTGTCCAACTGCAGATTATGGGTTTAAATATCGTCAAAATTACTACTTATTATGGCAGTAAAAGAAACAGTTTGATTTAAGCCTAAAAAAAAGTCCTCATGAACAAAAACATTTACATAAAAATTAGTAAAGGCATACTTAAGGATGAATTTTTATTACAATTTTTTTGTTTCATAAGATTTTTCTCGGGCCCTACTTTATGTTTTACAAGTATCTCGTTGCAACAGTTTTTGATTTCTAATAATATGTGCTCGTATTTGGTCCTTTATAAGTCTCCATGGTCGACTGTTTAGAATTGGATATTTTTCTTTACTTTGCTCGATTCTAATCTTCCCCGGCAACTGTTGATGCTTAATGTCAGATTTGAAAAAAAATTGAACAGCTCTTAATTCTTCATCACTCCAAGCTCTTTTTTAAATTGGTTTCTTTTTTTCAGTTCCTGTTTTTTTAATTTTTGCACATACTTTTGAAGATAAATTAGATTTTCTTTTTCTACCTTTATTTAACGTTAATGGTGAAGCTAAAAAAATATAATAACCTATTATTTTTAATTAGGATTAATATTGATAAGTTAGAATAACTTCAAATAAAATGATAGATTTTATTATTAAAAAAAAAATAATAAAAATATTTAATTTAAACGCTTTGATACTAATAAAAAAATACAGCCGTTTTACTTGAAATGGGCGTAGATACGCCCATTTCAATTAAGCCGGCACAATAGTCAAACTAAAGCCAAACCTACAAACGAAATTTTTTGAAAAAACCTTATTAAAAAGCAAAAAATATAAAAAAATAATAATTAGTTTTGACTAAAACAGCTACTCCCTTCGTATTCTTAATTACACCGATTTTCCCTTTATATAAGCCCTTGAACGGTATAAGTGGTAAATATAATTATACTTTTAAAAATTACAACTTACCATCTTCTTCAAAACTGTGTGTAAAATTTCATCTTGAGCTTCACATTCAACTTTGTCTTCAATTTCATCTTCGACTTCACCTTCAATTTTATCTTCTTCTTCTAGCGACGGTAAATCTAAAATTATTTTTTTGTTAAATAAATTATTATTTAAACCAAAAAAAAAAGGAATAATAATTTTTAATAAAAAAATAGATAATTTACCTTCTACATTTATCTCATCTAATGTCTTTCCTGCAAATTTGTTTGCTTCTCCTTTTTCAATCGCCAATATTAACCTGCTGACTTTGGTGGTTTCCACCGCATTTTCGTGAAGCCTAAAAGCAAAAATAATATAAATAAAAAAAAAATTATAAATGTATTGGCCGAATTATTGTGAATTAATTATATCTACCTATAAAAATTTCGATGAACTCTAATGTCATGTCCCATGTGTTTGGCTAACCAGTCACATTCATTTTCATTAAGATTAAAAATTTGGCACACAGTGGCGACATATTTTCTTAATTTTGTTCCTGTTATTAATTCTGGTTGTTTCAAATTAGCTTCGTTACACGTAGTTTTTAAACATTCATAGCCTCTCATGTATCCGGTTTCACTGTTTATATAACAAAATATATAGGGATTCTTTTCTGATATTCCGACAGTTGACCTATTTCTAATTAAAGTGTCGATTGCCAACTTAACTTTGGGAGTAATTATAACAGGTACACGCCTCCCACGTTTTTCCTCAATGTCAACCACCTCCATGGTTGACGCTAATTTTTTTTCCAATGGTGACAATGACATTAATAATTCCTGTGTACTGCATTCGTTAAAAGTTGGTTTGGTGGCATATTGTTGTACAGTCATTTTTGCGGATTCGCCGCTTTTTTTTTTATTAAATAATATAATTCTGGATAAGATTACAGATGCAAGATTTTTCCAAGTCTTATAGTTTGCGCAGTTTTTTAATTTTTCTTGAAGTAAGGATATTTTTTCATCCAAAAATTTGGTTAAACAAACCAAATCCTCTGTCAAAGGCAAAAGTTCTTTGTGGTTAAATTTCCTTTTATAGAGCGTTGACAAAGCTTGAGAAGATATTTTTAATGCCCATTCCATTTCCATAAGAGTAAGAAAGGATGTTAATAATTCGTTTTGATTTGATAAACCTTTTCTTAAAGCAGTACCTTTAAGTATATATGCGCATTTTTTTAATGAGTGGCCAATTTTTAATGCCAGCGATGGCACTTTAAATTCAGGTCTTGTTAAATCTAGTTTCGTAAATCCACAAAGATTCTTAGTTGCAGTAATAACTATATCAAAATTTGCGGGCAATAAACATTCTTCCATATTTTTTACAGATGGACTTAGCATTTTAACTTCAATCAAAAATCTTGATAATTGTCTCATTTGCTGTCTAAATATGTGCATTTTGTGTTTTACCAAATTTCTCGTAGAGAGAATATCCAAATTTAAGGATAATTTCATCAGTTTTGCAAATATCTGAAACATCGTCTTGTGCCAACTTTGTTAAAATATTTTTCTTATAGTCTATTGTAAATAATAAGAAAGTTATGTCTAAAAAAAAATTTACATTTTGGGGGTGAGGGGAGGGGCGCTGGGAAAAATTAATAATAACATTTTGCTCAAATACGACAGACGGACAGACGGACAGACAGACAGAAGGACAGGCAGACAGACGGATAGGCGGTCAGACAGACCGACAGACATAATTTTTTTATTGCTTATTTTGATTTTTCTTGAGGTTTCAGGTTTTTATTATCAGATTTGCTTTCAGCTAGCTTAAAAACCCTATATACCAATTTTCGAGAAAATTACCCCCGCCCCTCAGGGGGCGGATTTAAAAAAAATATTCTAATATTTAGTTTAAGCGACTTCTAAAACCACAATATACCTACTTTCAAGAAAATTACCCCTGTCCCTTAGCGATGTGGTTAGAATTTTTAATTTTAGTTTTAGCGACCTCAAAAACCCCTATACTTAATGTTCACTAAAATAAAATAAATATTAAAAATGAATTACTTCCCGCCCTCCGGGGGTGGGGTTATTTTTTTATTATTGGATTTAGTTTTAGCTACATTAAAAAACCCTATATACCAATTTTCAAGAAAATATTTTAAACTTAAAAATAATCATCATAATGTAGTTTTATTATTAGATTAAATTTCAGCAACCTCAGCCCCTATACAATTTTAGCAATTATACAATTTGCTACGGAAAAAGAGTACTGCCCCTCTATTGTGTATCAGGGAAGGGGAAATACTTTAAAATTTATCTAAAAGGTGTATAAGAACAAAGCCGTAACCACCAACTACGATCAGGGTTTGCATAAGACTCTCGGGGTATGGGATTAAAAAAACTATACTTTTCTCACCAAAACTAATTCATAATAATAAAGTGTAATGATTGCTCGAATAATGTTTATGGTTCTGGGACATATTTCATTCCAACAAAGAATGGTGTTCAAATAAACAAATACTTATTTATATAATCAATTTAATTAATAATTAACAATGTTGTCATCACAATTATTTAAATTAATTAAATTATAATTAATCTGGATAAACTTGTCAGATTGAATACACACGTTTTACACGTGCACATTTGGAAACACACAAAATTTAGCCAAACAAAAAAAGAAATTGAAATTACAGTTACTGCAAAAATAATTGAGCACCACTCATTGAGTACTTATTAAAGTAAACTTTCTTTTGTAAAGTTCAAAAAAGACCAAACATAATTTCAATATGAAATTGATATCACCTGATATAAGTATATGGTGAAGTGGTGAAGTCTTCATGTCCATGTTGAACCTCTGCTGTTGCTCAAACCATACACATGTACAACGAACTCAGTCAAAAAGAATACATATCTTATCCATATCAATACTTGTGTGTTCACACCATGTGATAATCAAATTTTATTAAAATAATCGGTTTTAAGATTCTTTAAAAATTAAGGCGTTACCCATCGGGTACAAAGGTCATCTCCACCCGTGAAGTTCAAAATATTTAAAAAATCCAATTTCAGATGTACCTATGAGGCCTAAATAAAAGAAAACTAAACTGTAGTCATACCTCCAAATTATAAATATCATTTTAACTTACCAACATAATATTGGCCCCACAAATTTATTTAAATTAAACACAATTATAAAATGCGTTTCACACGCTTCAGATCAAGGAAAAGAGAGCGATTTTCACCGCTTGGTGTCACCACCAGTCCATCAATTGCGTTCCGCATATATCTAATTTAATTAATTAAGCATGACATAATTATTATAGCTTTGCCAAAAGACATCATTCTATATTAATAAACCAAATAAAATACCATTATACACTAATACTAATTAATTAGTCCAAAATATCAAAATTAAAGGTATATATACTTAAGTTGGCAACACCAGTATCCCAAGAAGGTATGATTTATTGTAATCAAAAATTATATAAATTTACAAATATATAAATTTAACTGTTAAAGTTATGTAATTAATTTAATAACTGCTAAATATTAAGTAAAATATCAATTAATTGCCCAAAACAAATCTAGTGATATTATCTTTAAGTTGGTAATGACAGAAAGTTACTAAAGTCAAATATGTAAACATTCGATCATTGTAAATCCAAAATATTCAAAACAATGACTAAAACTCACTCAAAAGCTAGTGTAATTTATTGAAATAAACTGTAATATTCAAATCATACTGTTAAGTTAGTGTATTAACTGAAATACCATAATAAAAGTGAAATATAACCTCACATTATGTACCTAAAAATATGCCTGTTTTGAATGAAAACAGCACTTATTTAACATAAAATGCTATACGTAAGTAACATTTATCTATTATGACCCTTTTACTAATACTTCTACCAAATATTAAATTCAAAATTAACCTTATAACTGGTCAAACTTTATAACCAAAATTGTACTCGATAAGCCCAAATAGGTAAATTAAACAAAAACTGACACGGAATCCACTTTTCCGTGACACACCACCTAAAATTACCCAAAAAAAAATGGTAAAAAAAAACACTTAAACGTAAATTTTTTTAAGGCACTAAACAATACCTAAAAAATATTAACGAAATTTCAATCAAAATATGGACAAAATCCATAATTAATTTAATATCATAACAGGCGTTATGACTGACTAAAAATCAAATTTAACTCAACGATTAAATTGATGTGTTGAATAGCAGACTCATACTATTACTACGAAGAATCTAACTATACAAACTGTATTCTACAACCACCACTGTATCAAATCATCAAGACAATTATTCATAAACCTATCGTCGTTATATAATAAATAACTTCTTAACAAACCACACAGGAAGATAATTATAAAATACTGGTTGTTCATTCCTAATTTGCTTCATACAAATTAGAAATCGAGTCTTGTCAAATCCAGGGATAGAAGAAGGAAGAAAAAGAAAATAATTATAAAATAAAATAAACTTAAAACAAAAGCAAAGAAAAAGTGTCATTATTGGGCATTGTTATCTTTACTCAACTCTTCATCAGACATATCGGAGATATGTTTTAGCTTGTTAACATGCCAATTACCAAGGTTTTTGTTACTCTCGTTTACCAAATTATACACCAAAGGCGATATCACCTTCTTTACTATACATTTTATGTATTTTGGAGCTAACTTAGCATTGAAATGTTTACTAGCATCTGATAATATAGTATTTTTCTTATAAACAATGTCACCTTCGGTTAAAATCATAGGTTTTCTACGAAGATCATAACGTTGTTTCGAACGAACATAAGCTTCATCTAATTTCGATTTAACTTTAATATACAAATCTGAAAAATTAGAAAAATCCTTTATACTATTGGTTGAGTCAGATATAAATAACTTTTCACGAACATCTATATCACCATAAAATTTTCCATCAGTAGGAACAATACGACCAAAAGTGAAAAAATTGGGACTATGACCCGTAACTTCATGTACAGATGCACGCATAGAATAAGCTATTTTATCAAGATTTTGATCCCACATATTCTGTGAACCTTTAAGATAGGAACGAATAGCTGTAACAACAACTTTATTGTACCGTTCACAAAAGTTAATTTGTGGATGGTAAAGTGCATTATACCAAACTTTGGTATTATATGAATTCATAAAATCTTTAAAAACTTTACTGACGAAATATTTCGCATTGTCGGTCAACAAAACCTGTGGAACTCCAAAAATCAAAAAAATGTTTTGTTCCAAATACTTAACAATACTTTGAGATGTTACTTTTCTAAGAGGATGTATAAAAACCGATTTTGTGAACCAATCACATACCACTAAAGCGTAACAATTGCCAAGCTTTGATCTAGGAAACGAACCTACTATATCTATACTTATTAATTGAAAAGGAAACGAAATATTCTTAGGTTTTCCCATAAATCCAGCCGGCTTTTCTTGCGAAAATTTACATGTTGCACAAACAGAACATCTTGCTATATACTTCTTTACATCTTGAGAAAGTTTTGGCCAAAAGTAACGTTCCAAAATTCTGTTGTATGTCTTGAAGTATCCAAAGTGACCTGAGAAAACAGAATCATGATTTTCTTTCAAAATCTCCAACCTTTTCTTTGTTGGTATTTATAATTTCCAATCGGGAATATTAGATTTTATATCTGCTTTACTTTGTACAAATTTATAAATGTTGTTATCCATAACTTTAAATAATGGATAAGAATTGGGATTATTGTTAATTTTCTCGATCATGTTTTTATACCAAACATCCGAGTCATTTACATCTATAGAACATATATCGGTAGGATTTCTAGAGAGAAAATCTGCTAATATATTAAATTTACCTTGGATATGGATAATCTCAAAATCATATTCTTGAATCTTCATTGCCCACCTGGCCAAACGACCACGAGGATCCTTAATGTTGGATAACCAAGTCAACGAAGCATGGTCAGAATATATTTTAAAATGATATCCTTCCAGATAACCACGAAATTTTTCTAAAGAAAAAATTATACTTAAAAGTTCTCTTTCGGTTACAGTGTAATTTCTTTCAGTTTTCGTTAAAGTCCGACTGACGTAAGCAACTGGATGAAATTTATTTTCAATTTCTTGCGAAATCACCCCACTTATGGCAAAATCTGAAGCATCACAAAAAATACTAAAAATTTTTGAATAATTTGGTGATATTAAAATTGGTGCAGTAGTCAAACACTCCTTTAATTTGTGGAAACACTCTTCAGCTCGTGAAGACCACTCGACTTTCTGTTTTTTAAGTTTTCCTTTAGTTAACTCGGTAAGAGGAGCAGATAGATCAGCAAAATTTGATATAAAGCGTCTGTACCACGACATTGTTGCGACGAAACTTTTGACTTCTGTGACAGTTTCTGGCTTCTTGATATTAAGTATTGCTTGAACCTTTCCAGGGCATGTTCTTAAACCTTGTGAATCAACTATGTAGCCTAAATACTCTAAACTTGAACGACAAAAAGAAGACTTAGGAAAATTTATTGTAAGCCCCGCATTTTCCAAACGTTTATATACCTCTCGAAGAATTTCCAAATGCTTTTCAAAAGTAGGAGTTATAATGATAATATCATCGATATATGTGAAAACGTAAGGTCTTAAACTCTCATCAAAAAGAAAATCCATAAGGCGTTGTTGTATCTGAGGTGAAATTTTCAACCCTTGAACTAATCTCGTCCACTCAAATAATCCACGGTCTGGTACTGTGAAAGCAGTTTTTTCCATTGACTCCGGGTTCAACCCAATTTGAAAAAATGCATTTCGAAGATCTATAGAAGATATAAAACGAGCATTTTGAAGTTGATTTAATATATTAGAAACATAAGGCAAAGGATATGCATCACCCTTTATAACTGATTTGAGCTTTCTTGCATCGTACACTACCCTATACTCTCCGCTTTTCTTTTTAACCAAAAGAATATTACTTGACCAAGGTGACTTAGAAGGCCTTATTATACCTTGATCTAATAATTTGTCGATTTCTGCATTCATATGTTCTTGCATAATGGGCGAAAGTGGAAAATATCTTTGTTTGATGGGTTGCGCATCACCCGTATCGATACTTACAGTGATTAAAGGAGTTAAACCTAAAACTGGTTTATCTAAAACTTTAAATAACTGAACCACTTCATCCAACAAAATACTTTGTGATGGATCCAACGAATTTGCATCTTGAACAACTGCAATTGAATCGACTGAATGTGAAAATGAATTATTTTCAAAATCCACAGAAAGCTTAAATTTTTGACAAAAATCAATACCCAAAATAAGAGGGTGTTTAACAGACGGTATAACTATAGCTTTTATAGTTTTACAAGTATTTCCAACCTTTACTGGAACCAAAACAGAACCTAAAACTTTTTGAGAATTGCCATCTGCTGTGCTAACTTTAATATTTTTGTTATCGTCATAACATATCAATTTTTCCACAGCGGGTATCATTTCGAAACATGAACCACCAATGACAGTAGCATTACTACCTGAATCTACCAAAGCTGTTACTTTATGATTAAAAACTTCCACTTCCATAAAAGGACGGTTATCATTTTGTAACTGTGTGAATATAGGAGCTACATTTTTCAAAGAAAGTTTAGGTTGATTAAATGTATTATTTAATTTATCTCTGTTTATTTTTATTTTCCCTAAAGGTGGTTTACCTATAACACAATCATCAGTAAAAAAATTATAGCCAAGGTCTTTTACTGTATTCTTAACTTTCTTAAATTTAACAGAATTTAAACAATTTTTAATAAAACCTTTTTTAATTAAAACATCAGAATCACAAAAACTTAATTTATCTGAACTCACATTTTTTCTCTGACTTAAAACATCAGAACAAACATATTTTAATTTATCTGAACCCAAATCTTGTTTTTTAATTTTATCTTTATCAAACCAATTAAAAAATGACATAATAAAAGAATCGGTCTTAAATTTACTCGAAAACCATTGACCGAAATATGATCTTCGATCAACTAGTTTTTTGGTTTATTTATAGAGCATTTTGGACATGTAGATACTATAACCCGAGGATAACCACACTTAAAACAAAATTTACCTCTTGGTTTTCTACAGTCACTAAAAACGTGTCCAATTTCTCTACAATTAAAACAAGTAACGTTAGATCTCATTTCATTTACTGAAATGTCACGTTTGGGAAGTTTATTATTCATCTCAATAGAAACAGAGTTCGAATTCTGAGAAAAATCAATCAATTCCGGAGTATGATTATTATTTGAATTATTTGAAAAATGTTGATTAGAACTTTCATTTGAAATTTTGACTTCATTAACTTTATACTTATTTACATATGATTTTTTATAAGACAAATCAGCCTCTATCATTGAGCTGTTAAAAGGAGTTGGTGGTTTATAATTACCAGTATTTAATCTAGTTTTTTCTAATTGACGAACTAATTCTTTTAAATGTTCCATCGAAACCACATTAGCTAATGCTAAATGATTTTGATAAAACGGTAACAAGTTTTGAATTATCAGATTAATTTTATTTTGTTCAGGAATTTGATAACTAAGACGAGAAAAATAAGCCTCCATAACACAAATAAATACCATAGCTCGTTCATCAGATCCCATAGTCCTATTACGAAGTTCATCCATGATCCTAGTGTCCAAATCACCTGGTAAAAAATCTTGTTTCAACTTCTATGACTAGGAGAGTTATGAGGAACAAAATTTGTATTTGGTTGATTATTAATATTACTACTGTTATTAACATTTCCTCGACTGTGACTATGAAGAGGATTATTAAAAGATGAATTCTGCATATTAATTGGTTCCGTATAAACATTATTATTCTGAAAATGAACAACAGCTCGATCCGTTGCACTATCCAGAGTCTCAAATTGAACAGATGTTGCTCTATTAGGCATATAACTATGATACAACGATAGGATCAAATTGATGTTGATTACCAATGTGAATATTAGAATTTGCACTTCGTTGGGTATTTACAAAATCATTATTAATAAAATTTCCCTGACTTTGATTAGGTATTTGACTATCAAACAAAACATTTTGAACGTTATTGAACTCAGATTAATCATTATTATTATTTTGACTTTGAACTAAAAATTGATTATTTGGATCATTTATATTTTCAATTCGGACTGATGGTGGTCTAATTTGCATATTATGTTGGTGAGTATAAGGAGATATAACGACAGGTTCGTTTTCTTGTTCCGCAATATTTACAATGTTCATTTTTTCTAGATGAAACGTCAATTCATATTGGGTGGGACGAGCACCCGTGCGGACGTGTTTATAAAGTTTCTCCGTGTATTAATCAAAGAATTATGTATAATTAAAATATAAATAATAAACATTTGTACTAAAATCTAGTGATAATAAATATAAAACCCGTGTCTTGTGTAAAGTTATTTTCGTTATTTTTTTATCATGAACACTGATAAAAACATAAACAATAAAATGAGTGATAAGATGATGACACGACAACAAAAATCTAGACCGACATCTACCACTACAAAAACACCTATTCTGAAACAAAAAGAAGAAAGAAATAATGCAGGTAATTCTAGTTATATAAGCATTCAATGCAAAGAAGACAAGGACTCCCAAAAGGACTCCACAAAAAATATAATAACTGACTTAAGAAACAAATTAGCCGACAGTAATTCTCAAAACACGGAATTACACAATAAAATAACTAAGATGAAAACTAAAATTACCTCACTCCAAAACGAAATCTTAAATAAAAATGATCGCATAACATACCTTCAGAGTCTAGTAAAAAATAAGCTAGAGAAGAAAACTACGGAAAACTCAACCCAAACAATAATAGTCGAAAAACAAAACGCAAACACACAAACGCAAAACGTCGAAAAAACTGACAAACTTATACAAACAGTTCAAGCTCCAATAAATACGAGGGAAATTAATAATAAATATGACGCAAGCAGATCTTTTGATCAAAAACTTTTCCAAAAGTCAAGTATTCCAAAAAAATCATCAAATAATCTGTTTATTTTAAGTGACGAAATAGGAAAAAACCTAAATAATAAATTACGTAATATCAACGACAAGAATTACAATATAACTTCATTTGTTAAAACAAATGCAAATCTGGAAAATCTTTTGGATAATATAAATGATCTTACGGTAAACTTTAGAAGTAATGACTATTGTATAATAATTGGTGGTCAAAATAATTTTAGAAACCAGAATCACCCCTCCTTTAGAAATATGGCCATAAATTTGGAAAAGCTAGCCAACAAAACCAACTTAATCATATCAAGCGTGCCATTATCAAGAAATATAAAGTTCAAGTATCAGATTACCAAATACAACCAAGCGCTTAGAGAATTTACGGATAAGTTAAACAAGTGCTCTAAATGTCAAGTAATTTTCTTCGATATTAATGAACATGAGAATTTTAATAAAAACCTTATAGCCATGGACATATATAGCCTTGTCAAGAAAAAATTAAATTTAATTACTTGTACATCAACGAATTTAATAGATATTGAGCCTCAACCCGCAGTCAAATGTCAATCAAAAGTTCTACCTCATGCCAACAAACATAACCAGAAAAATGTTTCAACTAGTACAAACGATGTTAACGTAGGGCCGGCTGTTAAACCAAAACATAAGGAAGTCTCAATAAGTATGAACAGCGGAATTTTTGAGTCTGTTACTGATTCTCAGAATAACAAATCTCTGGATACATCAGGGATGTTAGGTGACACTCAAGTGGGAGAAATATCACAAACATTGGAATTAAATATCTCTTCAACATCAGAAGGTTCAAGAAGCGACATCTTTCAAGTTAACGATTCTTTTTTAGGTTAAGTACCACCTTGGTTCATTTAAACATTCAATGTATGTCAAACAAAACCTTTCTCCTTGAATACTTAACTCTTCAAAAAAATCCTTTATTTTTATGTGTTAGTGAACATTGGTGTAATAGCGAAAAACTTGACACGCTAAATATAAACAATTATACTTTAATGTCAAAATTTTGTCGCACTGATCACATTCATGGCGGACAGCCATTTATGTGCGCAACGATATTGTTGACCAGTGCACTTGTAATAAAACGTATGAAAGTTCAAATGAAATTGATTTTGAACTCTCATACGTCACATTTAGGAAAAAAATATGTATTTTAAATATCTATAGGTCCCCTGAAGGTGACACAAATATCTTTTATGAAAAACTTTTTAATGCCACCAAAACTTTCTTGAGTACTTGTAAACACATTTTAATTTGTGGCGATCTAAACATTGATAAAATTAAACATAAACAAGATTTTGCAAAACTAAATGATGTGATTTCCGCATTTAACCTTAAGTCTTTAGTTAAATCACCTACTAGAGTAACTCAAAGTTCCTCTTCAACTTTGGATTATGTTATTACAAACATAGAAAAGTCAACAGTTCAAAATCACGATCCTGGTTACTCTGATCACCATGCCCAATATGTTAATTTTAAATGTGACAATAGTATTATAAATTTAATCAAAAAACTTGAATACTTTACCAGAAACTTAAATAAAAAAACTATGGACAATTTTAAATCGTCTTATACACCCATTCAAATAATGCCAAATAATAATATAAACAAAATTTTTCAAGATTTTTTAGAAAACTTTTTGCATTTTTTTAACTTGTCCTGCCCTGTACAAAAAAGAAATATAAAAAATAATAAAGAAAAAATAGTATTCAGCGATAACCTTAAGAGGGACATTAGGAGACTGAAAGATTTAAATTGGCTCAAAAAACAAACAGAGTGTCCCATAATTAAAAATAATTATAATAGTTTAAAAAAATCTATAAATAGTAAAGCCAAACTAGAAAGACAAACTTATCACAACAATATAATTAATAACTCAAAAAATAAATCAAAAGCCAGTTGGAAAATTATAAATAAACTAAAAGGTAAAAATTCTAATAAAAAAGAAATAACACTTAATATTAATGATACCGAAATCACTGATAAGAAAATCATTGCAAACACATTCGGTCAATATTTGTCAACAGTAGTCACAGAAAAACTCGAGTTAGCTTTTGGTAGCGACATTTCGACTGAATGTACCACACGTTTAGAGACAGTACAGTCATCAATGTTTTTTACAGCGGTTTCTGCTGATGATATAATTAATGTTATTAACGACTTTCCGGTAAAAAAATCAACAGGGTTTGATGAAGTTCCAGTCTCACTAATTAAACACTGCAAACGTGAACTAGCACCCCAATTGGCTGAAATGGTTAACATATCTGTCAAACAGGGAATTTTTCCGGAACTTTTAAAAACATCAGTAGTTGTTCCTATCTATAAAAAGGGTAAGGCAACAGATGTTGAAAATTATAGGCCGGTTTCCCTATTAAGTATATTTTCAAAAATTTTTGAAAAAATAATGCATAATAAAATTATGTACTTTTTAAATAAAAACAAACTTTTAACAAATTGTCAACATGGTTTCAGAAATAATTTGTCCACTGAGACCGCAACAGTAGAATTATGTCAAGCAGTTCATGACAAAATTGATAAAAATGAACATGTAATCGCGTTACTCTTCGATCTAACAAGGGCATTTGATACCCTGGATCCAAATTTTTTATCAAAAAAAATGTTTAAACTTGGTCTACGTGGAAAAATAAATAAATGGTTACTCTCTTTTTTGACAAATAGAACATTTTTAGTTAAAATACAAAATTACTTTTCTTCCAAATTTAATTCCAACATAGGCACCCCTCAGGGCAGTGTTCTAGGTCCTCTTTTATTTTTATTGTTTATAAACGACCTTCCAGATTATATAACAGAAGGTCTGTTATTCATGTATGCTGATGACACAACCATTCTCATTTCTCATAAAGACTTGTTACATTTAAGAAGACTCGTAAATATAATTTTGGATAGTTTCAAACAGTGGTGTGACAAAAACAAACTAATTATTAATTTAAATAAAACCGTAATTTTAAACTTTGGCACCAAGAGAAAAAATGTTGAGCAACAAATATTTCAATTTAATAACTTAGATATACCAACATCTGATAGCACAAAATTTTTGGGAATTATGCTAGATAAAAATTTGTCTTGGGATCTGCACATAGATTACATTGCCTCAAAATTAAATAAAGCATTTTATATGTTATATTCGCTAAAAAAATCTGTAGGCAAAACTCAGCTACTGTCAGTGTATTTCGCAAACGTGCATTCAGTTTTGTCATACGGTATACTAGTATGGGGTCAAAGTGCGAATATGGATAGACTATCTGTGATACAAAAAAGAATATTGAGACTGATTTTTGATTTAAAACCTGGCGATACTTGCCGCAACATTTTTAAATGTAATAAAATTTTAACTGTGACGTCCTTATATTTATTTAAACTTTTATCTTTTATTTTTACAAAAAGGAATGAATTAAAAACATTAAGTAGCAATCATAATTACTCGACTAGAAATAAAGAACTTCTGCTTCTCCCCAAACCTAGACTCGAGTTTCAAAAGAAGTCGGTATATTATGCTGGCCCTTATTACTTTAATAAGCTACCTGAAGAGCTAAAAAAATGCGCAAAGTTGTCTGTGTTCAAAAGCAAAATTAAGAAAGTTCTTACTGATAATTGTTTTTATTCATTACAGGAGTTTACTGATTTTTTAAAATGTATGTAATTTGTCTCAATTTTAACTATCACTGTTTTTGTTTTTTTTTTTTTTGTTTTTTGTTTTTTGCTTTTAAATTATTTTGTTTTAACCATCAATATTTTTTGTATATATTTATTTATTTATTTGTATAACTAGTTTATTTATTTATTCTTTTTATCTAATTTATTTACTATACAATTTGTACAAGTACTCCTATATTTATGATACAATCTGTTTTTTTTTTTTTTTTTATTTTTAATTTTTTTTCAGAATTTGTATCTACAGATATAGGTACATGCTTAATTTATTTTTTTAGGACGTATCCAATCTATTGTAAAATAGCATAATGGACCAATAAAGAATTTTATTTTTTTTTTTATTTTATTCGCGTACGTCATTATCAATGATATTGTTATCACATGTAGGTAAGCTAGAATGACCTTGTTCTGGTATAATATCAAAATCAATTAAATTATTGGACACGCGATTATTACTCAAAGAAATAAGTTCAGAGATATGATTCTTGCATTGTTCAAAAACATTGTTTTTTCTTAAATATTGTTCTCTACTGGTAGTAGGAATTCTTTTAATTCTCATAGACATATGCAACAATCGTGTCTCTAACTTTTTGAATTCGTTAGGGAGATTCCTAAAATTATTGATAAAACTCGATATAATACCTAGCTTTTCAATACATACTTCTAATTCATCGTCTATATTCATAAACAATGGAAAACTGTAATTTACTTGACGGTTTCTTTCCTGCCTGAGTCGTTCCCTCAATATGGTTCTACGCTGTGCAGAATTTCCCTCAACGGACTCACCACGGACATGAAGTTCGTAGGAGATTTCATCCACCAAAAGAAAGTTTGCGTCCATTTCTAAAAAATTTTAAAACTTTTAGTTCACAAAATAAAAAATATGATTTTGCGTGAAAAAAAACCACTTGTGACCAGAATTTATTCCCTAAAAAAAATAAATTCTCTTACCCAAATTAGGTAAAATTAAAATGATCAAAAGAAAAAAATAGTCTTAAGTCACCCAAAATACAATATTTTAAACTCACCAAAAATTTTATTCCTAAAATGTGATTTAAAATTACCCCACAATGGGTATGTTATACCAAAATATTAACTTATCAATTTCTTTTATGAAAGAAATTAACAAATTAAAATTATATAAAAAATATCTTTATATATGCCGTGCTCTATTCCTTAATCTAAATTCATGTATTATAATATTTTATTGTTGATCAAATACTAATTATGTTACACATGTATTTTCAAAAAAAAACTTTGATTAAAATCAATTTGAAACTAGAGTATTTCAAAAAAAAAATTTATGGTACAAAACCAAAAAATCCAAAATCAATTCGGTTTAATACCAAAATGTATCTAATTTACTAAAAAAAAAATGGATCAAAATCCAAAAAAATTATTTGGTCCAAAACCAAAAAAATATTTAAAAGTTAAAAACTTTCCAAACTATGGATCCAAAATCCAAAATTATTTGGTCCAAAACCAAAAAAATATTTAAAAGTTAAAAACTTTCCAAAACTATGGATCTAAAATCCAAAAAATTATTTGGTCCAAAACCAAAAAAATATTTAAAAAGTTAAAAACTTTCTAAACTATGGATCTAAAATCCAAAAAATATGGTCTATAACCAAAACATGAAAGTCATCAACTTCCAAAAATAAAATTTAACTATACACTGTTTATCCAAACGATTTATGGATCAAACACCAAAAAATATTTATTTAGTTTTACATCCATGAATACTAAAAGCCAAAATTAAACTATGACAGGATATTCTGGTCCACCCTGAATAATAAAAAATTCAAGTCAAAATCTGTAAGTCAAATGGTAAAAATGGTAAAAAAATGAGATACTCTAAATACATGTAATATCTGTTCAACAAAAAAAAATTACACCTAAAATAGTCAATTTTATTTATTTGAAAACCATTACAAAATAAACCATGTATCAGAACCAAACCATTAGATGTTGGGTAGGCGCCAATTATGACATTTTTTTTGCCGCAAGTATATATTTTCATAAAAAAATCCAAAAAATTTAACCCAGTGGTCTTTGAACTACCTTAATATAAGAAAAAGTATTAAAAACATAAAAAAATTCGTGCCAAACCAGATTTGGGCGCCAAATTTGCTACGGAAAATGAGTACTGCCCCTCTATTGTGTATCAGGGAAGGGGAAATACTTTAAAATTTATCTAAAAGGTGTATAAGAACAAAGCCGTAACCACCAACTACGATCAGGGTTTGCATAAGACTCTCGGGGTATGGGATTAAAAAAAACTATACTTTTCTCACCAAAACTAATTCATAATAATAAAGTGTAATGATTGCTCTAATAATGTTTATGGTTCTGGGACATATTTCATTCCAACAAAGAATGGTGTTCAAATAAACAAATACTTATTTATATAATCAATTTAATTAATAATTAACAATGTTGTCATCACAATTATTTAAATTAATTAAATTATAATTAATCTGGATAAACTTGTCAGATTGAATACACACGTTTTACACGTGCACATTTGGAAACACACAAAATTTAGCCAAACAAAAAAAGAAATTGAAATTACAGTTACTGCAAAAATAATTGAGCACCACTCATTGAGTACTTATTAAAGTAAACTTTCTTTTGTAAAGTTCAAAAAAGACCAAACATAATTTTAATATGAAATTGATATCACCTGATATAAGTATATGGTGAAGTGGTGAAGTCTTCATGTCCATGTTGAACCTCTGCTGTTGCTCCAACCATACACATGTACAACGAACTCAGTCAAAAAGAATACATATCTTATCCATATCAATACTTGTGTGTTCACACCATGTGATAATCAAATTTTATTAAAATAATCGGTTTTAAGATTCTTTAAAAATTAAGGCGTTACCCATCGGGTACAAAGGTCATCTCCACCCGTGAAGTTCAAAATATTTAAAAAATCCAATTTCAGATGTACCTATGAGGCCTAAATAAAAGAAAACTAAACTGTAGTCATACCTCCAAATTATAAATATCATTTTAACTTACCAACATAATATTGGCCCCACAAATTTATTTAAATTAAACACAATTATAAAATGCGTTTCACACGCTTCAGATCAAGGAAAAGAGAGCGATTTTCACCGCTTGGTGTCACCACCAGTCCATCAATTGCGTTCCGCATATATCTAATTTAATTAATTAAGCATGACATAATTATTATAGCTTTGCCAAAAGACATCATTCTATATTAATAAACCAAATAAAATACCATTATACACTAATACTAATTAATTAGTCCAAAATATCAAAATTAAAGGTATATATTGTTGTATACCTCGACACACAGACAAAGTTTTTAAAAAGGTTTTTCTGACACCAGGTTATAAGTTACCAACTTGTAAGTCAACAGGTTTTTATTTAGTTTAGAAAGTTATTTATTTGGTAGATTTAGGTAAATAAGTCACTTGGTTGGTTATTACAACTTTAATTACAACTTTAAAATAAACTGACAGAGTAACGTGCTCTATGATGGCTAGATTCAAACTGAACTATTGGCACGAGAGCAATTTGCTTATATAGAAAAATAGACAATGCTTAGATAAGGGAAAAGTAAATAACAAAGGGGGGCTCTGTTATGGGGGGTGCCAACACCTCCGGGGTGTTTGAGATTTTTGTTAAGGTTGAAAATTTTTTTTTTGAACAGAAAATTGAAAATTGAAAACAAAAATCTTAGTAGAAAATATAAATATAACTTAAGATATTTCAATGTAAAATTGTAGAATTAAGTATAATATAAGTAATAGAATATAATATGTAAAAATATATAAGTATAAAAATTAAAATTAAGTCACTATTAAAAGTCTTTTAATCTGTTAATATTTTCTTTTTCGAAATCCGTGTGGAACGTCTAAGGGATGATGCCTGTGAAGAAGTTGACGGTTGGGAAGTTTCTCGAACTTCTCGTTCTGGTTGCGTGTAGGACACTGCGGGGTAATCGATCCGCTGTGTTTCGGAGTCGTAGTGGATGAAAGTTGGATTTTAAATCGGTTCTCTATGATACTGATTGAAAATTTGAAAACATGGTGTACTGGAACATGATTTGCTGGAGTTAAAACACTTTGATAAGAGATTGATAATACCAAAGTATTTCAGAAGTTTGTACAGGAGAAATAGTGCAATAAGGCCACAGATTATTGAAAGAATTGATGTGTACCAAAAAGTTTGTTTTACAATGAATGGTTTGTTCAATTGTTGTTGAAGTTGCTCATCGAATTCTGAGAGTTTTTGTTGAGCATATCTGAGTTCATGGAGATCCAAATTTGCGAGTTTAATGGGTTCCATATGGATGGAGTTTATTGTAAGATTTTTCTTTAATCTCCTACAACAATCGTCTTCTGTGATGTCGGTTAGTGGAATCTCGTTGGTGAGATTTTGAGTTGAGAGTATATTTTGAGTTTGTAGAGTGACTTGATTTGTGTAAGCCTGAATGACATCTGTTTGACTGTTTTGATTAGCACAGATGATTGAAATTTGAAGTGGTTTGGACGTGACAAAGAACCATTGGTTATTTTGTAGCTGATGCCAAATTTCCATATCTGCAATTAGATTTCTGGTTTTGCAGGTGGAAGGAATTTTCGTTGTGGTTTTCATGAGTAGCTGGACTTCGCATTCGTCTGATGTGGATTTTCGTAGTGTAGGCATGTTTTTGCAGAGCCATTTCGAAGGAACGTATTGGTTGCAATTTACAAGATCTTCAATTAATATGAAGAAAGTTCTGGTGGAGGATAAAAGGATATAAGGTTTTGATGGTTCAATGTATGAAAATAGGTTTGCATCATTTTTATGTGGATTTGGCAATGAAAAGATTTGATAAAGATCGTATTCGTTTGACAGAACTATAGGTATTTCGAATGAAATAACCAATAATTTATCTTTTATAAATGATTTTAAACTAATAATTTTGTAATATAAATAAATGTTTTCGACTGATAAAGGAATTGGCAGATTAAATTTTGTAGAGATTTTCTGTAACTCCCTGTATAATATTTCTGGAGCTAAGATTCGATAATTGATTATGCCATGTTGTATCAGTGATACATCATTTACATAATTTTCGAGAGTATTTTGTATTTCAGCAGTCATTTCGATTAATAATATCATGTGATTTGATATTTCAAATTCAAAATCTAATTGTTTTTTATAGTCTTTTACTTCGTTAGTAAAATTATTAAAATATTGCAAATTTTTATTTAGAGTTAGAATATTTTCATTCATTTTCACAATAGAGTTATTGAAATTTGTAATAGTTTGCGAAATAATAGAAACTTGTTGCTGCATAAGTACGTCTGTTTGTTTTTCATTATTAATAATTTGATTTATGGAATCGGTATAAAATTGTGCGTCTTCAGCGTCTGGTGTTCCGAATAACCATTTAAATGCATCGCCGACTAAATTTACTAAGCCGCGTTTTTTCCTTGATAAAATATTAATTTCGTGAGAAATTATTTTGTAAGATTCTCGAATAGAAAGAAACTTTGTGTTTATGTACCTTAATTGGTTCTTACAATCTAATGAAATATGATCCGATAATGCAAAGTTGCAAATATCTAAAGATAAAGAGTAATAATTGTATATTTTATTTATGTTTATATCTATCTGCGATAAGTTATAGTAAGTTAATAAAGCGTGCCTGTCATTTGATATATGTGCTTTGCCTAGATTATTGTATAATAAGCCTGACGTTGTATCAAATTGCTTTATTTCATAATTGAGATGTGCTTGGTTGAGGTTCGTAGAGATTAGGATTAGGAGAAATACTGGAATGACTGTCGTTGTTATCTTCATGACCGCTGCTATTGTTTTCTGAAACAATAGTATAGGGTTTTAGTTTATCGAAATGATAAGTTTTAAAACTTAAAGGTTTCATTTCTAACCAAGCAGTATTATTGTCATTTATATCTATAATTTTATAGGGGCCTTTATAATTTTTTGCTAACTTTTTATTTTTTGCTTTTGAGAGATTATCGTATAATAGTACTGATTGTCCTACATGGAATTTATATTCCCTGTTATGTGTTTGATCAAAATACGTTTTAGAATTTTGTTTAGATTGCACTTGACTTTCTTTAGCTGTTTCTCGAATTATTCTTAATTTATTAGCAATATCGTTTGCTAAGTCGGAATAATTTGGTTTTGTTTTAGGGGTAGTTATAAAATTAGGTATTCTTGCTCTTTGACCAAAGACTAACTCATATGGGGTTTTATGAGTGGATTTATGAATATTAGAATTATAAGTAAAGATAGCTAAATTTAGAAATTCGTCCCAATTATTTGTGTCCTTGTTGACGTAACATTTTAAATAATCCTTAAGGGTTAAATGAGTCCGTTCTAGGCTACCATTTGTCATAGGCCTATATGGACCTGCCATTTTATGTTTAATTGTTAAAATTTTATTCATTTCTTTAAATGTATTTGAAGTAAATTCCTTTCCTTGATCTGTTAGGATATAAGTAGGAAAACCGAATTGGGTGCAAAATTTAAGAAAATGTATAGCTGTAGTAGCAGCTTCATGATTAGGCATTGCAAAGGCCTGGATAAATTTTGTCAAATCGTCCTGTAAAGTTAGAATAAATCGATTTCCGTTTTGTGTTTCCGAAATTGGACCGACAATATCGAGTGCTACTTGTTCCATAAATTTGGAAGAAGTAGTAGTGATTATCATTGGACTTTTGTTATGCTTAAAATCGGTTTTTGATTTTTGACAAATTGGACAGCTTTTTATATATTCGCGAATTTGAGATTTCATATTGTCCCAATAAAATTGGTCTTTAATCTTTTCATAGGTTCTTTCGAAACCTTGATGTCCACCGGTAGGTAGATCATGATTTTCCTTTAAAATAAGTTTAATTAAGTCCGAGTCTGTAAAAGTTATTCTTACATCCTGTATAATTTCGTATTTAAATTCCTTAAAAAGAAAGTAAAGTAAACTATGAAAAGTGTCTTGTTGAATTATTGTATTATCGATAGAGATATCAGGAATAGCAAAACAAAGTGTGCTATTATGCTGTAATAAAATTCTTAAATTGTATAAAGTATCAAAAAGATCTTCATACAAGGCTGATTCGTCTATGAAAGGTTTTATAAATGCAATGTAAATTGATTGCTGTGGAAGCCTTTTTACATTTATTTCTTTAATATTTGGTTTTTGAGGAAGTGTTAAATTATTTTTATATATATAATCGATATATTTATTATTATTTGAAAGATCGCAAGATATAGGTATTACGATATTTTTTATTTTATTTAGAGGAGAGTTAGTTGTTTTTGGTTTTGGAACGCGAATTTCCCTTTGATGGAAATTTTTGAAATTTTCAAAGGTTAATTCGTCATTATCAGTATCTATAAAATTTATTTGATGACTAGGGGTTGGTTTTGTATAAATACTTATTTGTATTTGCGAATCTTTGAATACGAATTTAATTAAGTTTAGTACTATGTCCCAGTCTAGTTTATCTAGTCCAGAACCTATTTTTGGTATTGAGATTTCGTTTTCTTTATTTTTATAACATAAAAGTTTTAAGTTTTCAAGAGTTGAATGAAGAGATTTGTACGTAGGTTTGTCATGAAATTTATCTTTTGTTATTAAATAATAAATGGTTCTATTATCCATTTCAATATGTGCAACATCGCCTATTTGTTTATTTTGCCGTTTTAATTTATCTACTGAATTGAATTTATTTTTAAATTCTAAGGCTATGCCTTTGTTCATGTAAAAGTCTTTAGAAACGCAATGAGCTAGAGAAGTTTTTGAGTTAAATAAATCATCAGGAATGATTTTTAAGTTATCGTTTTCGATTTGTAAATTTTTATTTACAATTTCTTCGAATAAGTTTTGGTTATGACCTAAACGTGATAAAGCATCGCAATTTGAATTTTCACGACCTTTTTTATATTTGATTTCGTACTGATAGTCCATTAATTTTAATCGCCACCGTAAAAGACGACTAAATGGATCTTTACAATTATTTAACCATACTAAAGGCATATGGTCACAAACTATGTCAAAAGGAATTGTGCCAAAGAGATATGGCCTAAAGTGTTTACATGATTCTACGATCGCATAGAGTTCTTTATCCGTTGTCGAATATGCTCTTTGTGCTTTATTTAATGTTTTTGAAAAATAGGCAATAGGCAAATCTTTACCTCTTTCACCTTGGGATAAGATTCCTGAAATACCATCGTTGGAAGCGTCTGTAGTTAAAATATATTTTTTACTGTGTACTGGAAATTGTAATATTGGTTCTTTAGTAAGAATATTTTTTAAATATTCGAAGGATTCTTGACATTTATTTGTCCATACAAATTTTGTGTCCTTTTTTAATAAAGAAGTAAGGGGTTTTGCGATAGAGGAAAAGTCTTTAATGAATTTACGATAATAGTTGACTAGTCCTAAAAATATTTTTATTTCTCTTTGAGTTTTGGGAGGTTGAATTTTTGTTATTGCTTCTACTTTTTCTGGATTAGGTTTTATACCCTTGTCTGATACTATATGACCTAGGAATTGAATTTCGTGATGCAAAAATTCACATTTATCAGGCTGCACTTTAAGATTATGTTCACGTAGACGTTGAAAAACTAATTTAATATTTTTAATGTGACTTTCTAAGTCAACTCCAAAAATAATTATATCGTCTAAGTAACAAAAACAAGCTATGCCTAACAAATCTGACAAGACAAGCGTCATCATACGACAGAACGTGTTCGGACTGGATTTTAAACCAAAGGGCATTCGATTGAATTCGTAATGTCCTGTAGGAGTAGAAAAAGCAGTTTTATGTTTATCTGATTCTTCCATTTCGATTTGATGGAAGCCAGATGAAAGATCTATAACAGTGAAATATTTTGCGTTACCTAACTTGTCCAAAATATTTTCTATATTAGGAAGAGGATAAATATCACCAATTGTGATCTCATTAAGTTTTCTGTAATCAATTACGAGACGCCACTTCCTTTTTCCGGAAGCGTCTAGTTTCTTAGGAACGACCCATAAGTTACTAGAGTAAGGAGATTTTGAATTACGTATAATGTTTTGATTCAGCATATCTTTTATTTGAATATTGACTTCATCTTCATGAATTCTAGGATATCTATATTGTTTACAAGAAATAGGAACGTCGTTTTTTGTATGAATAGCATGTTTAATTATATTGGTAGTAGTTAAGTATTCACCTTTTATATGAAATAAATCAGAAAATTCTTTACAAACTGTAAGAATATAATCTTTTTCTTTATTAGTTAAATGATTTGTGCGAAGTAATTGTAACAGTTTATTTTCTCTATCTTTAGAGTTCAAGTTCACTTTATCTGTTTGAATATTATTTATCTCAGCAAAAGTCGCGATGTCTACTAATTTTACTGTGGGAATATCAATTGTTATTTCTTTTTGATTTAAGTTCAAAATAGGAACAATTGCTTTTTGATTGTCATTGTTTACCAAAATATCAGGTATAAAAGTATTTTTAAAAATTTCTTGTTTTTTTATAAGACCTGATTTTGAATTATTTGAAATATTAATTTCAGCTAAATAATGACAATTAGCAGGAACTTTGAGTTTAGCAGTAGAATTTGTAGTAGTTTCCAATGAGTTTTCTACAATATTTTTCATAGAAGTCTCATTCGAATTTTAATTTTTATTTTCTAGAAGAATATTTTCTAAGTTATTAAATTTAATTTTTTGATTATTTATAATTATTAAGTCATTACTGAAATCAATTAACACATTATGTTTTTTTACAAAATCATTTCCTAATATTCCGTCATAAATACTTTGAATTTCTAGTCCATTGACTACGTGACTTTTGTGTGGAATATTAAGATTGTTTATACTGAATTCCAGATCTGCTGACCCAAACGAATAAATAGGTGTGTACGGAACAATGCCGTTGATTTCGATGACATCTTTTTTATTTAAAGGAGTTAAATGCGGAATAAGGGACGTTGACTTTATAATTGTTGAGGTAGAACCAGTATCAATTAAAAAAGTAATTTTACCATTTAATGCGTTTGACATATGAAAAGTTATTGTTTTTAAATTAGATTTTGAGTTATCATTTAGATTGAAGTTTACTGTTTTAAAGTTAGACTTTGAGTTATCGCACATATTTAAGGTTACTGGTTTGAAGGAAATGCCGCTAAGTTGGTTCCTTGAGACTGTGGGGCATTGGACGCAGTCGGAACTTGCGAGTTTAAAGAATTAGAATTTGTTTGATTTGTATTTATATGGTTTACTCTTGGATTTTGTAGATTTCTTTGATTATTATTGAATTGTCGCTTACGACATTCGTTAATTAAATGTCCATTCTTTTTGCAGTAATTGCAAAATTTTTGATTATAACTAGTATTTTGAGCTGAGTTAGGATTTTGATAAGAGTTATAAGAGTTATAAGAGTTATGATTTGTATTTGAGTGCCCTGCTGTAGCTGCAGGAGGTGGCCTATAAGGACCACGGGATTTTCGACAATTTTGAGTTGAATGTGTACCGCTTTTGCAGTTTTTACAATAAATATTAGAACTTGAATGAGGTTTATTTTTTGTATAGTTTATAATTTTTTCCTCTTGGAGAGCTAAATTGTAAGCATCATTTAAGGTATTAATTTCGCGTGCCCTTAGCATTTGGCTAATTTCAGGCTTGCAATGGATAATGAAACGACGCAGTGCAGTCCTTTGAATTGCCCTTTTTAGTCCGGGCAAGTCTTCAGGAGACTCACAACTATTGACCTCTGACTGTATGCAACAATTTTTTACTTTTTCCATTCGTTTGAAAAAAATCGGTTATTGATTCGTTGGCGAATTGCTTAATGGTTTCCAGTTCCTCGTGAGCCTGAACTGGATGTTTTGATTGCCCATAGTATTGTTTTAATTTAGTTTTTAATTGATACCAAGAATCAATCTCCGACATTTCGATTTCATTAACAACATTATTAGAAACTTGTGATACTACATATAAAAATAGACTATCGGTTTGATTTTCCGTCGCTAAGGAAAATGCACTATTGGTATTTTGAATGAAAGTACTCAACTGTAATCGATCACCTGCAAATGGCTGTATAAATTTAAATAGAACTGTTAATGGTAATTCTATTGGTTGCCTCCTAACGGAGTTAACAGATTCTTCATCTGTGTATTGATTTTGATTAAGATTAGTATCTTGAATTTGAGAATCAAGTGGTTTTTGTGAACCACCAGGATGAGATTCTTTTGAATCTTGATATAAGTTTAAGTTGTCTTGTGACATCTTGATTTAGTAGATTTAAGAGATTTTGTAGATTTGGAATTAGACTTTGAATTTGTAATATTATTTTGAGTTATCGTGACTTATTTCGAGTTTGAATATCAGTTTATTGATGCAATTTGAATAGGAATTGGAATTGGAATTAGAACTTTCTTATACCAAAAGAAAAACTTGAAAAATTGACTTACCAAAATTACGTTTAGCGATGTAAATTAATCCACTGTTGGAAGTCGTCGGATAGCTATGCGTCCTCGTTCCAGTCGAACTTCACTTCACCAAACAATCAGGAGAAAGGAGAAAGGCGTGATGTGGCTTCTTCACCGTAAAGAGTTGAAACTCACGTCAAAATGTCACTTTTAACTCGGATGTATCCCACTTCTGACACCAATTTATGTTGTATGCCTCGACACACAGACAAAGTTTTTAAAAAGGTTTTTCTGACACCAGGTTATAAGTTACCAACTTGTAAGTCAACAGGTTTTTATTTAGTTTAGAAAGTTATTTATTTGGTAGATTTAGGTAAATAAGTCACTTGGTTGGTTATTACAACTTTAATTACAACTTTAAAATAAACTGACAGAGTAACGTGCTCTATGATGGCTAGATTCAAACTGAACTATTGGCACGAGAGCAATTTGCTTATATAGAAAAATAGACAATGCTTAGATAAGGGAAAAGTAAATAACAAAGGGGGGCTCTGTTATGGGGGGTGCCAACAATATACTTAAGTTGGCAACACCAGTATCCCAAGAAGGTATGATTTATTGTAATCAAAAATTATATAAATTTACAAATATATAAATTTAACTGTTAAAGTTATGTAATTAATTTAATAACTGCTAAATATTAAGTAAAATATCAATTAATTGCCCAAAACAAATCTAGTGATATTATCTTTAAGTTGGTAATGACAGAAAGTTACTAAAGTCAAATATGTAAACATTCGATCATTGTAAATCCAAAATATTCAAAACAATGACTAAAACTCACTCAAAAGCTAGTGTAATTGATTGAAATAAACTGCAATATTCAAATCATACTGTTAAGTTAGTGTATTAACTGAAATACCATAATAAAAGTGAAATATAACCTCACATTATGTACCTAAAAATATGCCTGTTTTGAATGAAAACAGCACTTATTTAACATAAAATGCTATACGTAAGTAACATTTATCTATTATGACCCTTTTACCAATACTTCTACCAAATATTAAATTCAAAATTAACCCTATAACTGGTCAAACTTTATAACCAAAATTGTACTCGATAAGCCCAAATAGGTAAATTAAACAAAAACTGACACGGAATCCACTTCTCCGTGACACATACAATATAGCAATTTTTAAATTTTTGTGTACATATATTGAATTTTTTCCATTTACCCCCTTGGCCCACCCCATTGTTTACCAAAAACAACCCCAAGCAAGAATTTTTGTTAACTTAGCTGCATGCTAAATTTCAAGTCTCTAGCTTAAAGCTTTCTTAGGTATCGTGCCCACAAGATTTCCCGGACAGACCGACCTTTTGACCGACCCATCGCCAGCCTGACCGACAATTATTTTTTGATTGAAATTTATGGGAAAGCAATACTTGATTTACTTACTTATTTCATTATACTATTAAAAACAACGCATTAAAAATATAAAGTTTACACCATGCATATATTCTCAGTCCAGGTACTTTTTTACAACCTATTTCTGTTTATAAAATGCTATAAAGATAGGTACATAAAAAGTACTTAGACTTAAAGTATAGTCACCATGGTGTAAACTAAGCTATTGTTTTATTAAACTAGGTATATTTTTTTAATTAAAAGCTAACCTCGTTTACATATACCGGTAACTACCCTAATTATAAATCCAGATATAGTTTGACCCACGAATCTGTGGCTACGGGAAATATGTTTGAAATGTGTGTGCAAGTGGGAGGCCCGTTGTAGGTACGCACGCCTTATAACGCTCTTGGCGGAAAGAAGAGATCGCGAATGATTCCTCCCCCTTTCGTCGGAGACTTTTTTTCATGCGGAGAACTATAGCAGTCTATCTGGATTTATAACCACGGTAGTTAGCGGTATATGTACACGTGGTTACTCATAACCTCAATTTCTTAAATTTTCTATTATACCATTAAAGTATCTTAATAGTTCAATAACAACCGTGTTAGATAATTATAATATAAATATTTGTTACTTACCATATTAAATAATCTAATTAAAAAATATTATGGCATCTCAGATTACACATGTGCACAAATTACTAAAAAACTAAATCTAGAAATAGATTCTATTTTTAGAACTAGTTCATAAAAATAACGCAAGTGTCGCCACTGTACATAGTCATGATATGATGCCATTAATACATTTGTGTATTTAAATAAAATAAAGTACATTATGGCATCTTACACAGAATTTCGTATTTTAAAAGAAAACTGACTCAAAATTAGTTTTTAGTTGTCTAAAACTACCAAAATGCCTCATTTTTATTGCAAAATTTGTATTTTCTATATTAAAAAAATAAATAACGTGCATTATATTAGGAAAATTAATCAAAAAAGTTATGTGTAAGATGCCATAATGTGAACGGATGCCAGTATTCACTCATATGCATCCACAGGGATGCCATAGTAAATACGACCGTAAACACACACACACACACACACACAATCATATTAATTATATTAATTATGGCAAAAGAAAAGGTAAAGACACATGAGCATATTTTTTAAAATTATATTTACATGTTAATATTTTTTTTTTTTTAGTTTTACTTCAAGTTTTTATTATTAACAATATTATCAATAGTGCTTCTGGGTATGCTAATAATATAATTTTTACACATTTTATTAAATTGTTTTGTTAAAAAGTGTTTTTAAATCTTTAGGTAAGGTATTATACAATTTAGGCCCTAGATAATTTAAACTTCTCTGGCCTATAGCTTTAGAAGCCGCTATGGCTTTGAACTCATTTCTATCTCTCATATTATATGTAAAATTGTTGGGAATAAGCAAATCATTATTTTTATGAAAAAAGGTACAGACTTTATAAAAATATTTTTTTTCGGGAGTCAAGAACTTTTGCATCTTTAAAGAGATTTTCAGATGAATAGCTGTAGGGTTTATTGTATATAGTTTTTAATTTTTTTTTTTGAATATTATCTAGTGGATTTAAATGTGTATCATTTACACCCCCCCACCCTACAATGCCATACGTTAGATGTGGAACCACTAGGCTGTTATATAGCATTTTCAGTTCTCTCAAATCCATGAAGTCCCTTAGGTTACGAAACAAATACATTAGGCTAATGATTTTTTTTACTAATTGGTTTATATGATAGTTCCATTTTAAATGGCTGTCTATCACAATACCTAAATATTTTATATTCGTTGCTATATTAATTTCAAAAATTTGGTTTTCTTGTACTATATTTAAAGTTTTGTAATGGGGCAATGATACAGTGTATGAACCAAATGGCATAAAAAAGTTATTTTCACAATTAATTGTTAATAATCGATCATCAAACCACTCCCTGATCAGCACAAAATCCGCCTCTACAATATCCTTCAGCTCTCCCCAATCATCCGCACTGTAGACCAAGGCCAAAGACCAAGACCAAGACCAAACTTCCAGTCACTGTAATTTTCGCGACCACGGAGTTTTTCAACTAAATTGAGCCCCGTACTAGACTCAACCGACGACATGGCTTTATTTTTTATACAAAATAAGACCGCCGACTACAAAACAATGTCCACCGATTGTATGCTCTTTTTTTTATCGCGTAACCTATTGTGAATTAGGCAATTAGCAATGGTTGTGAGCATAATTAAACAAGGTAATGTGTACGTTAACTTATTTATTTTCAATAAACTAATAAAAGTATAACCGCCATTTATAAACGTCAGATTTGTAACTAATTTTTTTACCAACCTATTAAATTAAAACTACTAAATGTATTATATGTTGCCTTATGTTAGACTTAAATATTGCATAACAGTTTTGCTTAAATTCTTTTCGTGTTTTTGCATTTCTTCTATTTCGAATTTTATATCGGGAAGGTGTTTGTTTAGATGTTTTTGTAGAACGTCAGCTGTCATGTCGCTGCGACCTCGACCTACAAACAGCCATGCGCGTTTGTCAGCGGCACTAAACCCAACGTCCGAAGTCGCTGTTCCGACTATTGCATTATTATTATTTCTTGCCGATTTTGCATTATTTCTTCTCAGATATCTCGGAGTTTGCCAAGAACCTTGATCATCGGTGGATTCTAATTTTTGGGTTCCTTGGGAATTATTTTTGTCTTGTTTTGGTATGATTTGTTTGGAAACCTCTATTTGAATTGGCACTTTATTTACACTTGAAATGTTCTTTTCTACGGTTTCTTTGCGTAACAGCTCTATTAGTAGTTCCTGTTCAGAAACTCTCTTTTCCAAGTGGAACAAAAGTCTTGCTTGTTGTTTGAGTTTTTCTAGATTGACGATGACGTCATTTGGCTGTGCAGTTTCGTTTTTCTTGGGATTTAGGTGTATATTTACCATGCTCCTAAGTTTTTCTTGAGTCAACTCGCTCATCGTGATGTTTAAGGTGGTTGGAACACATTTTTTTACAATAATGTTAACTAATTCGTCCTTATTCAGACGTTTTAAGTTTGCAGTTAAGAACGACACATCTACTTCGGTCGCCATCTTTTATAGTATCGTGTTATTGTTATAACCCCTACTTCGTCTATAATATCGCCTGCGTCCCCTTCTACCCCCCCCCTATAAGTATTGTATCTTCCCTCCCTAAAATAACTACTTTCTTCTCTATTGAGATCTCTAGTCTCAAGTCTCTCCTCCTCTCGAAGTTCCTTTAATCTTTGTTCGTACTGTTTTATCTCATATCTAATTCTTTCTTGCCTTCGAATTTCCTCGATGTCTTTTCCTTCATTATTATTATCTATTTCTTCTTTGCTCAATTCGTAAATTACCGCCTTCTGATCTCTGCAATTTTAAAATATTAATATTAATGTTATTATAATATTATTATAATATTATTATAATATTATTATAATAAAGCGGCATTTTCTTGGTTTTTATACCAACTATTTATACTATATTCTGAAAATTTCAGATCATTTGCCTCATAATTGCAGGGTTTTTTTACGGTTTGTCCCATAAAAAAGGTGGGACATGTGATTATTTTTATTTTTGCAGATTATATATTTTATTTTAAAATGGAAATATGAAACGGGACCCTCTCTAGACGGGTGAAACAATGAGAACGTTTATAAAATAAGGTATCAAATTGACTTCGGCTTCTTTTCATCGAATTTGATTCAAAATAAATTTAAATTTGATTCAAAATAAATTTAAATGCCTATATCTCGGAAAGTAATAGTCCTACGAAAAAAATAATTATACATGTTTTTGTAGGGAATTAAACATTATTTTTATTTCTGTAAAATTTTTGTCCGACTATTAATAATAAGTGAGATATCGCTAAAAATTATAGTTTTTGTTCGTTTTGCCCCCCTTGCCCTACGCTTACTATATTTAATGTGACGCAAATAGAAAAGGTCCTAAATCTTTTGATGAAAGAATTTTTTTAATCGGACATTCCGTTAAAAAGTTATAAGGTTTACATATAGACAGACAGAAATTTTGTTGACACCCACTTTTTTCACATTTACGTTTTATAACACTCTAAAGCAGAAAATGCAAAAAAAAAATCGGCCGATTTTAATAACACCCGGGTGTTTCCACCCGTAAAAACATACTTTTTATGTTAAAAGCTGTGGGGTGTACTATGGTCTTGTTACAACCGGTATATTAACTTTTATTGAAAATTCAACACCCAAATATAATAAGCTTTAATATGACGTATCACACGATCCACATTTCCGCTTCAAAAATATTCTCCCCTGCCTCCATTATGCTCCCTAAGCATTAAATTAATGCCAAAACATTGGCATACGTGTTCTAAATTTTAAGTTGATGCCTGTCCAAAGTCCGCTCCTCCCTTTTAAGTTTTAAAGGTCATCTTAGGCCCTTTAAAACTTTATAAAGGGGAGGAGTGCACTGTATAAAAAAATATTACCTTTTAAGGGAGTCTGCGAGGGTTTTTATCTGGTTTTCTATATTCTTCAAAGTCGGTTCCTAAAATAATAAATAATAATAATGTTACTTATAATTATTAAGGTGCCCATGACCCACGAAATTCTTTAGGCTCCACCCCTTAGAATTAATTCCGTAGGTGAAATAAAATCTCCGATTTTTTTTCGCTTTTTTAAAAAATATTTAAAGATCGCGCCCGACGCTTTTTTGGAATAAAAGTAAATGGGTTTTATTTTTTTAAGTTTTTAAATTTATTTATATTAGACAATTTTGGAATGAGTTAGTTTTTGAGGATAATTAAAGAATATTTTCAACTAATTTCACACCTCTATAAAAAAAACATTTTTTACAAGCTAAAAATGCTAAAAAATTACGTAAGAGGTTATTATTGGCTTTAAAAGAAGGTATACTTTCCGTGGGTCAATTTTTTTACAAGATTTCTCAATAAGTCTCAATTATGGCATTGTTTTTTTAATAATGTACTGGGTGCCCAAAAAAATATTGTTAAAATTTTTTTCCCATAGAAACATTTCTATGTACCTACCTTTTTTCCAGCGTGTATTAACCTAATACGTAATTATTTGTAATTTTTAGCCCCTTGTGAAGCCTTTTTTTAAGTAGTCATTATCCAAAAATACTTTTCCATCCTAAAATCGTCTGAAATTAACGTTTTGATATATATCAAAACATTAATATATATTTAAAAAATAATAAAAATACTTAAAGTAATTAAAAAGAAAACGATTTTAGATATTATTAAAAAATTCTGAACAAAATAGATTTTTGTTTTTTGACGTAAAGGAAGAAATTTAGAGTTGCATTTTGCGAGTTAATTTATTGCAATTTACTCCACGCAAAATAGCTCACCTATATTAAGTTACTTTACGTACTGTTTAAATTAAACAAATGACAAACGCGAAGCAAGCTGACCATTCTTGTTAGATCGGTACGACTCGGCCCTCCCGAGGCACAGAGAAATGTTGCAGGCCAAGATTGCGAAAATGTTTTTTGCTCAAAAACTATTTTTTTTTAAATGGCACCATATTGGTACACCGGTACCAATAAAAAGTACCATCATTAAGGAAAAAATATATTTTATTTTTATAAATGAAAATAAACGTTAACATTCATCAAATAAGAAAAATAACGGCCTAGTCTTGAAAAAAAATTTTTATATTTAAACGCGACGATCGTTTCGGATAAATTTATCCATTCTCGTTCGTGAGTCGTTCACTAAAATAAACCAAAAAAATCAAAAAATTACATGAAGAATAGAAATTGTTACAATTATTGTTAAAAAGTTAGGTTATGTAACTAAAAAATATAAAATTACTTACAATAAACATGTTCACGTCAGTAGTAGGGCAAGCGGGGGATAAACCCACTGTGGTAACTGGAGGACATCTTCAGCTGAAGACATCAGCGAGTCCTGAAAAAATCCTGAAAAAAAATTTTTTTTTTTCAGGATTTTTTTTTTGTTCTTCGGCTGACGACAATGACCAGAGGGTGTCGCCACCTAGCGGTGTAAATGAGTCCAAGGATCAGGACTGCCTAGCCAGACAATTTAAATTAGCCAGACTTTTTAAATTACGCGACCTAAAATTTTTCTTAAAAATATTTATTTATATTTTATTAATACAAAAATACAATACAAAAAGTCCAAACAACATAAAACAAAAGTAAAGCACATATTTGTGATTTGTAAAAATCAAGATATCAATCATACTTTGAAAAACATCAAAATTTAAATAAATCAAAATTTTTAATTATCCAAATGAAAACTTTATCATAAAAAAAAACTTTATCATAAAAATTATTTTTCTTATTTGAACAATGGTTCTTGAACCGAAGAAGTTCTCAGACTTCGTTAACATTTATATTTTTGTGATTTTAGTAACAAAGTTGGGTTTCAAAAATACATAAGGCAGGATTTTTAATCTGTCAAATTTAAGTTAAAAAAAAGTTTTTAGCGTACATTTATTTTTCTAGGGTTATAACCCGGTTGTAACCGGTTACTTAAATCGTTTGGAGTAATCATGGTCTACCTCTGATAAAAACTAAAAATTAAATAAATAAAAAATTTCATTTAAAATGTCACTTTTTTGGTTTAATTGTTCTCAGAATGAAGCGTAGAATTGAATATGTAAAAATATATGAGGTATCCTATTTAAAATTCGTTGGTGTCATTTCCGGTTAAACCGGAATTGACATAAATTTTAGTTTAAAGTTTATGTTTTATGGCAATAAGAGATGTTCCAAATTTGAAATCTCTAACTTTTAGAGAAAAAATAGTAAATATAGTAGTATTACATAAATTTTTGGCTGGATCTATATTATTTATATAAAATTTTTAATAAAATATATGGGAAAAAAGTGCCATATTTGGATTTTGTGGCCTTGTAAAAAATTAACTAGGGTAGATATTTAAAATCTGCAATTAATGACATGAATCGTTTTAATGTAGCAATATAAAAAGTCCATAGATTTTTTTTTTAATTATGCGAATTAAATTTTGAGTTTCCGCCAACGCGTTTTTAAAAAACTAAATTTTTCAACAAAGGAGTTTATTTAATGAAATACATTTAAAAACTGATTAAACAAAGTGTTTTACATATATTTATAACATTATAAGAAAAGCTTAATAAGCATTTATAATCTGGGATGCTGGCAGATTCCGGGATCATAACTCCTCCCGCCTAAGTGGAGAACTTCGGATGTAAACTGGAGTTCGACAAACTGATGTCGAAGCTTTTCTTTTTTTCAATAATATCTCCTAGGTTAATTTCTTCGTTTTCTTTATTGATTTTATTTTTTGCCTTCCGATGATGATGGGCGTAGATACCAATAATAATTCCTATTATTACCAATAGATAAACTAAAATATTTGGATGTTGATATTTGTAAAGGTGATAGGGTTAATTTCATTGACGTCTTCTTTTCTGTTTTGTAGAACTGTGTGGATGTTTTTGAGTTCGTCAAAGTCGATAGAGTTCATTATTAAAGGTTTAAAATCACTTAAGTTATTTGCTAAATTTGTTGTATTTATATTTATTGTTGGAAACTTCAGAGGTTTAGAGTTTATTTTGTCGATTGCGTAAGTTTTTAAAATGTAGTCTTTAATTTGCACATAACATTTATTGTCCAATTCTAGTATATAAGTGCCACTTAAAGGAATATAGTTTTTATCCTTTTCACAAATTTGTAAAGCAACAGTTCGATTGGGGATGATAAGAATCCATTGATTTTTATCTATTTTTTGAGTTTTGATGTCTTCTATTATGACTGGAATTTGGTGACAGTTGGAGATGTTGTAGGTTTGTTTTAGGATCTGGAGTTCGCATGGTATGTCGTCGGTAACTTTGTTGACGTTGATGTCTTGACACAAAAATTCTTCGGACGATACTTCTTGACATTTGGAGTTTGTAAGTGTGTAATGGTTTTCATTGGATAAAAGGAATCTTGAATTTGGAATGATTGTTTTAAAGGAATTAATGAAAGGGGTTGGAAATGAATAAATACTGTGATATATGTAACTTTCTGATTCGACAATTGGTATTTCTAGTGTAACATTTAATATTCATGATTTTTTCAAATAAAAGTATATTATTAAGGGTTGGTGCAAAGGGTAGCTTATTATTATACAACTGTTTATCTATTGCTGTTATTTCCGAGAACAATTCATCGGGTTCAATAATTGAATTGTGGAAAGTATTTAATTTAGAAAAAGAAATTGCAACTTCCAACTTTTCGAGAATATCACATATAATTTGAAAAGAAGTTATTATTTGAGTAAAGCTGTTGTGCAAACTTGTAAATTGTAAAAATTCCATTTTTAAGATAGGGGTATTTTTTAATAGATTTTCTATTTCCGTTATTCTTGATTGTAATAAAATTTGATTTTGGGCTAATGTTTCCGAATTATTTTTAAATTTTTTAATCGAATCTTGCAATAAAGTTATTTGATCTTTGACCGCGTGGGTTCGTATCCCATCCTCGTCGCCAATGAAATGTTTAAGGGTTTGCAAATGTTTATCCCGATACTGATAGCTATTATCAATAGATATAAGCAAATAATCTCACCTGTTGAATATGTCTGTCTCATGCTGTCATGATCGGTAAGAGAGAGCTTCCGAGTCCGTCAGAGAGAGATAGCTATCTGTCCCTGTCAGTTGTAGATGGTTGTCTCGGTTGGGTTGGTTGTCTCGGTTGAGTTGGTTGTCTCGGTTGAGTTGGTTGTCGTTTCCGGTGTGTTGTCTTGGATCGGATCTTCCAGGCTAAATAGGTCTATTGGGATCATTATCTGCATGCTCTGGGTGCTTGCTTTCTTCTCTGGGCTTTTCTTTTGTTTTTTTTTGTCTTTGTTTGGTGTAATAAATTTCTTGAAGAAAGAAACGTTTCTACATACAGTCTTGTCCTTGTTTTTAGCGGTTATTTTGGTACCATTTATTCTGATGATTTTATATGGGGTAGGGTGGTAGAACGGTGTCCAAGAGTTTTTCTTCTGTTGTCTGCACAACACTAGGTTACCTAGCTTGAAATCGTGAGGATATGTCCTTCTTGTGATATTTGCCTTTTACTTCTTTTCTTGTCTGCCATCTTTAGTAATAATTTTTACTTTTTGGTAGGCTTTTATATTGGGTATGGTTGTGTTAACTGGATATCTGAAAAGAACTTCTGTTGGACATTTTCCTGTCGCCGTGTGTGGTGTGTTTCGGTAGTTCATAAGAAAAAGGTTTAGTGATGTCTGAGTATTTTCGTGTTCTAGCAGAGACCGTCTTAAGGAGTTTTTTACTGTTTTCACCAGTCTTTCTACCATACCATTGGCTTCTGGCCAGTACGGCGTTACCTTCCTGTGTTTTATGCCTAGACTATTGAGGTAGTTAGTACACTCTCTGCCATTGAAGGGTGGTCCATTATCACTTTTGAGTTCTTTTATGACGCCGAAGGTTGATATTAGTCTGTTTAGGACTGGCTCTATGTTTTTAAATGAGGTTGATGGTACGATTTCCGCCCATGGAAATCTAGAGTATTCATCGACCAGGACAAAAATGTATTTACCATTGGGCATCGGTCCAAGAAAATCGCAATCAATTTGGGCAATAGGAGTGTTTGGTAGAGGTGTTGTCACAATGGGGTCTCTGTTTGATTTTTTTTCATTTGCCTGGCAGGCTAAGCAGGACTTGACCGCCATTTCTGTTAGCTTATCAATGTTGGGAAACCAAACCTTGCTCCTCAGCAGTTGTTTTGTCTTGACTACACCCTGGTGTCCTTTATGTGCCAGCTCAATAATTGTCCCTTGTAGGCTTTTTGGTATTATTATTCTATTTCTTCTTAAGAGTAGCGCATTTGCCTCGGTAATTTCTTCTTTTATCTTCTTATACTCTGCTAGCTCCTTCTTTTCAAAGAGTTTTGTTTCATAAATTGCGTTTTTTACTTCTTTTAAGGTATCGTCTTTTTCAGTTTCTTCTTTCACAGTTTCTATGTTAACTGCTTTTGGCGTGCATCCCTTGGTTATGAAGTTGACATAGTCTTCCACTTCTTTGTTTATGTCAGATTCTTTCCAGACTGGGTATCTTGATAGGTAGTCTGAGGGATTTGTATCACCCTTTTTGTGCACTACTGTATAGCTGTACGATTGTATTTTCAAGGCCAATTGTTCGAGTCTTAAGCTTGGTGGGGATCGAGGGTTCTTTAAGATTGAAACTAATGGTAGTGAGTCTGTGTACAGGGTAAAAGAAGTACACCCAAATAAGTATATGTGGAAGTGCGTTATGGCCCACGTGACCGCAACCATTTCCCTTTCTATTTGGGAGTATCTCTGCTCCACAGGGCTTAAGGCTTTACTCGCAAAGGCTACTATTTTCATTTCACCTTTGCTTTTCTGTGCTAATATCGAGCCTGCGCCGTAGGGTCCTGCGTCTACATATAGTTCTGTTTGTTTGTTCGTGTCAAAATAGGTTAGTTTTGTTACATCTAGTAGGTTTTGTTTGAGTTCGTTGAAAGCTTTTTCATGTTCTTCCTTCCAGTTAAATTCTGAGTTCTTGATTGTTAGATCTCGCAAAATCTTTGTTTTCTCGGCTAATCGGTGTATAAATTTTCCCCTACGAAGTTTAACAGTAGGCTTCTTACTTCAGTCTGAGTTTGGGGTGGTTTTAAATCGACAAATGGCTTTACTTTTTCTTGATCTGGTAATATTCCATCTGCTGAGAATATGTATCCAAAATATTTTATGCTTGTTTGTTTAAATTCACACTTGTTGAAATTCACTGTTAAGTTTAAATTTGCTAGTCTATCTAGGACCATCTTCAGGCTTCTGTCATGTTCTGTTGTCGATTTTGCAAAAATCAAAATATCGTCACTAAAATTTATCACACCCGGTATATTCGTTAAAACTTGCCTTACTATGTTCTGAAATATTTCGGCAGCACTGGTTATTCCGTAATATAACGTCTTGTATTGATATAGTCCTACGTGAGTGGAAAATACTGTTATGTACCGTGATTTCGCTCCTAGCTCCACCTGGTAGTACTCATCTCTAAGGTCAATCTTGGAAAAATATCTAGCTCCGTTAAGTGCTGTGAATAGGTCGTCTATTGTAGGAGTTAGATGTCTTTCCCGTTTAATCGCTTGATTTTCGCATCTCATGTCAACACACATCCGGATTCTTTTCTGGTCGCGACGGGGTACAATTGTTATGGGTGAAACCCAAGGCGTGGGGCCTGTTGCCTTTTCAATTACGCCTTCCTTGAGTAGCCTGGTTATCTCTTCTTCAACTGCTGTTCTCAGGTGAAATGGTACTCTTCTGTGGCGTTGTGCCACGGGTGGTACTTTCTTATCGATGTGTAGCTCTACTGAGTACCCTTTTAGCCTGCCGATGCCTTTTGTTAATGTTGGGTATTGTTTTCTGATATTTTCTGCTGTTGTGTTTCCTGGTGGTGTGTTTTCTTGTGTTATGTTTTCTGGTGTTGTGTTTTCTTTTATGTTGTATATAATTTTAACCAAATTAAGTGCCTCGCACGTTTCGCAACTCATTATGTTGTCAACAACTCCATTCACCACTTGTATTTCCGCGTTCACGCTCCGATTTTTATAGGTTATGTTTGTCTTGATTTTTCCCAGTAATTTAATGTTTTCGCTGTTTCCGTAGCCGTTCAAAATGCATTTAGTTGGCATTAACTTTGTGTTTTTAAGCTTCTTGTAAGTTTGTTTACTTATCAAGTTCACTGAGCTCCCTGTATCGATTATGAAGTTTATTTTCCTGTTATCTATTTTTATTTCAGCTCTTGGTGCGTTGTTGTTTATTTCCTTAATGTTAAATGTGTACTCACTGCCAGATGAAGTCTCATCTTCTTGGTTTTGATCCTCTGTTTCTATTCTGTTTATTCGTTTTTGACTGGTTATGAATACCCTAGCATAGTGTCCTATCTTCTTGCAAGAGTTGCAGCGTTGACTTTTTGCTGGGCACGTTTGTAGCCCTTTACTGTGCCATTCGAAGCCACAGTTTCTGCATTTATCTTGCCTGTTTTCTTGCCTGGTTTCTTGCCTGGTTTCTTGCCTGGTATCTCGTCTGGTATCTGGTTTTCTTTGATATCTTCCTTGTGTTTGTTTTCTTCCAAATTTAATCCTGTTTACATCGTGTCCATTGTTTTGCTCTTCTATTTGTTCTACCTGTTTCTTTGTTGATTCGAGGATTTTTGCTTTTTCTATCAATTTCTCTAATTTTGGGTTCTCCGAAAGTCCATATGATCTCAGTTCGCTGTTGTTTGTGCTTAATATCAGCTGATTCTTGATTTCGTCATCGGTATCCTGAAACTCACAGTTTTTTGCCATGTTTAGGAGTCTGTTGTAGAATTGTTCCGTTGTTTCGCCCTCTAGTTGCCTACTCTGCCTAAACTGAAAGATTTCAAAGTTTTTGTTGGTTTTGGGCTTAAAATGTTCATTTAGGATTCTTCTTGCTTTATCATAAGCATCTTCTACTTCTTCACTGGTGTCCCTTAGTTCTAAGGTTATGTAGAGGTCGTATGCAGCATTAGGGCCTTTTTTCTTTTACTTTTATCGATTCCCATGGCCAATAAATAGTTGTCGAAACGACTTATCCATTTTTTCCACTTTGTTCCTAAGTTTTCACTACTGTTTAGTTCAAATGGTGCTATTCCGCCCGTTAAACCGTTCATTTTCGAGCCCTAACAAAAATGTCACACCTAACCTCACTTTTTTTACAACCGACGCTTTCACGTTTGCCACTGTTTTTGCACAATTTTTCCGGTGTTTTCGTATCCGTTTTCGTCGCCAATGAAATGTTTAAGGGTTTGCAAATGTTTATCCCGATACTGATAGCTATTATTAATAGATATAAGCAAATTTAATCACTTTTACCTTTAAAACAAAACTTTTTGGGCATATGTTAGCATAAAATATAAAAAAAAACTTATTAAAATAACTTTAGTTTTGGGTGCCTTCAATTATTATGCGACACTTTTTAGGAAAAAGCTCATAGTCTCTTTTCACACAAAAGTTTAATTTTTTTTTGGTAAGTTGGCACAGTATGTGTAAAATAATACTTAAACCTAACCATATAATATAATTTTAATTATTTTAAAGCTATTTTATACATAAATTTTAGAATTTTCTATTTTCGCCAAAAGTAAAAAAGCTAAAGTGGTCTAACTAACATTGTTTCAACACTCGTTATTTTCCAAACAAAACCAACTATTGCAACAGTTATACATGAAATCGTCGGCTTACAAGTAAAAGGCACTAAGTCACTTTTTTGCAAAAATGAGATTTTAATAGCACTGAGTTAATTTTTGATGATCTATGTATAGGTAAACCGAACTAACTTCTAGGTGGACTGTCAAGGGAGTTACCCACTATACAAAATGCACCAATTTCATTTTGATTAAAATTTTATCTGGCAATAGGCAAAAGTCACTTAGTGCACTTAGTGCGTTTTACTTGTAGATTATTTCAAATGTTTCTGCACTAAGCAACTTTCTAAGAAGAGTTAATTTATAAAAATATGATTGCTTGAATCATTTATATGATACAATATCGCGTTATTTATTGTACTGACAAACGCATTCAAATTTTAACTGATAGATTATTTTAATTTTGCTCTTAAATCCTTGGTTACTACATAAATAACAAGAATATAAGAAAAAAACTAAAGTTCGCGGCAAATTCGGAAAACAGCCCTTAGAATTGCGCCGTGAAGTGTTTTATCATTAATAATGATTCATTATAATTATTGACTTTAGGAGATGCTTCTTTGCCGGCACAGCCGATGGCCTCTGAAAACTGTCCTAGTTCTGGCATAGTAAGCAGTTTCATATAATTAATACTAATTAATTTTATTAATTTTGGAAATGTTCTTTAAACCTAAAATTACTTTCTTGTCTACCGCCTTCCTCAAGTCTCTCCTCCTCCTCTCGCAGTTCCTTTAATCTTTGTTCGTGCTGTTTTATCTCATATCTAATTCTTTCTTGCCTTCTTAGTTAGACCACTTAAGCTTTTTCACGTAATAATTGTTTTTGGAAAAAAACTACCGCAAATTGCAATGACATGTTTGGACATAATAATGTCCCATTTGCAGTTAAATAAAGAAAAATTGAAGTAGTTTAATTCAACTAAATTTGAAAAAAGACATTACTTGTAGATCCACGAAGTCGGCTAACAAGTAAAGAGCACTAAGTCAATAAAATAATATAAAAAACAACTATTTAAAATTAAAACCCTTCTATTAATTACGTAATGTATAACTATAAGGTTGAAAACAAGATGTTTACATAAATTTTCAAAAACTAGGTTTTTAAAAGAGGGGTTTGGACTTTTTAATTGTTTAAAGAACGTTTCCAAAATTAATAATAATTAATTAGTAATAATTATATGAAACTGCTTACTGTGCCAGAACTAAGACAGTTTTCAGAGGCCATCGGCTGTGCCAGCAAAGAAGCACCTCCTAAAGTCAATAATTATAATGAATCATTATTGTTGATAAAACACTTCACGGTGCAATTCTAAGGGCTGTTTTCCGAACTTGCCGGGAACTTTAGTTTTTTTTTTATATTCTTGTTATTTATGTAGTAACCAAGGAGTTAAGAGAAAAATTAAAAAAATCTATTAGTTAGTCTTTTTTATTTATATTTTTTTATAAAAATCTGCACCTATTCAATTATTTGTCTATATCTCGGCTATTTCTAATTATAATAAAAATATTATTATAAAACAAAGATTGCTTAATTTTCTACAAAAAAGTAAATACCATTTTTTTTTAATTCTTTTGCCGTTTTGTCACAATACGGGATTAAAGTTTAAAGTAAAACAAAAAAATTCATCTTTATATTTATTAAAATAAGGCAAGGTGGGGTAAATGGGCCCTAGTTTTGCAACATTTAAAATTTAATCTTAAATACCCGATTTAGTTTTAAATATAATCGGACATTGTTTAACTAATATAGTGTCTATGGTGTTGGTCACACAATCCTAAAAGAGTTTGTGAAAATATTTATTATTTTGTGAAATATATATTTTTTATTAGTTAAATGCACCAGTGCCCAGTTGCCCCATGATTCTGGGGTAACTGGACCACCCCCCCCTATTATTTTCTAGATTTAAATTGAATTAAGTTTAGGGTAACTGGAGCCATCCTTGATATTTGACTGACTATCATTCAAAAAATGTCTATATTCTATTTTACTGTTTCTAAGATTTATCATTTGTAATAAAATAGTAGTGGGCCCAAAATGATCCAACTTTAGAAAAAACTATTTTATTTCATTTAAAAAATACAAGCTATCTAGTTACTTATCCAACATTAATATATCTGTCCATTTCTGGAACGTCATACATGTTTCTATTATTTTTCAAAACAGGTTGCTTAATTATTTTAATAATTTCTTCTGGTTCATAGTCAACAAAATCGTCCTTATTTGGCCAACGCCAAGCATTGCTTTTTCCACATCTGTGCATATGCTTTACTCGAATTGATTTTTCTTCAACGGATACCACTATTCCAGGAAAATATTCGCCGTTATAATTTACAATAATATAATCTTCAGGGATGACTACAACATCGTTGAAATCCTCTTCATCAGACCCTATTTGTAAATCTGAATCCTCAATTTCCTCTTCTTCATCATCACTACTCGATGAAGACAATTGATAAGCTCGCTTTTTAGGTTTCGTGGCTTTAACTGTCGTCATATCTGTTTTCTTCACTTTTTCCCCCTTTTTTTTTGACCCCTTGCGCTCGTTTTTCTTCTTCTCTTGTTCTTCTTTTACTTTTTTTTCCGACTCTAGTTTTTCTATGTAACCTGTAGTAGTTATTATTTCGGCTCCAATGCAAATTCTGCGGCGCTTTGGAGCAGGTTGATCATTTTTGGAACTACCTACTAGTTTTAATAAAATATCTTCAAAAGATTTAGGCGAATGCGTTTCTAGTTGGTCATTTGCTTGGTTAAGTGATTCTGCAGGTGGTTCATTGGATGAAATTTCAGTTTATGGGTTAAGTGTCATGTCGGCTGGTTGATTGGGGGTTTCATTAAGTAGCTCTTCAATGGATTGAGGATCAAGTTTATCGTCATTTATTTGATTTACTAGTTGGTTAAGCGGTTCTTTGGTTTGCTGGTTGGGGGGTTGGTCATTTTGTTTGTTAATTGGTTCATTGGATAATTGATTGTTAAGTGGTTCGTCGTTTGGCACAGTGAGTAATTGGTATCGATTGTCCATGCACTCTCGATACTTCTTTAAATCACTAGGCTTGAAAAGTTTATCTGGTATTACATCTTTATTTACAGGGTGTAAACCAAGAATTTCTCGTTCTTCATTATATATTCCAGTCTGTTTAAACCCACTTTTAATGTTTTCGGTGGAAACATTTTTATATACTTGGTTTAGCAAGGCAACAAATTCTCGTTTAGGAATTTTTTTCCTAGGATTTTCACGCTGCCATTTAACAAGGTGTTTATCCCAGTCAGTTTTAAAAGGTCCAAATATGGCAACGTCTAGTGGCTGCAATACATGGGTAGTATGTGGGGGCAGCTTTAAAATTGTGACTTCATTTTCCATAGCAATTTTGCAAAGTTCTGGACTTACGTGAGTAGCGTGTCCATCATATATTAATAGGACTGGACGTTCTGCTGGAATATATGGTAAAAAACATTTTTTAAACCAGTTCAAAAATATGGTACTTTCCATCCACCCCCTTTTAGAAGCTGCGTAAGCTATCTCGTCCTTAACATTTTGGCTAATCCAGCTTTCTAGTATGTTTTTTCCTTTAAAAATAACTAATGGTTGCAATTTTTGTGCTGCAGCCCTTGTGCAAATCAATACCGATGTATTTTCCCTACCAGCTGAACTTATCATTCTGGTACTACTGCACCAACCACTTTGGTTTTCTTTGGATCATGGCAAAATGATGTCTCGTCCAGGTTAAAAATTTGTTGAGGTTTTCCGTTTAGGTTAAGATCATCAACTGTTTTTGTTAGTAACTCGAAAAATCCAAATATTACGAAAGGATTAATTTGAGCCATGCGTAAATATTCTACTGCTTGGGGTTTTTTAATGGAAAGATTATTTCTACGAGAAAACGAAATAAATCAGTCCTCACCTGGTCTCCCATCTTTAAATCTGGTTTTTAAATTATTGCTTTTCGTATACGTACGACATCAAGAACTTCATTTCGTGATAAACCAAACCCCCATTTTTCCATTGTTTTAATACCCTTTACCAAATTCTGTTCATGTTCTATGGGAAGTGAGTATTTACCGCCACCTCCTTTAGCACCAATAGAAACCACTCCTTTATCTCCTCTAGTTCCACGCACGTAATGCTTAAGTGTAGATCTTGGAATTTTGTAGAATTTTGCAGCTCCTCTTATAGTTTTTTTCTGTTCCTTGATATCCAGTACAGCGGACTGCAGTTCCTCTCGACTGTAACTACCACTGTCAGCCCCTCTGTTTGTTTTTCTTTGATAATTTCTTACCATTCTGGAAAAATAAGCCACAAATTTAAAACAGGGGTATCTGGATACTACTAGGGTAACTGGGTCCTATGGGTACCTAGTTACCCAAACTACTATGTCCCAGTTACCCCAAAAGCGATTTTTTTTTGGGAAACTGGGTCCCCCCTATCATAACCTTCAAAATAAATGATAGCTTAAAACAAACAAAAACCCATTACATTTAAATGTTTTACTTACGTTTCAATATAATCAGTGTAACTTTAAATAAAAATTTGATTTTTTTTACATATTTCTATTTTTATTGCCGAATTGTTACCGACGCATTACCACTCTGCACTTCTTCACGGCTATTTGAATTATAACGGCTGCATGGATTATATCAGTTTTAGTTGTTTCGGGTAGATGGCACCACAATTCAAATCTACGTATATTAAAATTATGTAAATACTTCGTAGTAACAGATTACCAAGGGGATGGCCCAGATACCTCAAGGGCCCAGTTAGCCGACCTTACCTTAATAATATAATAAGCCTCCTTAGATAATTTTTAATAAATATTAAGATTAATTTATACTTTTTTGTTTTACTTTAAACTTGAATCGCGTATTGTGACAAAACGGTAAAAGATTTTAAAAAATGGTATTTACTTTTTTTGCAGAAAATTAAGCAGTCGTTATTTTATTTTTAATAATATTTTTATTACATAATTAGAAATAGCTTAGATATAGACAAATAATTAAAAAGGTGCAGTTTTTTATAAAAAAAATCTAAATTAAAAAAAACTAAGAGATAATTTTTTTTTAATTTTGTTCTTAAATCGTTGGTTATTACATAAATAAACATAAAGAAAAACTCAAGTTTGCCGCAAGTTCGGAAAACACCCCTCAGAAATGCACCGAGACTTTAAACTTAGTGTGAAGGCTTCAAATTTAGTTTTGAAATATTATCTGACAATGAAAAAGCAATGCAAATGAAAATTAAATTATTACCTACACATCGAAAGTACACGTAAAAAGCATTGTCATTTTACAGCTAAAGTTGTGTTTCTCTGTTCTGTCTCTATTCCATCATTTAACATAGCAAAATTTGAATGCGTTTGTCAGTACAATAAATAACGCGATATTGTATCATATAAATGATTCAAGCAATTATATTTTTATAAATTAACTCTTTTTAGAAAGTTGCTTAGTGCAGAAACATTTGAAATAATCTACAAGTAAAACGCACTAAGTGCACTAAGTGACTTAGTGCCTATTGCCAGATAAAATTTTAATCAAAATCAAATTAGTGTGTTTTGTATAGTGGGTAACTCCCTTGGCAGTACACCTAGAAGTTAGTTCGGTTTATCTATACATCAAAAATTAATTACAGGGGCATTAAAATCCCATTTTTGCAAAAAAGTGACTTAGTGCATTTTACTTGTAAGCCGACGATGTAGTCTGGTTTATGAAAAAATGTGTATGGTGCACTGGGGAACGTTCAAGTATTACGTAGCACAAATTATGATCACCATTATTAATATTATTGTTATAACCCCTACTTCGTCTGTAGTATCGCCTGCGTCCCCTTCTACCCCCCCCCATATAAGCATTGTATCTTTCCCACCTAAAATTACTTTCTTCTCTACCGCCTTCCTAAAGTCTCTCCTTCTCCTCTCGCAATTCCTTTAATCTTTGTTGTTCGTGCTGTTTTATCTCATATCTCATTCTTTCTTGCCTTGTTAGTTAGACCACTTTAGCCTTTTCACGTAATAATTGTTTTTGGAAAAAAACTACCGCAAATTGCAGTGACATGTTTGGACATAATAATGTCCCATTTGCAGTTAAATAAAGAAAAATTGAAGTAGTTTAATTCAACTAAATTTGAAAAAAGACATTTCTTGTAGATCCACGACGTCGGCTTAAAAGTAAAGAGCACTAAGTCAATAAAATAATATAAAAAACAACTATTTAAAATTAAAACCCTTCTATTAATTACGTAATGTATAACTATAAGGTTGAAAACAAGATGTTTACATAAATTTTTAAAAACTAGATTTTTAAAAGACGGGTTTGGACTTTTTAATTGTTTAAAGAACGTTTCCAAAATTAATAATAATTAATTAGTAATAATTATATGAAACTGCTTACTATGCCAGAACTAAGACAGTTTTCAGAGGCCATCGGCTGTGCCGGCAAAGAAGCACCTCCTAAAGTCAATAATTATAATGAATCATTATTAATGATAAAACACTTCACGGTGCAGTTCTAAGGGCTGTTTTCCGAACTTGCCGGAAACTTTAGTTTTTTTTTTTATATTCTTGTTATTTATGTAGTAACCAAGGATTTAAGAGCAAAATTAAAAAAATCTATCAGTTAGTCTTTTTTATTTATATTTTTTTTATAAAAGTCTGCACCTATTCAACTATTTGTCTATATCTCGGCTATTTCTAATTATAATAAAAATATTATTATAAATAAAACAAAGATTTCTTAATTTTCTACAAAAAAGTAAATACCATTTTTTTTAATTCTTTTGCCGTTTTGTCACAATACGGGATTAAAATTTAAAGTAAAACAAAAAAGTTCATCTTTATATTTATTAAAATAATAATATAATAAGCCTCCTTAGATAATTTTTAATAAATATTAAGATTAATTTATACTTTTTTGTTTTACTTTAAATTTGAATCGCGTATTGTGACAAAACAGTAAAAGATTTTAAAAAATGGTATTTACTTTTTTTGTAGAAAATTAAGCAGTCGTTATTTTATTTTTAATAATATTTTTATTACAAAATTAGAAATAGCTGAGATATAGACAAATAATTAAACAGGTGCAGATTTTTATAAAAAAAATCTAAATTAAAAAAAACTAAGAGATAGATTTTTTTTTTACTTTTGCTCTTAAATCGTAGGTTATTACATAAATAAACATAAAGAAAAACTCAAGTTTGCCGCAAGTTCGGAAAACAACCCTCAGAAATGCACCGAGACTTTGAACTTAGTGCACAGAAAAAACGGATTCCTTGAACCAAGGACCCGTGTCTTTGTATATGTTCAAAGCCATATTCTCTTGTTTCAAGGCTGGCATTTTCTTGAACCAAAGTCAATATCCTTGAATGAAGAGCACGGGTTTTGGAATAAAAGTCCGCGCTCTTTATTCAAGGACATTGACTTTGGTTCAAGAAAATGCCAGCCTTGAAACAAGAGAATATGGCTTTGAACATATCCAAAGACTCATGTCCTTGATTCAAGGAATCCGTTTTTTCTATGTGTGAAGGCTTCAAATTTAGTTTTGAAATATTATCTGACAATGAAAAAGCAATGCAAATGAAAATTAAATTATTACCTACACATCGAAAGTACACGTAAAAAGCATTGTCATTTTACAGCTAAAGTTGTGTTTCTCTGTTCTGTCCCTATCCATCATTTAACATAGCAAAATTTGAACGCGTTTGTCAGTACAATAAATAACGCGATATTGTATCATATAAATGATTCAAGCAATCATATTTTTATAAATTAACTCTTTTTAGAAAGTCGCTTAGTGCAGAAACATTTGAAATAATCTACAAGTAAAACGCACTAAGTGCACTAATTGACTTTGTGCCTATTGCCAGATAAAATTTTAATCAAAATCAAATTGGTGTGTTTTGTATAGTGGGTAACTCCCTTGGCAGTACACCTAGAAGTTAGTTTGGTTTACCTATACATCAAAAATTAATTACAGGGCCATTAATATCCCATTTTTGCAAAAAAGTGACTTAGTGCCTTTTACTTGTTGGTGAACGTTTAAGTATTACGTAACACAAATTATGATCATTTTGGACCCCCCCCCCCTGTAACGCTATTCTCCTATACTATTAACATGGGCGTAACACTCCAAAATAACCCCCCCCCCCCCCTAGGAGTGTTACGTAATACTTGAACGTTCCCCTGATTGCAGTTTATTATTTACATAAAACCCCTAAATAGTGATTGGGGCAAAATGTAGGTTATAACCATAATACCCAGCATTATTAATATTATTGTTATAACCCCTACTTCGTCTGTAGTATCTTCTGCGTCCCCTTAAACCCCCCCCCCCTATAAGCATTGTATCTTTTGGCCTCTACCGCCTTCCTCAAGTCTCTCCTCCTCATCTCGCAGTTCCTTTATTTTTTCTTCGTGCTGTTTAATCTCATATCTAAGTATGTATTGTTTACGAATTTCCTCGCTGTCTTTCCCTGAATTATTATGATTTCTTTTTTGCTTGCTTAATTCATAGATTTCCGCCCTCTGATCTCTGCAATTTTAAAATATTAATATTAATATTATTATAATATTAATATAAAAAAGCGGATTTTCTTGGTTTTTATACCAACTATTTATACTATATTCTGAAAATTTCAGATCATTTGCCTCATAATTGCAGGGTTTTTTACGGTTTGTCCCATAAAAAAAGTGGAACATGTGATTATTTTTATTTTTGGAGATTATATATTTAATTTTAAAATGTAAATATGAAACGGGTACCCTCTCTAGACGGGTGGAAAAATGAGAATAAAACCCCTAAATAGTGATTGGGGCAAAATGTAGGTTATAACCATAATACCCAGCATTATTAATATTATTGTTATAACCCCTACTTCGTCTGTAGTATCTCCTGCGTCCCCTTCTACCCCCCCTATAAGCATTGTATCTTTTGGCCTCTACCGCCTTCCTCAAGTCTCTCCTCCTCATCTCGCAGTTCCTTTATTTTTTCTTCGTGCTGTTTAATCTCATATCTAAGTATGTATTGTTTACGAATTTCCTCGCTGTCTTTCCCTGAATTATTATGATTTCTTTTTTGCTTGCTTAATTCATAGATTTCCGCCCTCTGATCTCTGCAATTTTAAAATATTAATATTAATATTATTATAATATTAATATAAAAAAGCGGATTTTCTTGGTTTTTATACCAACTATTTATACTATATTCTGAAAATTTCAGATCATTTGCCTCATAATTGCAGGGTTTTTTACGGTTTGTCCCATAAAAAAAGTGGAACATGTGATTATTTTTATTTTTGGAGATTATATATTTAATTTTAAAATGTAAATATGAAACGGGTACCCTCTCTAGACGGGTGGAAAAATGAGAATAAAACCCCTAAATAGTGATTGGGGCAAAATGTAGGTTATAACCATAATACCCAGCATTATTAATATTATTGTTATAACCCCTACTTCGTCTGTAGTATCTCCTGCGTCCCCTTCTACCCCCCCCCCTATAAGCATTGTATCTTTTGGCCTCTACCGCCTTCCTCAAGTCTCTCCTCCTCATCTCGCAGTTCCTTTATTTTTTCTTCGTGCTGTTTAATCTCATATCTAAGTATGTATTGTTTACGAATTTCCTCGCTGTCTTTCCCTGAATTATTATGATTTCTTTTTTGCTTGCTTAATTCATAGATTTCCGCCCTCTGATCTCTGCAATTTTAAAATATTAATATTAATATTATTATAATATTAATATAAAAAAGCGGATTTTCTTGGTTTTTATACCAACTATTTATACTATATTCTGAAAATTTCAGATCATTTGCCTCATAATTGCAGGGTTTTTTACGGTTTGTCCCATAAAAAAAGTGGAACATGTGATTATTTTTATTTTTGGAGATTATATATTTAATTTTAAAATGTAAATATGAAACGGGTACCCTCTCTAGACGGGTGGAAAAATGAGAATAAAACCCCTAAATAGTGATTGGGGCAAAATGTAGGTTATAACCATAATACCCAGCATTATTAATATTATTGTTATAACCCCTACTTCGTCTGTAGTATCTCCTGCGTCCCCTTCTACCCCCCCCCCTATAAGCATTGTATCTTTTGACCTCTACCGCCTTCCTCAAGTCACTCCTCCTCCTCTCGCAGTTCCTTTATTTTTTCTTCGTGCAGTTTAATCTCATATCTAAGTATGTCTTGTTTACGAATTTCCTCGCTGTCTTTCCCTGAATTATTATGATTTCTTTTTTGCTTGCTCAATTCATAGATTTCCGCCCTCTGATCTCTGCAATTTTAAAATTTTAATATTAATGTTATTATAATATTAATATAAAAAAGCGGATTTTCTTGGTTTTTATACCAACTATTTATACTATATTCTGAAAATTTCAGATCATTTGCCTCATAATTGCAGGGTTTTTTACGGTTTGTCCCATAAAAAAAGTGGGACATGTGATTATTTTTATTTTTGGAGATTATATATTTAATTTTAAAATGGAAATATGAAACGGGTACCCTCTCTAGACGGGTGGAAAAATGAGAATAAAACCCCTAAATAGTGATTGGGGCAAAATGTAGGTTATAACCATAATACCCAGCATTATTAATATTATTGTTATAACCCCTACTTCGTCTGTAGTATCTTCTGCGTCCCCTTCTACCCCCCCCCCCCCTATAAGCATTGTATCTTTTGGCCTCTACCGCCTTCCTCAAGTCTCTCCTCCTCATCTCGCAGTTCCTTTATTTTTTCTTCGTGCTGTTTAATCTCATATCTAAGTATGTATTGTTTACGAATTTCCTCGCTGTCTTTCCCTGAATTATTATGATTTCTTTTTTGCTTGCTTAATTCATAGATTTCCGCCCTCTGATCTCTGCAATTTTAAAATATTAATATTAATATTATTATAATATAAAAAAAAAAAAAGTCCAAACGAAAATTTCAGATCATTTGCCTCATAATTGCAGGGTTTTTTACGGTTTGTCCCATAAAAAAAGTGGAACTTGTGATTATTTTTATTTTTGGAGATTATATATTTAATTTTAAAATGGAAATATGAAACGGGTACCCTCTTTAGACGGGTGGAAAAATGAGAATAAAACCCCTAAATAGTGATTGGGGCAAAATGTAGGTTATAACCATAATACCCAGCATTATTAATATTATTGTTATAACCCCTACTTCGTCTGTAGTATCTCCTGCGTCCCCTTCTACTCCCCCCCCCCTATAAGCATTGTATCTTTTGGCCTCTACCGCCTTCCTCAAGTCTCTCCTCCTCCTCTCGCAGTTCCTTTATTTTTTCTTCGTGCTGTTTAATCTCATATCTAAGTATGTCTTGTTTACGAATTTCCTCGCTGTCTTTCCCTGAATTATTATGATTTCTTTTTTGCTTGCTCAATTCATAGATTTCCGCCCTCTGATCTCTGCAATTTTAAAATATTAATATTATTATAATATTAATATAAAAAAGCGGATTTTCTTGGTTTTTATACCAACTATTTATACTATATTCTGAAAATTTCAGATCATTTGCCTCATAATTGCAGGGTTTTTTACGGTTTGTCCCATAAAAAAGTGGGACATGTGATTATTTTTATTTTTGGAGATTATATATTTAATTTTAAAATGGAAATATGAAACGGGTACCCTCTCTAGACGGGTGGAAAAATGAGAATAAAATATCAAATTGACTTCGGCTTCTTTTCATCGAATCCAAACAAATTCGATTCAAAATAAATTTAAATGCCTATATCTCGGAAACTAATAGTCTTACGAAAAAAATGATTATACATGTTTTTGTAGGGAATTAAACATTATTTTTATTTTCGTAAAATTTTTGTCCTACTATCAATAATAAGTGAGATATCGCTAAAAATTATAGTGTTTGTTCGTTTTGCCCCCCTGGCCATACGCTAACTATATTTAATGTGATGCAAATAGAAAAGGTTCTAAATCTTTTGATGAAAGAATTTTTTAAATCCGAAATTCCGTTAAATAGTTATAAGGTTATATAGACAGACAGACAGACAGACAGAAATTTTGTCGACACCCACTTTTTTCACATTTTCTCGACGTTTTATAACATTCTAAAGCAGAAAATGCAAAAAAAATCGGTTGATTTTAATAACACCCGGGTGTTTCCACCCGTGAAAATATACTTTTTTATGTTAAAAGCTGTGGGGTGGAGCTTGTTACAACCCGTATATTAACTTTCATTGAAAATTCAACATACAAATATAATAGGCTTTAAAATGACGTATCACACAATCCACATTTCCGCTTCAAAAATTTTCTCCCCTGCCTCCATTATGCTCCCTAAGCATTAAATATATGCCAAAACATTGGCATACGGTGTAATCCATTGAATATCGTCCAGCATAGGGCGCTCGACCATTCTCAAATTTAATATTATTTTGCCTGTTGTTTACCCTATATATTTATACTTCAAAACCAATCTTAGAATATTTTTATTTTGCTTCAGTTGGGGGTGGCCACCCTATAAACTTTTTTTAATTTTTGCATGTTAGGGAAATTTAAATTTCAGTTATTAAATGAGCTAGCGATATGAAACAAATTTTTTTTTAAGCATACGATGGGCTATATTTTTTGTTTGAAAGACTTTTTTCCAAATAAAATCAAAATAGGTGAAAATTGTATCCGAAATTTGATATAAAATTATTCAATATTTGAGCCTGAATATCTCAGGGGTAACTAAATTTAAAAATCTGAAATTTTTACACATAAGAGCTCTATATTTTAGCAATACATAAAAAAAATCAAGAATGTGTTTTGCCTTAAATTAAAATTATATGAAAAAACATATCACCGAAATTAATTAATTTTTATTATCTTACATATTATTACGTAACGGTAACATATTAATTATTAATTAATTTATATTTTTCTTATTAATTGGAAACTGACAAAGTTACCCCTTTTTACCCTAAGCTCTATAGCTTACTTTTCGCGAACATGAAGTGCAATGTGCGCAACTACAAATCAGTTCAACAAAATTAACATAACTCAACACACGTGCTACGATCGTTCGCTCTAAAATGCACTTATGCATCTAGTGACGTTCACAAACCGCTTACGCTAAAGCATACACATATGCATCGCTCTCATCTCATCACATCCTGCAAGCAGCATCCATAATCATTGGTACCAATGCAACGCTAGGATCACATCACACCAGGTTAGTGTACATTGACTTCACGCCATTTTGTAATATTCCCATTTAACCCAACACCAAATTATATCCCCAAAAGTATCGTGAAACCAACCAGCGACCTATCACTATTATTTACCTATGATTTACCATCAAACTACAGTTCACCGTTCACATATTATGGGATTATATACTTATTTGACAAAAAAAAATTATACAGATATAAATACAAAAGCTTTTAAAGGACTAATTTAGTTTAAGCAAAACTTTTAAAGGTGTATGTTTAATTATGGAGTGCTCTATTGGAAAGTATATAGAAGAAGAATGTCATAAGAATGTATGGAAAAATAAAAACTCTAAAGAATTTAAAATTGTGTCATTAATAAAAGTTGAAAAAGTGGTCAAGAAAAATGTGCAGAGTAGGAAAAAACTCCTGGCAAAGAAATAACAAGTTGCAAAAAAAACTTGAATAAAGAAACGAGAAAAAACAAAAAGTTAAGAAGACAGCACGGCTTTAGAAAAATCCAAAAACAAACAATGACAAAAAGCCAAAAAAAAAAAATAAAGTAAATAAAAAATAAATAAAAACCACCATAAAAGAAAAAATATATTAAATAACATAACTTTAGGATATTTTTACGTACTATTAATAAATAATAATAATAATAATAATAATAATAATAAACACATTTATTGAACCAAATATAAAAATTACATCGAAAATATATAATATTACACTATATTTGTATATTTGACTCAAAGGACTAGATTAAAATGCAGGTGTACTACCAACATTTCATTCTTCCCCTAGCCCATCTTAACTTAATAAATAACCACTACGTAAAATACAAAAATACATATACACCTATATACATAACCACTCAGCATTTCAGTAAAAGGGACAAACCATCGCAGAACACATTGCTTATAGATTAACCATTCTGCTCTGAGAGTATATACGCTTTAATATAAACTTTGGCTCTATTCGATGAACATTTCTTTATATTTGGAGATCGCATTATACAGTTCAGATATATCGAAGGCAAATGATTTCTTGAAGAACTGATTATTGTGAATTGGTGTGTCAATCAAGCCCCTATGACGGGTTCCCAGAGTGTGAACATCTGTACGAAATTTGATTTTATTATATAAGTAGGGGGGAGACTTGGTACTTATTATACTATGATAAAGACAAAGTTTGTGTAACTTTCTTCTGTTTGAAATATTAAGCCAACCTGATTGAACTAAGTGAGGAGTGATGTGCATTCTTCTGCGAATACCGTAGATTAGACGAAGGCAGGAATTTTGCATTCTTTGAATTCTACGTTTGTCTGTGGAATTTAAATAATTATCGTAAACCGTATCGCAGTAGTTAAAGAAGGGTTAAGTGGTAGAGCAGAGGATGCAATTGGTTCTATGTGCATATCTGTATCACAAACTTGCGCGCATATTGTGCACTTGATTGTGCTTATTTATTTATGTACACTGGGATAATTTGAATCCACCTGAACTTCGCCCTTCGGCTTAATTTGTTGTAATACTTTATTGTAATTAATCTGCCGTAATAAAGACAATTTATTATTATTAAAGTTTGAAAGAATTAATGAGTCACAGAGCTCTTTTTTAAAGTTTTTTGTAAATAAATCCCTATTGGCATAAAGCGTTTTTAACTTATAATACGCTTTTTGTAACATTTTAGATATGTGATCAGTAAATTGAAGTTTGGAGTCAATAATTAAACCTAAGTTAGAAACACTCAACCACATTTAAAGAAACACCATTTACTCTAACATCACACAGAGCTTTAACTTGATTAACCTTCTGCTGATTACCAAAAACCATTATAGATGACTTAGTTACATTACATAGTTACATAAGCATGTAATCCTCAGAGACCCTAACCAGATTTTGAAGATCAATAGCGATTTTATCATTAAAATCCGTATCATTTAACTTAAAGGAGAAATACAACTGCGTATCATCAGCATACAAATGATAAAGGCAATACTTTAGGACATTGGGAAAACATGACGTATATATGATGTATAAAATAGGTCCCCGCATAACTTGCTTATAGGCCTAAATTCACTGTAATTTTTAGGGTTTCTAACTTTGGGGATTGGAGTTATCAACGCTTGCTTCCACAAGTCAGGAACAGTACTGGTTACTAAACAAAAATTAATAAGATGTGTAATATAGGGCAGAAGAAAGGGGCAGCATAACTTTAAGACCTTTAGACTTATACCGTCCACACCCATAGCATCACTTTTTAAAGCTTTCATTATTTGAAAAATAGACTCAAAAGCCAGAGGTATAAATTCGAGTTTTTCGGTAATGCCCTCTTTAATATTAGTTTGGTAAAAATTTAATAAATTTGGATCAGGTACTTTATTTTCAGTATGTCTTCCAGCAAAAAAAGAATTAAGTTCGTTAACATTGGAAAGATTTTGAGGAATTTTTGAAATTTTACTAGAAAAAACATTCATTTTATTAAGGGCATTCCAAAGTTCCTTTTTACCAGAAGTTCTAGCTTTATGATCAAGATATCCCCGTTTTTCTCTGTCAATAGCTTTTCTGGCAAAATTTCTAAGCATTTTATAATAGTTATAATCACCTTCACTTCTAGTTCTTAGAAATTTATTGTGTGCTCTTTGTCTTAGCTTTATCAGCGATTTTATGTTATGGGTCACAAATGGCAAATGAGTATCCATCAAAAGGTTAATGTTATCGTTAAAAATTTGGACTTTCTCATTAATATCATTAGTTCTTAAAATTTTATTCCACGGTAATGATTCTAAAAGAATGGCAAATTCCTCCAAATTAAAATCTGAGAAGCTACGAAAAGTTATATTATATGGTACAAATGAAATATCCTTAACAGATAAGCTACAATGAATCAGCAATATTATGTACATGTACACTATTTGCAACTAACGTGTTTGAGTTAGTAATAATATGATCAATAAGTGTAGTCGAATTGGCAGTAATTCTAGTTGGTTCCCGTATTAACTACTATACATAAATAAAAATAATATATTATTTGGACTTTAACCTATTTTGTTTCAATTATATTTTCACTTTGAGGCAAAACACATCTCTGATTTTTTTTATGGAATGCTAACATAAAGAGCTTTTACCTGTAAAAATTTCAAATTTATAAATTTTGTTACCCCTGAGAAATTAAGGCTCAAATATTGAATAATTTGGTAAAAGTAATATTTTCGAAGCCTTATAAAAAAATAATAAATAAATATTTTTCTTTGAAACTTTAACAGTGTATAGTACTTATAAGTCCCTATTTACAAAAAAAAATCACCCCCTTAAATCAACCCTCTACGAAAATAATAAAATTTAAAAATCATCATTTATTAAATTTTATACCAATTTTCAGATACAGTTTTCACCTATTTTGATTTTAATTAGAAAAAAGTCTTTCAAACAAAAAATATAGCCTATTATATGCTAAAAAAAGTGTTTTTGTTTCATATCGCTAGCTTATTTCATAACTGAGAAATTTAAATTTCCGCAACATGCAAAAATCAATAAAATGCAAACTTCAGAGGGGACCACGTCTAACCAAAGCAATGTAAAAATAAAATAAAACTGGTTTTGAAGTACACATATATAGGTTTAACAACACAAAAAAAATTAATTAATTTGGAACTGGTCGAGCGCCCAAATAATTCAAAATTGGACGGTTCTCAATGGATTACGCGATACGTGTTCCAAATTTTAAGTTGATGCCTGTCCAAAGTCCGCTCTCCCCTTTTAAGTTTTAAAGGCCATCTTAGGCCCTTTAAAACTTTATTAAGGAGAGAAGTGCACTGTATAAAGAAATATTACCTTTTAAGGGAGTCTGCGAGGGCCTTGATCTGGTTTTCTATGTTCTTCAAAGTCAGTTCCTAAAATAATATTAATGTTACTTATAATTATTAGGGTGCCCATGACCTACAGAATTCTTTAGGCTCCACCCCTCAGAATTATTTCCGTAGGTGAAATAAAATCCCCGATTTTTTTAGCTTTTTTAAAAAATATTTAAAGATCGCGCCCGTCGCTTTTTTGGAATAAAAGTAAATGGTTTTTATTTTTTTAAGTTTTTAAAATTATTTATATTAGACAATTTTGGAATGACTTAGTTTTTGAGGATAATTAAAGAATATTTTCAATTAGTTTCACACCTCTATAAAAAAAAAAACAAGCTAAAAATGCTAAAAAATTACGTATGAGGTTATTATAGGCTTTAAAAAAAGGTATACTTTCTGTGGGTCAATTTTTTTACAAGATTTCTCGATAAGTCTCAATTATGGCATTGTTTTTTTTTTTAATAATGTACTGGGTGCCCAAAAAAAATATCCCATAATTATTTGTAATTTTTAGCCCCTTGTGAAGCCTTTTTTTTAAGTAGTCTTTATCCAAAAATACTTTTTCATCCTAAAATGGTATGAAATTAACGTTTGAACTTTTATATATCAAAACGTTAATATATACTTAAAAAATAATAAAAATACTTAAAGTAATTTAAAAAAAAACGATTCTAGATATTATTAAAAAATTCTGAACAAAATAGATTTTTGTTATTTTTCGACGGCCGAACGCAAAGTTGCATTTTGCGAGTTAATTTATTGCAATTTACTCCACGCAAAATAGCTCATCTATATTCAGTTACTTTACATACTGGTTAAATTAAACAAATGACAAACGCGAAGCAAGCTGACCATTCTTGTTAGATCGGTACTACTCGGCGCCTTCGAGGTCAAACGAGACACAGAGAAATGTTGGTATTGCTTATTTTTTCCCAAAATTACATTTTCTCTACTACTTTTAATAAAAAAATAAATGTAAAATATATTTGTTATTTTGAAATTACTTAGCTTAGTCTACTTTTAGGTAAATTAATTAAATTACTAATTTTAAATTTATTCGGTCAATAAAAATTATTGAGTTTTTGTCAACACTGAACAATTAAAATCCCTATTTCAACTTATGTGTGGATCGCAACTTTTTTTTTTGCCCCGATCGGAAAGTAAATTTTTCTTACTAATTCGAGGGCGTAGAATCCGAATCTGACCTTAGAAAAATTCCAGCACCTAAAATTTTTGAGATATAATAAGATTTTCAGGTAATAATGACGTTTTTTTTTCAAAATCTTTAAAAAAAAGAGTAGAATTTTGATAATTTTAGTGTATATTAAAAAAATACGAGGAATTCAAAAATCTATATGTCAAGAACCTCTGTCAGAGTAAGAACGCGAAAAAAAAAATAAAAAGGTTAAAATGAAAGTGCAGAGTTTACTTAATTGCTCATTTGTGGCAAAACTATCAAATTTTTTTAAAACTTTATAGAACTTAATTTGTAGATTATAAAATTCTCTACAAAAATATTTATACAAATATTTTTTTTTATTTTGCTTAGTTTGTTCCTAAAAAGTAAATAAATGAAAAAGATATAAAATTAAAGTACACAGTGTAAACTTTTTCCCGAGCCCAAAAAATATATTTTTCTTATTAATTTAAAGGCGCAGAATCCAAATTTGACCTTAAAAAAAATTCAGCACGTCTTATTTTTTAAATTTTAGTACATGCAATTATGTCAATTTAAAAATAATTTATAAAACAAAATATTGTGTATTTTTTTTTGTTTTTTTAATGGTTCTACATCATAAAAATGTTACTTTATTACATAAGAACCATAATACGTAACATTTTTTTAGTTCATTTTTGACCCCCTAGTAATGATTTTTGACAATTTTTAGCATGAGTACGTGGCGATAAGCTTGTCCCCTTATGCACCCTTCTTCTTACCCTCTATCCCTACTTAGTTTTGTCACATTATCCATTTTTTTTTAATATTTTTTTTTCATAATATCCCTATTTATTCTACCTATGAATTTAAAGTTTCTATGTTTTAAGTTGGGTATTTTTTAACTAATATTGAGTCGCCGAATCCAAATTTGTCCTTGGAATATTTTTGTCTCCCATGATTTTAGAACATAAGAGGGATAAAATAATGATTTTTTAACATTTTTATCTTATTTTTCTCAGAAAACTTAGGTAATAGAAATATTCCTCTTTTAGTTTTTTTACTATGGCATCAGTGGTGGTGTTTTTTAGGGGGTATAGTACAACAAATTTGGTGAAGACATCTACGACAACACAAATGTATTCCGCTGAGCTTCTACTTTTCGGGTGGGGCTCGTAAATATCTAGGGCCACTAGGTCCCCTGGGGCCTCAGGCAATATCGCCTGGAGAGGGGGTTTGGGCAGAGGGCCCGATTTGGCCATCTGGCATATTTGGCATAGAATAGAATATAATTTTATTTCGCCAAGATTGATACACGGGTGGTACATTTGGTAAGTCAAATTTAAATACATACTACATTTAAAATTACATAAAAAAATATAAAAAGTAGAATATGACAAATCCCCAAGAATTTAGGCAACACTGCTTGGATATAGCAAGATTTGCGACTAAAAAAAAAAAGGAAAAAAAAGTAAAAACCACAAAAAAAGTCAAGTCAATTGTAAAATGCTATTGTGTTCGTTTGTTTTGACATATTTAGAATAACAGTAATATTACCCATTCTTGGGAATAAGTGAAATTAATAATATACATACATATATATATATATATATATATATATATATATATATATATATATATATATATATATATATACATATATATATACATATACATACATATATACACATACACACATATACACATATACATACATACACATAAATAAATAAGTATATACACACACATGCAATTTTATCATTTTAACTATGAAGATAAATATTCGTTTATTTTATAAAATACCCCATTTGCAAGATAATTTTAACAGACTTCTTAAACAGATTAAAATGCGTTATATTTTTAAAAATCCACAGGAAGTTTATTGTATAGTACAACACAAGAATAAAGTGGTGATTTTTTAAAGAATGAGTGTTTATGTTTGGGTATTCTTAGACTGTGACTATTTTTGGTATTATAGCAATGAGTATCAGCGTTTGACAAGTAGTTGCTATAGTTTTTTTCACTAATAATACACACTTAAAAATATATATACTAGTTAATGTTAGAATTCCTTTATCTTTAAATAATTCTCTGCAAGAATCTCTATAGGCCTTATTGAATATCATTCTAAGAATTCGTTTCTGTGCTTTAAATACTCTATCAATTTCAGTCGCTTTACCCCAGCACAAAGTGTTGTATGATAAATGGGAATACACTAATGCGTAATACATACTTAGTATCCCTGACTCATTTAAATCACTTTTCATCTTTAATATGCCAAAAAAAGCTCCATTTAGTTTTTTACACAAATGATCTATATGGGTACTAAAGGTGAGTTCACTGTCAAAAAATGTACCGAGAAATTTACTGACTGGGCTAAATACTATCTCAGGTAGGGCAAAATTTTGGGGGACATGTTTCCTTTTAAAAAAGTTTAAGGCTACTGTTTTATCCTTGTTTAGGATAAGTTTGTTTCTTTGACACCAGGACTCAAAGTCGTTTATTACATTTAATATTAATAAATATAATTCTGTTAATGAAGAGGAAGAAATTAAAATTGTGGTGTCATCAGCAAAAATTACGACTAGGGCCCTTTTTATAAATTCCTGTAAATCATTTATATAAATTAAAAACAGTAAAGGCCCCAGTATAGAGCCTTGTGTTACCCCTAGTTTAGAAAAGAATATTTTTGATTTAGTTTTTTTATTTAGGTTAATAATAAGTCTTCGGTGTATCATATATGAATATATCCAATTATAAATATTTTTTGAAATGTGAAAGCTTAGGAATTTAGTTTTAAGAAAGTCAGGGCACACAGTGTCGAAAGCTTTCGACATATCAAATTGTAAGCAAACTACTAAATTATTTAGGTCTAATTCAGAGTAAACGAAGTTAATAAGTTGATAAGTAGCGGATTCTGTAGATTTACCCTCGCGGAACCCATGTTGGGATGAGGTAAACATGCTATTTAATTCCAAGTATTCCTTAATTTGCTTAAAAACAATTTTTTTTTAAATCTTTGAAAATGTTGATAGGATAGAGATTTGGCGATAATTTTCAATGTTATCTTTACTACCTTTTTTATGCAAAGGTGTAACTAAGGCAGTTTTTAAAATATCTGGAAAAATACCCTCAGTGATGGAATAATTTACTAGGTATGTAAAGGGCTCTAAAATAGTATCCAACATTTCCAACACTACCCCAGTTGATATTTGATCTTCCCCTGCAGATACTTTGTTTTTAATGGATTTTATAGCTCTTTTAATTTCCCAGATTTGATCTAAAAGGAGTAAGGACAGAATGATTTTTGTATGTGCAAAGAAGGGACAAATTTTGGCCAAAATGGTTACTTCTAGCATTTTCAGCGACGTTTGCAAAATATGATCCAAAAATGTTAGCTATATCGGTTTCATTTGTAAATATTTTGGAGTTAAGGTTTATTTTCGTAATATTGGAACATTTTTTATTTCGACCTAATTTACAGTTTATTATCTCCCAAGTAGTTTTCATCTTATTATGACTAGAATCAATTTTACTTGAATAATATTGTTTTTTGGCATTTTTTATGTTATATTAATATTTATTTTTGCTAGTTCTATATTCTTTAGGGGATATTAGATTACGACGTAATAAACTGAAACTATATTTTAACTGTATACCCTCATTTATTATATTTTGATTTAGCAAACTTTGATCTTTTTTATCTCACACTAAGATTTTTTTTTCAACAATAGGTCAAGATACATTAAAACACCATTTAACTGACTCTAAGAATTCATGAAAAGCTTCATTAACATTAAGTTCATAAATTTTATTCCAAGATGTGTTTCTTAGATGTGTTTTAAGTTCCAGCAAGCTATCATTATTAATTTTTCTATAATTAATTGTTTTATGGATAGATTTATTATCGATTGTGTTATTTGAGTTGGGCAAAGTAATATTTAGATAGTGGCACAAATGATCCGCGATATTTGGATTTAATATTTTACAATTATAATTATTTATTGAAATATTTGTTACCATATAATCGATGCTACTTTTAGTAGTAATACCATTTCTATAAGTAAAGATCCTTGTGTTGCCCTTAGTGCTTAAACATAGGTTGTGTGACTCAAAAATATCCAATAATACCTTACAGTTAGCACTTGATTCATTTAAATTAATGTTCAAATCACCACAAAGAACAACGTGCTTATATTTATTACAAGCTACATCAAGAACTCGAGTCAAAGTGTCAAAGAAAACATTTATATCACCTAAACAAGGTCTATACACAGTAATAACGCAAATTTTAAAATTATTATAAATAACGTAAATTGCAGAAATCTCAATATGACCTTCACTAGATAGTTCATTAAAAGTTTTAATTTCTTCGGTAGAGTACCGAGTATTTACAAAAATAGCAGACCCGCCATGGATACTTGATTTACGACAAAAGTGAGATTTAAGTTTAAAACTGGGCAGTATTATTATTTAGGATCCAATGTTCAGTTATACATAAGATATCAACAGTATTTTGAGCTAAAAATGCATCTAGTAGATCATATTTGTAGATAAAACCCTGCACATTGACATGACAAACATTAAACGAATACTTATCTATAAAAAATAATTATTAGTAGAAATATTTAAACTTTGTAAATTGTCACGCCTATTTTCCACATCTATATTTTTTTCCTTAATAGTGATATCATCAATTATAACGATTTTATTAGCAATAGGTTCACTATTTTTATGTAGTTTAATAAACTTAATATTTTTATGTAAATACTTCATATTACGTATAGTTTTAAATAATTTTGTGGCAATAGAATGTTTATTTATTTTATAACTTTCATCATTTACTTCAAAATATTTGAAATGACCCTTACACATCTTATTATATCTGTTTAAAAAGTCGTTTAAATATTTGTTATATTTATAAATATGATTATTTTTACACTCATCTTTACTTTTTATTTTGTAATAAGGTATAGAAAAAAATATTACATTCGTATGTGACATTAGTTTTAGTTTTTCACCAAGTAATTTAAAAGAAGGAGTTTTATTTTTACTAATATCATCTGACCCCCCCACGATAATAACACAATCATTTAATGTAAAGGTACTTACTAATTTTTCTATATTATTTAATACTTGATTTAAAAAAGCACCTGTTTTCTTTATACACATAAACTTTTCAGAATTATTAGTCAAATTATATAAATAATTATTTAAGTTAAAATTGTTTTCATCACAAAGCAGTGGCACTTGTTTATAAACAACTTTGTCGTGCGGTGTGGACGAATTAATTTCGACAGTCTTATCAGTTTATGTTTATGTTTGTTTTATGTTTGTTTTTAACCTCGTACTATTCTACTTAATTAAGCATCCCCTAAGTCCAGGACTTGTGTGGGCTAGTAGTAGAGGGAACCACCGGCTTTAATTGACTTTCGAACCAATATATCTAGGGAGTACGCCTTCGCCAAATTTCAATTATTAATTAACTGAAAAAGGCAATCGGCGCCAGTGAGGTTTGAACTCACGATCATTAGATCAGTGTCAGGCTATATCGATGCCATTGACCACTGAGCTAAATCTCCCACAAAGTCTTATCAGTAATTGGGGATATCTGCTTATCGGAAACGCTGACCATTGAATTTGCGATAGGAGTGACGATAGTTTGTGACGTAGTGTTTGTTGACATATTTTTCACTTTCTTGTGGTAAGTGTTTGTCTGTATACTTATATCATTATATGACTTTTGATTTTGAGATTCTCTATACTCACTGATTACTAGACTTAAATCAGATATTTTTTTGTTCAGTTCCGATATTATTTTCTCGTACTCTTCGAGTTGTGTCGTCAGTTATTTTCCTGCCAATTCTGTTTATGCACTTACTTTTACTTTCGCTGTCTTCATTTAGTTCACTTATAGTTTTTTAAGAACCTCCTTTATTTCATCGTGAATACTTGAGCTGTCAAAATCACAACATTTTATTTTGTAGCCACTAATAAAGGAAATTTTGCTTTTTATTTTAGCAACACATGATTTATGATATGTACCATTACAATTAACACAAACATAATAGGAAACAAGTTTAGTTTTACAACATTTATAATAATTTGAAGTAGCGCGTTCTAAATGTACGTGTTTACTTTCAGCCATCTTTATTTATATATTATTTGACATGACGTTTTATGTCACCGGCCATATTCTGCAACCAAACCTCTTCTCCTAATTTGGACTAATTTTGGGTCAGACTTCTGATCATCAGCAATAGGCTCCTGTTAAAAACGCTTTCTAACTGTATGGTAAGTATTTGGAAGCAACGATCATTTGGGACTGGCAGTCTAGGACTTGGAAAGCGAGATAAAGTGTCACAAACTATGTTTTCTTTGCCGGCTACATGGGAGATAGTGAAGTATTAAGGCCCAACGAGCTAACCTTAATAATCGGCAAGTTTTTAGGTATGTTATAGCCTTATTGTCTGCGAGACAAAAAAAGCCTTGCCTATGAGGAAAACCCGCCATTTTTGTAGAGCCCAAACCAGTGCTAATCCCTCCTTCTCGGCGGCACAATACGCCCTCTCGCGGGGTTGAAGCACACGATTGGCCTACGCCACTACCTTTTTTTTGACCAGACACAAACTGAAATAACTGGTCTCCCAGGCCCACGTCCCTTCCGTCTATTTGAACCCAAAAGGGTAAGCTAAAATTAGGGTGATGAAGTAATACTTCCTTCTGGGTCATATTTTCTAATTTATTTAAAGCATTACTTTCCTGGGGACCCCATAACCACTTTTTTTTTACGCAATAACGCAAAGAGAGGTTCCGCTACTGAGGCATAATTCTCACAAAAACTGCGATCATAATTGGTTAAACCGAGGAACGCTTGTAATTGTTTTCAATTTTTTGGTGGGGGGAAATCCATGATGGCCGTCACCCGGGAAGTATCACTTTGTATTCCCCGTTCTGACAGGGTGTAGCCTAAAAAGGTTATTTCTTGCCTAAAAAATTGGCACTTGTTCAACCTGAGAGTGAGATCGGCTGCAGAAAGCCTGGTAAACAGCTTATCCAGGTGTTCCAGGTGCAAATCCAGGGATTCTGACAGAACCAGGATGTCATCAAGGTAGATTCGAGTGAATTCATCAAAAACCGGACCCGCGAGAAAAGTTAGCTACCGCGGTTTTTAAGCCAAAAGGTAGTACCTTAAAACGGTATGACTGACCATTGTAAGTAAAACCAAGATATTTTCGATCTTGGCTACGAACAGGGAGTTTCCAATAGCCATTTGTCATATCCAAGCTAGATATGACTTTAGCTCCTGGAGGAAGTGTTTTTAATAGCTCCTGAATTTGTTTGTGCAGCTCGTGATCAGGTTCCATCTAACTATTTAATTGGCGAGCACCTAGGCACACTCGAATAGAACCATTTTTTTTTTTCATCGTTACTAATAAGGGGCTACTAAAAGGACAAGACTTTTTCCTACCTCAATAAGTCTTTTCCTAGTAAACTGCGGGACGATGAGCTATTGGGTAGCTTTTCCTTTTGAATCATTAAAAAGAGTTATGGAGTGAGTATACTCAGAAGTTATTCCCAGCCTGTCCGAAAATAGTTTCCTATGTTTTAAAAGCAAATTTCGAAAAATAACCTTATGTGATTCCGAAATTTTGCTTTCGCAAACCACGCCATCTATCTCTTTTTCACTAACCATGTACTTATCCCTTGACTAACTTTCCCTTAAGGAGGATTTTGAAATTGCACAAAGTTTTTTTGTAAGGAAAACTTCAGGGACTGCATAATTATGAATAGTTTTAGTATCTGAGATTTGTACAGTTTCATGGTTATAATTAAAAAAAATAGAGTTATGTTCCATGCTAATATTTGCACTAACTGATAGCAAAGTAAAGTTTATTAATCCATTGATCATACATGATATAGGATATAATATAATATGATAAAAAGTATAGTAATATATATACACATAAGTATTAGAAAATTATTAAAAATAACTTAAAGTACTAAGTTTGCATATAAGTATTCATTAACAGAATAAAAATAAAAATGTATCAATAATTTTTTTAACTTGTTTCTAAATTTTTTTAAAGTTACTTTTTTAAAATTTTGCCGTAACTTGTTATATAAAACAGATCCTATATAATAGGGGTTACATTTATACAGTGTAAGTCGATGACGTTCATTTTGTAAAGAAAAGTCATGGCCATGGCCATATGAATGAAATTCGTTTAACGTATTTAGACTTAAAAATTATCGTGAATAAAACATAATAATTCTAAAATATATATACAGGGAAACGTTAAAATATAATTTCTTCGGAAAACGTCTTTGCAACTGGCATTAAACCCTAAGTTAAAAATAGCCCTTATAGCTCTTTTTTGTAAGGTTAGTATACGGTCTGCAGTGGATGCGTTTCCCCAACATATTATCGCATATCTCACTCGCGACTCAAAGTGTGAAAAATAAAAGGAAAGAGCCGCTTTTCTACTTACTATTAATCTCAACTGTTTTAAGGCGTAACAAATGCTTGTTATTTTTTTACATACACTATTTATATGATTTTGCCAGTTTAGACATATATCCAGTTCAATACCAAGCAATTTAAAATTGGACACTTGTTTTAAGTTTCTTTTGTTTACGGTTATTAAATGACTATAGTTGTATTGTTGAGCTGTTGAAAAGAATTGCATAAAAAAAGATTTTTCTTCATTTAATATTAAACTGTTTGAACAAAAATAAGTATATAATTTGTTGAGCTCGATTTTAATTAGATTAATTAGGTTTTATATATTAGAACGAGCAGCCAAAATGGTAATGTCATCTGCAAAACAGACAAATGTGAAATTTATTATGCTTTTAATGTCATTTAGATATAGTAAAAATAAAAGAGGGGCTAAAGTGCTGCCTTGAGGCACTCCATCTTCTATATTAAGAAAATCTGAGTTTAAATTATTAAAAACAACAAACTGGCGTGTGTAAGTCGATGACGTTCATTTTGTAAAGAAAAGCCATGGCCATGGCCATATGAATGAAATTCGTTTAACGTATTTAGACTTTAAAAAAAAATTATCGTGAATAAAACATAATAATTCTAAAATATATATACAGGGAAACGTTAAAATATTATTTCTTCGGAAAACGTCTTTGCAACTGGCATTAAACCCTAAGTTAAAAATAGCCCTTATAGCTCTTTTTTGTAAGGTTAGTATACGGTCTGCAGTGGATGCGTTTCCCCAACATATTATCGCATATCTCACTCGCGACTCAAATTGTGAAAAATAAAAGGAAAGAGCCGCTTTTCTACTTACTGTTAATCTCAACTGTTTTAAGGCGTAACAAATGCTTGTTATTTTTTTACATACACTATTTATATGATTTTGCCAGTTTAGACATATATCCAGTTCAATACCAAGCAATTTAAAAATGGACACTTGTTTTAAGTTTCTTTTGTTTACGGTTATTAAATGACTATAGTTGTATTGTTGAGCTGTTGAAAAGAATTGCATAAAAAAAGATGTTTCTTCATTTAATATTAAACTGTTTGAACAAAAATAAGTATATAATTTGTTGAGCTCGATTTTAATTAGATTAATTAGGTTTTATATATTAGAATGAGCAGCCAAAATGGTAATGTCATCTGCAAAACAGACAAATGTGAAGAACTTTCACTTTCGGGTTTAGACCGTGTTAATGGATTTTCACTTTCACTGGAAAGTGAAAATCCATTAACACGGTCTAAACCCGAAAGTGAAAGTTCTTTATATCTTAATGGCCGTGAAAGCTTAAAATCTAAAAGACAAATGTGAAATTTATTATGCTTTTAATGTCATTTAGATATAGTAAAAATAAAAGAGGGGCTAAAGTGCTGCCTTGAGGCACTCCATCTTCTATATTAAGAAAATCTGAGTTTAAATTATTAAAAACAACAAACTGGCGTCTTAGAGATAAAAAAGACCTTATGAGATCATAACATTTTCCTCGTATGCCTAGTTTCTGAAGTTTGCAAGCAATTTTTTATGATTTACGCAATCAAATGCTTTGCTTAAATCAAGAAAAAAGGCTATGACTTTTTTATTTTTGTCTAGATTTTTGTAAATAAAATTTAGAATGCTAACTAATGCTGTTGTCGTCGATTTTTTATTAGTAAAACCATGTTGTTCTTGGATTATGATATTAAATTTTTGTAGAAATTCTATAATTCGATTTGCCAATAATTTTTCAATTATTTTAGAAAAAATTGAAAGGAGGGCAATAGGCCTGTAATTAGTTAGCGATTTACTGCAACCTTTTTTATAAAGAGGCAGTATTTTGGCAATTTTTAATAAGTCAGGAAAAACGCCGCAATTAATGCATTCATTAATAATGTGCAGTAGAGGTGTTAAAATAAAATTTACACAACTTTTTAAGACTATACTTGGAATTCCATCCGCTCCGCAAGAATTTGTATTTTTTAGTCCCATAATAACGTTATATAGTTCAGACTCGGTTACGTCACGAATATACTATTATACTATATACTATTGTCTACTACTCTATTTTGATTTGGAGTAAGATTTTCTATTTTTGGTAGTTTTGAAATTAATTCTTTAGGTATATTAGCAAAAAAGTTATTAAATTCGTTTGCAATTTTTTGTGGCTCACTAATTTCAATGTTATTGACCTTTATCGTAGCCGCTGTTTTTACAATTTTAGCCAGTTTTTATCATTGTCCCGTGTATTTTTTGTAATGATTTTAAAAGAATCCTCGAAAAGTGAGTTAAAGGTCTCCAAAAACTTCTTAAACTTTAAGTCTACACCGCGAGATTGGAAAACATTTTGCCAATTTTGTTGGCTTAAAAAAATATTAAACATATTTTGATTATTTTTCGAATATGATCTAAAGGTTAGTTTGATGTTCTCGGATTTACAACCTGTGTAAAAAACATTTTTTTTCGCCGAATGATCAGAGAGACCGTTATGTATTACCGATTTTTCTAGCAAATCCGTGTTGAAATTTGTTAACACATAATCAATGCCAGTTGCACTATTTCCTTTTATTCTACTAGTTCGTTAAAGCAGGCTTCTAAACAAAATAAACGCACCAAGTCCAAGAATTGAGAAATGTGACTCTTAGTACTCAGTACTTAGTACTGTGCAAGATATCCAAATTAATATCACCGCATATAATAATTTTAGAGTATTTCTTTTTATTTGAAATATGACAGAGAGTAGCCTCAAATTGACTCAAAAAAAAATTTATATCCCCTTTGGGCCTCTGTATACACAGCATATACATATGTTCTCTTTATCTATTGTTAATTCAACCGCAGTTAATTCGATATGCATTTCAATCGAAAAATATTTTATATCAGGTAATTCAAAAATATTTAAATTATTTTTTGATGAAATTAGAACGCCACCCCTGTCATGATTTTTTTGCAAAAATAGCTATTTATATTTTAATTTGGAAAATTTACATAGTTTATTTCAAATGCGACACGCAAAGAACATCCACCATTTCTTCTTCTAGTAACGCCTCAAACAACTCAATTTTATTCCGAATGCTTGCAGCATTTTGGTGCAAAATACATAATTACGTTTTTGTTGCTATTGTTCTTTATACATAGTTTTTGCCCTTATGGCTTCAACTTGCCTTAAAAATAGTGGGCAACTCTTGTATTTTGCACTGTGATCTGTTGTTAGATTCTTACTGTATTTTGCATTAAAATTGGTGCAATTAATGCAACATTTCGATGCTTTAGGACATTCATTAAGTTTGTGGTTCCCAGTACACTCTGGACAGATTTCTTGAGAGCTTCTACATTCCTTGGCCAAGTGGTTGTAACCAGAGCATTTAAAGCAACGCCTTACATGGAAATGTTCTGATACAAAACATCGACTCCACCCTGTATATATTTTCCTTGTTTCTATAATTTTATTGAACAGATTTGGATTCACTTCAGCTACTATATTCTGAGTTTTTTCAAATTTTTGCTCATATACAATCCTAAATTGCATATTTGGTACATCATTAAATTTATTAATTTTCTTATGTTAGTTGATCAGTTGTAATCTTTTTTTCGACATTGTAAATGATAATTCTAGGTTTAGGCTTATTAGGGATGTAAACTTCGTACTCATCTCCTAAAGTTTTTTCTAAATTAGATTTTATTGTATTTAGGGATTTTGCGTCATCACAATCCACAATAAGTTGTCCATCGTGCGTACTTTTTATATTGTTTATGCCAGGGCCAATGACCACTGGATCGACTTTGTTTTTAAAAGTATTTACATCCGTTTTTTCTGGGTTTTCAGGGTCAATGTTTTTAGATTTAATAAGTACGACCTGTGAGGGTTTTTTTGTAGGTTTCTTCAACATATCGCTATATCGGTTTGCTGACATCTGACAAGCAGTAATTAAACCTTTACTTGAATTGTTATCGATTTCTAGAAATTCTTTATATGGTTTATCGATTTCCATTAACCTAAGTTTGCCCATTAACCTAAGTTTTAATAACTGATTTACATTACGCAATTCAGAATTTAGATTACGCAACATTTGTAACTCACATTTTTCATACAGTTTTTGTTTATTTACTTCATCTTTGCCACTATTTTCGTCCGCTAGTACCAACACTTGACAGTCTTTTCATTGCCAATTTGCTTTGTTTAAATTGACGTATTTGCACATTAAATCGAAACATTTTGTGTGGATGACATTTTCACATGTTTGGCACTTAACAAAAGATTTAAAATTGACTAAACAGAACTCACATTTTACTTTTGGTTTACTTTTTTGCGAAGGAGGTTCATCACCGTCAACCTCAACGACCTCCATTTTGTCTTAGTAGAAGTAGAAAGAAGTCACACCCAATAATGACTGGAAATGCCAAATCTGGTATTAATAGAAACTCGTATTCAAACAAATATTTATCTAGCGTAAAAGTAACCAGTGCTTGGTGTGTGACTTCACGATTTTGGTTTTTGAAAGCTCCCGAGACTCGAATGCCTGTTACCACAAACATGGACATGTTCGTCTGGGAAATGTTGTCTTCCACAACTGCGGAAAAAGCATAGCATTCAGACCCGGTATCTATCAAACACGGATATTCTACATGATTTATTTTTATTTTTATTACTGGAATGCGATTTGGGTCAGACAATGAACTAGTGTGATCAAAATCGCATTTATTTTCAGAACTAGCATCGTACTTACAATTTATGTTGTTTATTGTTTTTTTTTTTTCGTCTTCGCCAGGGAAGACAGGCTGCTATTACCCTGGGGAGAGGTTAGTTTTCCGACATTTATTCGGCATTTTCTTGTATTTCCACAGTATTAATTTATTTTTTGACAAAACCGTTGTGGTTTGTATGGTCACGAGGATTTTTATATTTTGTGAGGTTAGGTTTATTTGGCCTACTGGGGAAATTTGAGTTTGGCGCGAACTGCGGTTGGTATTTTAGCGCACAACTGATTGCAGGTGGGAAATGTCTACTTATTATCCAAATTAGTTCTTGTTCAGTATACGGTGGATTTAAGTATTTAGCTTTGGCTACTTGAGTCAAGAAATAATTAACATAAGAAGTAGTTCTAGTGTACTTTCCAGAGTCGAGTTGCAACTTCACTCTGGTCTGTTCACCATAACCCCAAAAGTTCTGCCAAAATGCATATTTAAATGCTCTAAAATCTGGAAATGTGTCTAATAGGGCTCCGGCCCAAAACCTAGGTGTCCCTATAAAGAGATCTAGCATTTCTGGGGCGAATATATTAAACGGTATGTTATAATTATTTAGGGCTTTTTCTACCCTATCGATAAATTCAAACTGTGTTATTATCATCAAAAGTAGGTAGTGATTTTTTAACTGTAGCCAACGCTTCGATGTTATAGTTAATGTTGTTATTATTGTTGATTTGGTGATGTGGAGGAAAGTTATAACAAGATTTGGGAGGTTGCGGGAGTGTGTGACTATTTGTGTAGTACTCTTGTGCTATATTTTGACTGTGGTTATTTGAATAAACGTCATAATAAGCTGGGAGAGGTTGAGACAAATTTACATTTCCGGGCGGTAAGTTATTATTACTAAAACTAGGTTGCCTTGAATTATTTCACGATAAATATCTCCTTTGTTGGTTTCTTGGGATTGCGCCCAGGCTTCTGTAATCCCCAGAGGGATTTGTGATAGTTGCAGCAGGATTTAAAGATTGATAAATACCTGAGTTTAAGTTTGTTTGTGAAACCTGTGGTAAAAGACTGGGCGGTCCTACGGGCGACTCCGGAATCAAAACTGGCCTGTATCTCCTAACTGGGCTGACTTATTGTTCTGTCGTTGTCATTGTAGTAGCTGTAGCTAGAGCTTCAGCACCACCTTCAAACCCTTGCAGGTCTAGTTGTGGATGCTCCCTCCGCGGACCTCTTTTTCTTGTTGGTGAATGTTGTATGGACATCTTGGCCTAAGCTCTTGTTACCTCCTAGGTAATCTGCTCCACGTTTGGGACGCAACGTTGTAACGAACTGTTTTATTGGAAGTTGGGCGCCTTGTTCGTTTCGGGGTTTTCGTGGGGGAAATCCAAACAACAGATACCAGTAAGTTCTTTATTAAGAATTAAGGATGGACAGTAAGAAGCACCACTCACAGCATTACAGATTGACCCAACAAAATACTACTACTAGTATTTATCTACTGCAAATAATAAATCCAAGTTATCCAAGAATAAGTACTAAATTTATATTGAAGCAAATTCTTACCTGCACCAGGATTATA
>OY294054.1:3798929-3837376 GCA_958510825.1 Brachypterus glaber
AGTGGTTTTTATGTGGGGACCTATTGGGCTACACGCACATTATTTTAAGACAATGAAAAAAACATTTTTTGTGCCTGTCATTACGCCTAATGTGAAGCAATGTAGTGCATTTTCGAACTTAAAAGGTCTAAGCTCCGCCATTTTGAAAGAAAACATTGTTTTTTTTTAGGTTATCCATTTACTTTCCCTTTATACCGTGCCGTGTTAAAAAGATTTGAATAAAAAATCTTTCGGACTTAAAGAAAATAAAAAGCTAAAGAAACATATCTTTTTAAAAAATGGGTGTGGGCGACCTCTAGATTTTTTTCAAAAATTCTGAAAAAATTCAGGGATTATACTCTTACCCCAATAAACAAATTTAAGGGGTGAGAGCTCCAAATTTTTCAATTTGAAATTTTGATGGGTCACCCTAATATATACACTGAACGGACTATCATGTCGATGATGTTATTGCATTGTCATTTGGAACGGATTTTTTTTTAACTTTGACTTTTTTTCAATTTTTTTAGAAAAGTAGTTCTTAAAAAAAAGGAATATTTTTTGAAAACAAACATTTTTTTTTATTTTATAGTTTAAAATGTCTAGTTACTTTAAAAATTATCTTTTTTAATTCTAATTTTAGCGACCCCTAGTAAATGAATGATGGTTATGAGTAATGACTGTAATACAACTCTAACGGTACAATTGCACCAATAAAAACACAAGTTTTTACTTATTTTTAGAGCAACAAGTTCAGCTTATGGGGATAATGCCATTAGCTATGTGCCAGTACTACAATTTAATGGAATGGTAACCGTTAAAGCAAAAATTACGCCAGAACATAAATTCTATCAAAAGGCATACGACGTAATCGCAAAAATTGACGAAATAAAAGGGGTCATCCTCAGCATATCTTGTGAAGACTGTGTTGCCTCAAAATGTATTTAAATATAGAGGGTGTTTATGAATACGTGTGCCAAAAGTATAGGGCGTGTGAGAAATGCAAAAATAGGCGGAATAGTTCCCATAAACATGTATCCTTAGAGCTTTAGTTTTCGAGATACAGGGTGTTAAAGTTAAAAAAATGCATATAAAAAATTTATTAAAATAATTCGAAATTTGTGATAATATTTGTCCTGAATAACCTGCATAAATTTGGTACTCTCAATGATAAATTATTTAATCCAGTGGCGTAGATCTGGGAATGCGGTCACAATCATAAAAAAAATTCCACGCCACTGGATTTAATACAAATCCGACATTTGGTAGATTCCCCGTTGATTTTAAAAGCAAAAACTGTTTTTACACTTTTGTCTTAGAACGCACTGTTTCACAATGTATGAACCGAAGTCAAAAATATCGAAAACTTCGGTTCATACATTGTGGAATATCTTGGAAACAGTGCGTTCTAAGACAAAATTGTAAGAACAGTTTTTGATTTTAAAATGAACGAGGAATCTACTAAATCAAAAAATAAATAAAAAAAACTCTTGGACGAAAAAAAAACATCCCAATGGGGACTGTCAACGTGTTAAATTAACTCAGGGTAGGAAGGGGTAAAGCGCTTTAATTTTTTTTAGTACTAACATATATGAGATAAAAGTAAGGAAGTTCCTATTTAAGATTTTTAAGATGGTGTAGTTGGGGGTATATGAGTAATATTTATAATGTTGAAATGCACAGATTCAAGTTGCTCTGAAGATGAGTTAATTTGACCTCTTTTCTAGAATTTTAACATTTTGCTTGGTTTCGGAGATTTTAAGGGAGTACGATCACATTCGAATGATGGTTTTTACAATTTTAAACCTAAATAAAATATTCCAATTTAATCGTAAATAAAAAACTTGACATACCTTTAAATAGACACATTGAATACGTTTAAAATTATGTATTACTTCACCCCCCCCCCTAGTGGTATTGAAAATATAAACAATATATAATTTATGGCCGAACATACTTTATTTTGTTCGTCTGTTTCAAATTTTAAGTCTATATCTTACGCCATTCAAAAGTTAGAGGCACTGTACCATTTAAAAGAATAACCCTGTATATATCATACGGATAAAACTATTTTTCTACCATTAAATTATTTACTTGTAAGCCGGATTACGCAAATCCTCAAGGGTCAGCTGACATCACGTGTACGACGCATTTGCACGACATGGTGCCAGCTGACTCCCACTTTTAAGGGTTTATTTTTTTTAGTTTTATCTACAATAAAATTAAAATAATTGTTATAGGTGGATGTAAACATGCGGTTGCATTTTTATTTTGGCTGCACAAAAGAAGTGAAGAGCCGTCAACAACCGAAACCAAATGTTATTGGAAATCGACCACATTATCCAAGGTTGGCAGGTCATTAAAATTTATGGACTTGGCGGCGTTAACTGATAACGCCGTTCCACCTCTAGAAGTTCGAAGTGGAGATTTCTTAGAAAAAATGGAAATTGAAGAATCCAACTGCAAAGCTGCAGTTTTCGTGGACAAAAGAATTACTTTCATAAATGAAAAAGTTTTTCATATTCGTTTTGAATTTTTAAAAAACACTTGCCATAAAAACCGCTGATTCATTTATCGATTTGATGAGAACAAAAATGGACAATTGGGAATGCGTTGATATAGAGAAAGCGACAAGAGCTCAAGCAAAATCACCTCTTTGGTTTCAGTTGCGATTCGGAAGAATAATGGCCTCAAAATTGTATGAGGCCTCAAGATGTAAAAAAAAGACGGATTGTTGACTGAAACTGAAAATTTTGGGGGCTGTACCTCCTTTAACAACTGAAGCAATAGAGAGGGGAAAGACACTTGAAAAACAAGTAATAAGACAAGTGGAAATTATAAGGAAGATAAAAATTAAGGACACAGGCCTTTTTCTAAAAAAAGAATATCCCATTTTTTGTGCTTCCCCGGATGGTATTACTGATACTCACGTGATATAAATTAAATTTCCCTTTAAAAATGACACAGTAAAAAATTAAATTGTTAAAAATATGATTCAAAAAAAATATAATGCCCAAATACAGCTACAAATGCTTCTAACAAATAAAAAAATAAGTCTATTTTGCGTGGCTTCACCTAATTTTGAACACGATAAACAAGTTGATATATTGGAAATTAAATTTGATGAGGCAGAAGTAGAAGAGCTAATGGGAAATGCTGAAATATTCTGGAAAAGTAGCGTATTTCCATTGCTAAAATGATAAGCTCTTCTTAATCTGCTTCATTGAGGCGTGACATTAAAATGCAAAGTTAACAAATAAATAGTTGTTTTATAAAAATGTATAGATATCATTAAAAAAATTTTAACGTCTTTAAGTAAAATAAATTAAATAAAATAACACATACGAAAATGACAATTTAGTTGGGCTTTGAAAAATCCAAATTGTGTTTTATAGCATGGTGAAATAGTGTTAGGGTATTATTTTTAACAAATTAAAAAAGAAAATTTTCCAGTCCAGTTGGTTTTATTTATAATAGAAGATCACGTGACGCCTATAACTTTTGATCAAATTAGACAATTAAAATAAATTATATTTTGTTACTTATTAAGTTACTTATTAAGTAAGGAAACGTTCAAGTATTACGTAACGCAAATTGTACCAAAATACATACACTTCATACCCCGGTTCTCGCGTTATTTAAGGCTGTAGAGATTTCATATTTTGTCTAACTTCCCTAACACAACCCCTATTTTAGATTTTAAGCTTTCACGGCCATTAAGATATAAAGAACTTTCACTTTCGGGTTTAGACCGTGTTAATGGATTTTCACTTTCCGACGTTTCGTCTCTTACTACTAGAGACATCTTCAGGGATTAATCTGAAACTAAGTTTCGAATCAACTTGTGTCACTATTTATGACGAGTTGTGGTTATTCACCCGTGACGAGCTTTTTCCTATCAAAGACTTCCATATTGCAGGTAAGTGGTAACCAGTGTCCCGATTGATATTGTTAGGATGCTTGATGATTTCTATCGATTCCCGTATCTTCCTTGGCATTTTTCTGTTTTCTGTTAATATTTGTTTTGTTTCAGACAAATTGATTTTATGACCTGTTTCATGTACATGTTCGGCTACTGCCGATAAGGAAATTTGTTTCTTTCTTATATTGCGCTCATGCTCTTGAAGTCTTGTAGAAATTTTTCTCTTAGTTTCACCTATGTAAACCGTACCACAGGAGCAGGGTATTTTATATACGCCTTCTGAACTCAGGGGTATTTTGTCTTTTGTTGAAGTCAAACATTGACCTAATTTTTGGTTGGACCGAAATATAGGCTTAATATTTGACTTTTTCAAAAGTTTACCTATTTTATCCGTGATACCGCTTACATAGGGAAGTATAACTTGTGTCTGTCTGTCATTGTCACTATTGTCCTGTTGTTTGGGTCTGGGATTTCTGTATTTGTATATGGTCTTATTAATGTCTTTTTTGGTATAACCGTTCATGGTCAAGGCTTTGGTTAGTTTAAGGAGTTCTGTGTCTAGGGAATTCTTGTCTGAAATCATGAAAGCCCTATGAACAAGTGAATTAACTACCGAGCGTTTTTGAGAGGGATGGTGATGTGAAAATGCGTTTAGGTATCTGTCAGTGTGGGTTTTCTTCCTGTATACCGAGTGTCCTATTGAGCCATTTTCCGTTTTGTAAACCAAAACGTCCAAAAAGGGAAGTGATCCGTTGTTCTCAATTTCCATCGTAAGCCGTATAGATTTATGTTGGGAATTGAGGTGATTTAGAAAACCTTGAAGGCTTTCCATGCCATGGGGCCAAATAGCATAGACATCGTCTACGTATCTGCGCCAAATTTTAGGTTTTAATGGAAATGACTCAATAGCTTTTTTCTCGAAGTATTCCATGAAAGCATTGGCCGCAGGGGGTGATAATGGGGATCCCATTGCGGCGCCTGACACTTGTTCATAGAACTCTCCCTGTATCAGAAAATATGTAGATGTCAGACAAGCTTCAAATAATTTACATAACTTAGGGTCAAGATTTCCAGTTGTAAGTAGGTCTCGTATAATATTTATTGTATCGGGAACGGGAACGTTAGTAAATAGAGATTCTACGTCGAAACTAACCATTATGTCCGAGGGGTCCAGGGTCACTGTCGATAAGGTTTGTACAAAGTGTGTGGAATTTTTTACATAAGACCTCGTTTTTCCAACTAACTGATTTAAGATTTGGGCAAGGTGTTTGGCAAGTTTATACGTAGGGGAACCTATTGTGCTGACAATTGGTCTAAGAGGGGCACCGTCCTTGTGAATTTTAGGTAAACCATATAATTTTGGTACGCGGGAGTCTCGGGGGGTTAGATTATAAATTTCAAGAGGTGTAAGGGAGGATTGTTTAAGTAATTGTGTGATTTTTCGTTCAAATTTTCCAGTAGGATCGGTCTCGAGTTTTTCGTATGTGTCATTGTCTATGAGTTCCGTTATTTTGTTAAAATAGTCAAGTTTGTCCATCACCACAGTGGCATTACCCTTATCAGCAGGCACAACAATAATATCGTCTTTACGGTTAAGATTCTTTAAAGCTAAATATTCCTCCCTTGTCAGGTTAGACTTAGGTGGTTTTGACTTTTTGACTATAACTTATGAACACGCTCATGCTATTGGTGTTAAAGTCTCAGAAATCCAAAAGAAAAAGTTTTCTTCTTTGGATAGTAAAGAGAAACCTCCAGTAAATTCAAACACTGTTGTTAATTTGTCAAAGACAAACTTAACAGAATGTGAGATCTCTTTGCTGTCCAAAGGACATAACTTTGCCATTACACCTAGGACAGTACCAACAGAAGAAATAATTTCTATAGTGGAGTCTTCCTTGTCTTCATTACCCCCGGTAGATGCAGAGATAGTACGTTATGAAACGGCTAAGATTCTAAAAAAATCTAAGCAATGTATATTTTTCTATATAAGCAATTTGCTCTGGTGCCATCTCTCAGTTTGAATCTAGCTATCATAGAGCACGTTAATCTGTCGGTTTATTTAAAAGTTATAATTAAAGTTGTAATAACCATTCAAGTGACTTATTTACTCAATAAAGAACTTTTTAACTTAATAAAAAAATCTTTTGACTTACAAGTTGGTAACTTATAACCTGGTGTCAGAAAAACCTTCTTAAAAACTTTGTCTGTATGTCGAGGCATACAACAATATACCTACTAGTGCTACAACTATTCCAAGTTTGGTCCAAATCCGTGAGATGAGTGCAGAATCTCGGCACGCTAGGCGCGAAATGCCTCGTATTTAAATAACACATGTTTTTATCGCAAACTTTTTTTTTTAATCCTCAATAAAAAGTAAGATTTCTCATATTTATATTCAATGAATTATAATGATTGATTCCTTCACTAGTGTGTCTCTCTGTCGGTCCGAAATAATATTAAATATCATTTTTGAAAAATCTATATACAAAGTGATTCATTTTTCCAATTTAAATAAAACATCCAAGAACTGAATTTTGAACCGTAACGATAATATAGGGACTATAGAGTAATTTTGTAGTTAGAATCTTCTTTAATTTTGGTCTAGTAGATTCACCACTCGATTAAAAAAAAGTGCAATTTGGGTAGCCCGGGACAAATCAAATTCGGGTACCACGGGAAAAATCAAATTCGGGTACCACGGGAAAATATTTATGCTATAGTTCTCTTATTTTTTGTTGCAGAATGCCTAAGTTTAAAGGCAGAAAGAATCACCGCTGTTCTTGGACCGAAAATAACCTCATCCAAGCTTTAAAATATGTGATCGATGAACATCACATCATAAGAGATGCGGCAGAAAAGTATAATGTACCAAAAACCACTCTTCATACACGAGTTTTAGCTGTTAAAAATGGTTTAGAGATACAAGAAAGGCCCAAGATTGGTAGATTTGAGAACACCTAAAACTCAAAATATGAAAACATACTTGTAAGTACGTGAAAGATTTGGACAACCGATTAATGCCATTAAGCAGAAAAACATTTTTGAAACATGCTTTTGATTTGGCGGTAAAATTAAAAACTGAACACAGGTTTAACGTTAAGAACAAGGTTGCAGGAAATAATTTTTACTATGAATTTTTAAAGCGTCATCCAAAGCTCTTGCTAAGATCTCCAGAAGCCACCAGCTTGTCAAGGGCGGTTGGTTTTAATAAACCAGGGGTTAATCTATTCTTTGAAAAGTCCAAACTTGTATAGAGACTCACAAGTTCTCTCCACCCCGAATGTTTAATGCCAACGAAACTGGAGTTTCCTGTGTTCACAAAAGTAAAAAAGTATTGTCCCAAAAAGGTAAAAAAACAAGTAGGAAAAATGACATCTGCCGTCATGGTATCTATGGATGTAACTATAACTTTTATTGCCCCATTGCTCATATTTAAACGAAAAAGAACGAATAAAAGGTTAATGTTTAATGCAACAGATGAGGCGATTGGTGCTGCACCAAAAAAAGGTGTTACGGCTCAATTTTCCCGTAACAAGAAAATTTATGTTTTATTGATACTTTTGGCTCTTAAATAACATTTCAATGTTTGCTGCAGTTTTTCAGTATAGAGTTTGGAGTGCTTTCCATATTTTGAGCTAAAATACTTATTTTTATCTTAGGCAAGGCGGAAATTATTGAAATAGAACTGGGCTATTTTGAAATGAATTTGTTTTAGTACTTACTTTAGAGATTAACACTCTGACCATGTATTTCTGTTTTGAACGGATTTGCAATTTCAAATAAAGTAAACAAGAAATATTATAAATAGATTGTTTAGAAATATCATGACATTTTGAGGTTATGTAAAATATTTTATTTTGACAGATTTAAATTTTATTTTTATCGTTGGTTTTCTTTTCATTAATTCGCCTAGATAAGATAATAATATAAGGGATGTCTACAATAGGTAATAATATCAATTTGGAAAGTTTTTTTTATTAAAAAACGGAAATTAATAGAAATAAACATTTGCATAGGAATCGCTATTTTTAGGTTTAAGATCCGAACGCTAGATTTCGTTCGATGTCGTAGTCATTACTAAAGAACCAAATTCAAACATGGTTATTTGAATTTTTGTGATAAATTGACATTATTATATAGTTGGGGAAAATTGTAGTGAATGATACCATTTCCCAAAGTTTACTACCATATCTTGTATTTCCTTCCTTTTTTCCTTGATCTATACGCTGGTTGAAGAAAATATCATAATATATTTTAGGTCTGTGCGTTTCGCTTGACCCATATGAGATTACCTGTTGCCTTCTCCGCACTCAGATACGTTCAATTTTGCCACTTTCGACTCCTATTGGTCAGGAGTCGAATGCATTTCCCCTACACGCAGCGCCCGGCTAGCAAAATAGTGAGCCAGTACGCATTTTGTTTTCAACGTGCTCGTACGTTCAGTGAGACCACACAAACGTGTTTAATCCATATTTATGCTAAAAACAGGTATGTTCGTGTTAAATTTATTGTTAAATATGCAAAATACTGTAGAAATGGTTTAGTACAAATGCAATTTGATTTATTTATTTTTTTTAACATAATACGCTTGGATTTTTATTGTATTAGCAGATTTTGTAATTATAGACTTACAGACTGAAGAAGTGTTTTGAAATGAAGTTTGATCCGACGGATCAAAAGTTAATTCGACGGATCAAACCTTAATGCGACGGATGAAAAAGTGAACCGACGGATTAAAAATGATCCCACGGATCAAAATGAATCCGACGGATTGAAAGTTATCCGACGGATAGAACGACGGATTATGTACCAACTTCGACGTGTGTAACTACCAAGATAACACAAAATAAATGATCTGATTTGAAAATAATCCGACGGATCAAAATTTATCCGACGGCTGGATTGAAAATGATCCGACGAATCGAGCTTAATCTGACGGATTGAGTTAACCGTCGGATCAGTAATGAGATGCCAAATTCCTCATTGCTATGACGAGTATGACCCAGTCTGCTTGTTACTTATACTATAAGACGCACCAGGTGCTCTTATTTGATACATGGTTTTTGTTTCAGAATGGCAGTGGCAGAAATATTAATCTAAGCGAAATACTAGAAAATATACCTAAAGAAAATGAAAAGTTGGATGAAATTATTCATCTGGCTGAGGATGTCCTTCCGAAGGGATGAAATGATTGGAAAATTTCCAAAGAGTTTTCGGAAGAAGGGAACTTATCATTAGATGACTTTTACCAGAAAGACGTTATTTCTATCCTAATTTAAATATTTAATATAAGTGATTTTATTCAATTAGAACTCTTAAATAATCAAATAATTAATAATATAGATTATAATAATTTAAATATGACATTTAAACCCGAATACTTGTTTAGTGTACCCGAATTCCATGGTAATCCCAACGAATTAAATAGGTATATCGAAACTTCAGAAGCTTTAATTAATGGTTTTTATAATCCAGCAAATGCTAACTGTTTTGAAAATGTATTTTTATTAAATTCTTTAATCGGGAAACTAGTAGGAAAGGCTAAAATTGTAGTCAATATACAAAATTGTAAAAATTGGGATGAACTTAAAGAATGTCTAAGAAGAAATTTCGCAGACAATAGGGAGGAACTATCCTTAAATAGGGACCTTAATCATTTGCGACAACAGCCAAATGAGAGACCCGAACAGTTTTATGATTGGTGTCTAAAACTACTTAACTTGCTCATATATAGACAATTATGAGGAGGTTGAAGCAACTAAACTATGTAAGTGGGAATTATATAAAAAATTAACTTTACGATCATTTCATTCCGGCTTAAAAAACCCTTAGGTAATCACATCAGGAGCATGAGGCCCCCTGATTTAAAAACTGCTTTGCAGTATATTACAGAGGAACATAATCTTCAATATTCTATGGATAAAAATAATCCACAATTTAATTTTGGTAGTAATAATAATTATAAGTTATTTGGCAAACCGCAAAACGTATGAAAACCCCAGCCAAATAATAATTATTTTCCCCCACCGACGCCTATGAGTGTGTCAAACAGAAATACTAATAATTTTAGAAACCCTAATAATAATTTTAATAACAATTATAATCAACCTAGTACATCTAGAAATAATTTTAATAACAATTATGATCAGCTTAGTACATCTAGAAATCATTTTTACCCACAAACCAGTCAAAATTCACGCTATAAAATAGAAGAAGTGTATAATAATGAAACTGCTTCCGGACCAAAACCAACTGAAACTGATAGAAATTTTCCCCTGAAGAATCCAAAAAACAACCCCACGTAGTAAATTTTAATAAAAAGTAATACACTTGATAAGGCAGAACTTCCTTTTATAGTTCTCCCTGAAAATAATTTAAAAATTTTAATTGACAGGTGCAAGTAGTAGTTTTCCTAATCCAAAAATAGTAGAAAAACTATATCCTAATTGTATAAAAAATGATCCTTTTGTAGTTAATTCTGTATTTCAACAAGAAACACATAAATATTCTGCTGAAAAATTATTTAATTTACCTGATACAACTAGTTTAAAATTTTATTTGTTTAAATTTCATGACGTTTTTGATGGTCTTATTGGCATCGATAACTTAAAATATTTAGAAGCTTTAGTTGATATAAATAATATGAAGTTGATAACTCCTTATGCGGAAATAAGTTTAGATAATTTTAAAGTTAATAAAGAAGTTAATTTAGTAACTATTGCCCCTCAGTGTAGACAAATTATTCAAGTAAATACAAATATTAATAATGGTGATATGATTATTCCTAATCTTAAGTTACACGGATTTTTAGAAATAAATGATTGTGTTACTAAAGCACATAATGGTAAAGCCTTAGTGACTATTAATATAATTGCGGAAAAGTTTGAAATAGAAAATCCTAATGTTAAGAAAATTAATTTAAATAATATTAAAACTAAACCTAATAGTAGTAACCCCTTAAATTTAAATAAATTACGTATAGATTATTTGAATATAGAAGAAAAAGACAAGATAATTAAATTATGTACGGAATATTCATATATATTTTATAACGACAAGACAAAACTGACTTATACTAATAAAATTAAACATAATATACGCACTACCGATGAAATTCCTATTTATTCAAAGTCATACAGATACCCCTTTGTTCATAAGCAAGAGGTTAATAGACAAATAGATAAAATGCTAGAACAACAAATTATCCGTCCTTCATACTCTCCGTGGAGCAGTAACATATGGGTCGTCCCCAAGAAGCTCGAAGCATCTGGCAAACAGAAATGGAGAATTGTGGTGGATTATCGTAAATTAAATGAAAAAACCATAAGTAATAAATACCCCCTTCCCAATATAAATGACCTATTAGATAAGTTAGGTAAATGCATGTATTTTATAACTTTAGACTTAGCTAGTGGTTATCACCAAATTGAAATGGATGAGGCCGATATTAAAAAAACTGCTTTTAATACTGAAAATGGGTACTACGAGTTCCTTCGAATGCCCTTTGGCCTTAAAAACGCCCCAGCTACGTTCCAGAAAATCATGGATTACATATTTAGAAATGTACCAAATTGCGTAGTTTATTTAGATGACATTATTATTTTTAGCACAAGTTTACAGGAACACATTAATAATTTAAATTTAGTTTTTTAAAAACTCCGAGAAGCTAATTTAAAAGTAGAATTAGATAAGTCTGAATTTTTGAAAAAAGAGGTTTCCTATTTAGGTCATATAGTTACCCCTGAAGGTGTTAAACCTAACCCTGTCAAAATATACGCTATTAAAAATTATCCCATTCCTAAAACTACCAAACAAAACAAAGGATCTCTTGGTCTGGTAGGTTTATTATAGAAAGTTTATTAATAATTTTGCAAATATAACTACATATAACCTTTATACATAAAAACGCATTTCTTTCAAATATTAGTAAGTTTACAAGAATAAAAGATAAGCAAAAATCTTGCATAGACCACATTTTTATTCGAAGCAAAAATGACAAAAAGTCCAAACAACAAGCTTTGCCAGTCATAATCAAATCAAATGTTTTTCCAAATCCAGCTAATTCGGGTAAAAATAATCAAACTCATCGTAAAAAAATTAACCATAAAATGCTTTTAAACCACATCAAAGCTGTAAATTGGGACAGCGTTTACAAGTCACAAAATGTAAATATCGCTACGGATTTATTCTTAAAGCAATTTTGTTAGTTTTAGAGAACTCTACTGAAACATTTATTGTAAACACAAATTCAGAAAAAGAACCCCCTCGGATTACCAACGGCCTTGTCAAATCTATTAGCACCAGAGATAAACTCTACAATTCCCTTCCTTAAATTCCTAACAGTGAAATCATTAAAAATGAATATATTAACTATAGAAATTTGTTAAGTAACCTTATAAAAAAAAACTAAAATAAAATATTATAAAAATAAAATTGAACAAAACAAATCATCTAGTAAAGGCTTATGGGAAACTGTAAAGGAAATCAATGGTCATGAGAAAAAAAAAAAACCAAACAACAATGTAACAAAAATTAAAAATAAAAACGGTACCATTCTCACTGACCCAAAAAAAATTGCAGATCATTTTAACAAAAGTTATGCGGATATGGGAAAAAAACTTTCAGAAAGAATTAAGGTAGACAAACAGTTAAAAATGACTTCAAAACGAAATAAAAACACTATTTACTTACATGATACAAATATAAAAGAAATTCAGGATATAATATCTGCCTTAGATAAAAAAAGTCATGTGGAGATGATAACATAACAGTTGAAACAATTAAAATTATTGCAAATTATATAGCAGAACCACTCGTTTTTATAATAAATAAAATGTTTGCAACTTGCGTCTTTCCTAACAAATTTAAAACAGCAATCATCAAACCTATTTTTAAAAAAAGGAAATAAACTGTTGGTTAAAAACTATCGTCCCATCTCCCTGATTACTGTATTTGCAAAAATTGTTGAAAAGGTTATAAAAACAACATTGACCAAATTTTTTAAAAAATTTAACGTACTGTCTGATAAGCAATTTGGGTTTCAAGCGGGAAAATCTACTGATGATGCGTTAAAATTTGTAACTTCCAAAATATACAAAAACCTAGATAAAGGTCTCCTCACACTGGCGCTATTTTTAGATCTAGAGAAGGCTTTTGACACAGTTAATCATGAGTCATTATTGGAAGCTCTGGAACAACTTGGATTAAGAGGTATTGCGTTAAATTGAATTAAATCTTACTTAAGTAATCGAAAGCAATGCGTCAACTTAAACGGTGTACTAGTGTACTAGTAGTTATGAACATGTAATTTTTGGGGACCGCAAGGAACCGTTTTGGGACCTATATTGTTTATCTGTTACCTAAATAATCTGTTTGATCTTAATATCAACGGTATTATAGTAAGTTTTGCGGACGATACCGTTATTATATTTAAAGGAAAAAACTGGGAGTCACTTAAAATCCTAATAGAGCAAGATTTAATAAAAATTAAAAAATGGTTTGATAAAAAACTTTTAACCATAAACCTAGAAAAAACAGTTTACGTTCCATTTCATATCAACGCCGTAAATAAGCCCACCTTTAATTCGCTTAACATTAATATTGACAATGACCCAAAACAAATTCAACAAGCCAATTCTGTCAAATATCTGGGTGTTTTTATTGATTCTTGTTTAAAATGGGATATTCACATTTAAAACCTAACAAAAAAAACTTCAAAGCTTACTATATTTTTTTAAAAATCTAAAAGATGTTTTAAATTTTAGGCAACTTAAAACACTGTATCAATACTTGTGGAGTCTCACCTAACATATGGGATTATTGCATGGAGTGGGTTTTACAATAACCATTTAAAAAATGTTGAGACAATACAAAAGAGAATACTCAAAATTATGCTGGGAAAAAATTTAAGATATTCAACTGAACTGGTTTTTCGAGACTCTAACATTTTGGATTTAAGGCAACTTTTTTTTTCTAGGCTATGTACTCACCAATATAAAGACAAACACTTATTAGTTACACAAAGGCCATATAATACTAGGCAGCAGTTGTATGCTCAGCCCAGGGCGAGGTTAACTTTCGGTCAACGAAGTTACTTCTTTCTGGGCCCAAGGGTATTTAACTGTTTGCCGCTCGAAACTCAAAATGCTGCCACAATAAATGTATTTAAAGAGAAAATAAAGCTATATTTAAAACAAAATAGCCGGGAAGCAATACAAAGTATCATAGACCTTAAAAATTCTTATTAGTGCATGTACAATATAACAGTTTCTATCTCTATTCTTTTTTCAATTACACTTTTACCTTGCAATTAACTATACCATAAGCCTACTGTATGTCTTAATATAATAACTTAACTAATTATTGTGTTGTAAATATTTATATACGTAGAACTAATAACTTATTATTTAGTATTAATTAGCATAAAAAAAATAATCTATTTAGTTTTTCTTTTGTAGATATTTTGTAGTTTTGTACTGTTTTAATCAATAAACATATTATACAGAGCGGTCCAAAAGTCACCCCCCCCCCTCTTAACTTTTGAACCACCAAACCCCCCTGCCCACATTTTAAGAGCTGAAAGTATTAAATATATGCTAACAGATAGTTTAAGTTGTCTTATTTAAAAGTACCAAATTTGAAGTCGATATCTCAACTCGTTCAAAAGTTAAAAGGGGGGGGGTGACTTTTGGACCGCACTGTATATTATTATTTAACTAAATGTTTAAAGAAAAATTGAAAAATAATACACGATAACGATTTTATAAGTGCTTTTGAAACTTGTAAAAATATTTTAATAAATGACCCTATTTTACAATACCCTGACTTCTCTAAAACCTTTAATTTAACCACAGACGCGAGTAATATGGCCTTAGGAGCCATACTCAGTCAAGGGCCCGGCAAAGATTTACCCATAGCATACGCTTCACGTACGCTTAATGAAAGTGAAATTAATTACAGTACAATAGAAAAAGAATTATTAGCAATCGTTTGGGCAACGAAATACTTAAGGCCTTATATTTATGGCCAGCGCTTTAATATTATTACAGACCACAGACCCCTTACTTTGATTTTTTTAATTAAGGACCCCTCTTCAAAATTACTTAAATGGAAATTAAAATTAGAAGAATACGATTATAATATAATATATAAAAAATGTACTTTAAACTCAAATGTTGACTCATTATCTCGTGTACAGATTAATACAAAAGAAACTAGTGGATCAAGCATTTATGAATACATAAAGCAATTTAATGACGAACTTAAACTTGAGAATCAGCAAAATTCCGAACAAACAGACGACAATTATTCCACACGCACTTAACTTGGCAGTGAACTGAATAAAGATAACGAATCAAATATAGAATTACCCTGCACTTTAAAAGAATTAGAAAAGTTAGATAAAATAATTGAAATAATAAATAATGAAAATAAAGAACCCCTTACTCAAAATTTTGAACCCCTAAATGTAAATGAATCCCTTAACGAGAATGAAACTATTAATGAAAATGAACCCCTTAATTTAAGTGAACACGATAACTCAAATAATGACCAAAATCTTATTGGGAACTTCATTGTAGAAACCCCTTTTAATTATGGTAAAAATCAATTAATAATTGATTCAGTTTTACACAGTCCTGCAAAACCCAAAGCAACTATAGTTCATGAAAATAAACAAAGATTTTATGTCCAATTTTCCAAAAATAACTTTGAAAAAGATATAGTTAAGTTCATAAAAATCTTTATTGTTCCCAATGTACAATATAATTTTTTACTTTGAGAAGGAAGGAGATTATGAACCCTTTTGTGAAGTTATTCGTAAAAATTTTAAGTTCTTTAAAATTAAAAAAATGTAGGTACAAATTTTTGACATTAAAGATAATTAAAAAATTATATTATTGGCCAATTTAATAAAAAAACAGTAAGTAGTTACATAAACGAATGTGAAATTTGTCAACAAAGTAAATATGAAAGAAACCCTATAAAAATCAAATATAAATATTACCCCTACTCCTCTTAGACCCTTTGAAATAATAACATATAGACCCTTTGAAATATTAACATATAGACGTTTTTACTTTCGAAGGAAATAAATTTTTGACTATTATAGATACTTTTTCAAAATACGCACAAGCATATCATATTAATTCTACGGCAGCTACAGATATAGCTGACAAACTTAATATTTTCTTTTCACTCCACGGTGTCCCAAAACAAATTAATATGGACAGCGGTACAGAATTTAAAATTTTTGTATTAATGGAATTATTAAAACTACATAAGTTAGATATCCATTTTTGTTCCCCTTATCACCCTCAATCGAATTCCCCTGTAGAAAGACTTCACTCGACATTGACAGAACATATAAGAATTTTAAATACTAAAGGATTCCTTAAAACTCATATTAAAATGAAGTTACCTTATGCTATTTTGGTTTATAATCATTCGATACATTATGCAACAAAATTAAAACCTATTGATATAATAAACGGACATATAAAAGCTGAAACCCCTTTTGATTTAAATATTGAAAATATTTTACCTAATGACTATGTTAATGACTGCAAACAAAAAATGAAAATTTTATATTCAAAAATAAATGAAAAAAATAGCGGACAAAGAAAAAATAATTGAACGTATAAATGATAATCGTGATCCCCCTGAGTTGTTTGAACCCAATCAAACGACAAATAAATAAATAAATAAATAAAAAACAGCACATAAATTCCAAAAATCCACAAAAATTGAAAAAAGCGACGATAAATTTAAGAAAGTAGTAACTGAAAATCAAGAAAATTTACATATGGATAATTTAAAAAGACCCCTTAAAAACCCTTATAAATTTAAAAATATAGTTATAGAAAACCCTGTATATATAATAAAAAATGATTTTTGGCAAAGAAATATCAGCAGGCATTGCACTACAGTTCAAAAATCGTTTCAATAACGTAAATGAATTAAAAGCGCAAAATAAGCAGGTAGGCGAAGTAGCTTATCTTAGACTATAAAAAAGATGCATTTATTATTTAATTACAAAGAAAAACTATTATGATAAACCTGACTAAAAAGACGTTAAAACTGCTTTACAAAACTTAAAACTAATTTGCTTAGAAAATAATACTAAAACAATAGCTATGCCAAAAATAGGCTGTGGACTAGACCAACTAGACTGGAAGACTATTTTAGGTTATATTAAAGAAATTTGTTTGTTTGTTTATTTGTTTGTTTGTTTAACCTCGTACTATTCTACTTAATTAAGCATCCCCTAAGTCCAGGACTTGTGTGGGCTAGTAGTAGAGGGAACCACCGGCTTATACTGACTTTCGAACCAGTTTCTAGGGAGTGTCCGTTTCACTTATCGCCTTCGATAAATTTCAATTATTAATTAACTGAAAAAGGCAAATCGGCGCCAGTGAGAATCGAACTCACGATAGTAGACTTGCTATGCATACGCGCTAGCCACTACGCTATGCCTCCCATAAATATTTACTAACTCCGGAAATATTGTATATATTTTTATTCTCAAAAATCTAGACAGACCTAACGACTAAACTAACAATTATTTATTTCAGATTACCCCTCGTATGGGGATATCAGTCGGAAATACAAGTTAAAAATTTAGAAGACAATCCAGGAATTATACCCCTAAAATTAGGAAATACAAAAATACAGGAATATTATCATACATTTATACATTTTTATGACTTAAATCCTATATTTAAGGAAGTGGATAAACTTCAGATTCAAAGTAAAAATTTAATTATTAACCATAAAAATTATTTAACAGAAATTATGGAGAAATACTAGATTTAACTAAAGAAAAAGTATTAACAAAATTAAAAGAAATTATTCCAAATTCTCAAAATACTCGTATTAAAAGAGGCTTAATAAATGGAATTGGTTCCATTTTTAAAGCAATTACAGGAAATTTAGATGCAAGTGACTGAGAACGTTTTAAAAAATTAATTAAACAAATACAATTTAATCGAGCTAAATTAACAGAAAATATTATAAACCAAAATTCAATTTCATTTGATATTATAAATAAATTCAATAAAACTATTAAACAGGTTACTTATAATGAAAAATTATTACAAAAGAAAACTGAAATTTCCCGACTTTCTGAACAAACTTTAGAACGTCAAAATTGAGTTTCTGTAAATGACATTTTGAATCAGTTAATTAATATGTATGAGATTATAAATTCTATTTTACAAGATATTGAAAATTCGATTTCTTTCGCAAAATTAAATATTTTGAACCCCAGTATAATAAAAAGTTTAGATTTTTATAAAGAGTTGCTTAAATTAAAAAATATAACTATTGCGGAACAATTACCCTTAGAAATAACTTTTAATAATATTTTAGCTTTTGAAAAACTAGTCAAAATTGAATCTTATATTTTAAATAATAATATCACTTATTTATTGAAATTACCCATAATGTATCCCCAAACTTTTGATTATTACCACTTATACCCTATTCCTTCTTATCAGAATGAGAAATTCAAAACGATCCTGCCACAGGATAAATTCTTATTAAAAAATAAAATATATTATACTTTCCAAGGAAAAATTTGTCAGAAAATTAAGTCACAAAGCTACTTTTGTGAAAATTTGGTATTCTACGAATCCAAAGGTCTTGATCTTTGTGAAATACAACTTTTGAAACTACGAAAACCCGAAAATTGTAACCAAATCAATGTTAAAGTCACAAAGTCCATATTTAAGCAGCTAGAAGACTCCAAAAATTGGATTGGTATCTTTCCAATAAAACAAAAAGTCATTTTGAAATGTAAAAATCAAGAAGAAATTTTGAACATAATTGGAACTTATTTATTCGAAATACCAATAAATTGTCGAATAATAAGTAATAAGTTCAATATTACCAATGAAAAACAAGTCATAATGGACTCTACTCCAATTATTTTCCCAAATTTGAAAAAATAACCTCACCCTCAACACAAAAGATGACATTTTTGAAAACGTTTAACTAAAGGTCACAAAAATTGAAGATCTACAAGAAATTGGAAGAAAAATTTTAGAAAATAAACCCAATGTAAATTTTGAAAATAAAATGCAAAAATCCTCTACCCTTTTATTATATATTTTAATGGTAATTTTTCTTTTATTTTATTTATTCAATAAACTTAAACTTAAAGTTGTTTTATCAAACTATAAAAATAATACTAACTCTCAAAAAGAAACTGAAAATAAAGTTTCAGAAAACATTATTTTACTTAATATTCAACTTTCTTAGAAAAGTAAGTTGAATCTTTTGTAGGGAGGAATTATATCCCCTTAAATTGCATAGTTGCATTTTTATTTAAACAATAGAGTTATTATTATTTAATTGTTATAAATACAAGTTGTATCTATTTTTTAGACACTTCTATTTCGTTTCTACTTTATTATTATTATTGGTATTTATTATTAACATGATAATACCTAATAAAGTTAAAGAACTTCCTCCGACATGAACGAAATTACAGTTGTTTCTGAAGTTTACAATGAAGCGTCAAAAAAATTAATCAATCACAAGACGCCAGATCCTGAGTCTGTATCAGAAATTATAATAATAATTTACCTAATGACAAAATTACAGTTGTTTCTAAAGTTACCACCACAAAAAGTAATAAGTCATAAAACACCACCTCCTTCGCCAAAGAAACCATCCATCCTTACTTTCTCCGGAATCTAAAGCGGCTTTTTGTATTTAAAAAAGAATGAACAGCAGAAAAAGAAATGCAGAAAGAAGTGAAATTAAAACATCGACTCCCTCTAAAAAGTCTCTAGAAGAAAAACTAGAGGTTTAAAAAACCAAAGAAGCTCAAAAAGTTACCAAAAGAATTAATTTTAATATCCCCCAAAAGAAGAAGAAAGCTACAGCCCCCACAACTAAAACAAAATAAATCATCTTGAAAAATAAAACGGCAGTGCCTAAAAAGTAAAAAAAAGTAACCAAAACTAAAGTAAGAATAAAGTAGTCAAGATAACGAAAAATATTCTTGCATAATATGTTTTGAAACTTTCGACGAGGATTGGATAAGATGTGAAAAATGTCAGCAATGGGCACATGAAGAGTGTGCTTACATTGAAATGTCAACTTATTACACATGTGACTTATGAAAAATGTCAAATAAAGTTTAAACTAACTAACAAAAATTTTTACCTGTCCCAGGCTACCCTCCACAATTAAATATTTAGAAAATATAGTCGTATCTATAATACTGTAAACTCAGGTAGTTTTTTTTTCTTAACCCATTAGTGCATACGATCCTATATATAGGATCGCTACTTAAGGGATTACAGAATCAGTCCACAAGAATTGGAGGGAGTGAGCGCGTTTTGATGTGACCTTTAGGCTTTAATGAACGCAAAATTTTGTTTTTTTTACAAAAAAATTCATATTTAGCCTACGTGACTGACCTCTATAGATGCCAATTTATACACTTCTAAGAATGCCAGATTAGAATTTCTGTAACTTTTTTCAAAACAATTTCTAAAATATATTTTAACGTTTTTTTAATAAATTTAGTTATACTTTAAAGCTTTACGCAAGTATTTATTGATTAGATATTCTTGATTTTTTATAGTTTCGATTTTTTAGCGAGATCATTTATATAGGATGTCATGCATAGAATCGATTTAGGCCAATATTCTATTTTCAGTATTTTTATTACAAATTGTTATAACAATTGTCATTACTCACATTAAATATATTTTATAGAGGGACCTCTACAGCCCCATAATGGGGAGGGGGTCATGGGTTACATGGCCCCCCTCTCGGCCCATAGTAAAAAAAAATAAAACTTTTTGAGTTTTTTTGTTGATATGTGCTGATATGGACTCCAACCATATGCAACTTGCAATACACAACTCACAATAGTATGTTGCCTATTTTTAGTAGGCGGCCTCTACAGGCTGGTATTACAAAATGGCGTTTCTGTTCACACACGTATTTTTAACAATAAAACACTTTACAACGGAATATCTTTTTCTTAATTGTTCTTCGACTTTTTTTCTATAAAGATAACTTGTTTTTTTAAATTTAATTATATTATAAAATAGTGTGTCATTTAGCAGTGTAACAATATCCGATGTTTTAAGCCACCCCAGTTGTCGCCGAAAAACCGATACTCTTTCCCGTCTTCTTACTCCGTGTTATACACGAGTTTTGTAATTTCTGAATTTTTTCTTTATACTTTTGGTCCAAACACGGGAAGAAGACAGTACAACAGAATGTAATCTGCGAAAAAACCAATGATTCGCATAAGGTTTTTTTAGTGGAAATGCTCAGGTCCTATGTGGAAATATTTTTTTTAAACTCGCAAAACCAATGCTGATACATTTGTTAATGTGTTCCCTAAAGCGGAAACTGTTATCTAAAATTAAACCAAGGTTTTTGTGACTATCGACATATGGGATAATGCTATCATTCACTTTAATTGACCCTTCAGCTTTAACGTGAGCACACTGTGACTTACTACTGCAACTGATTTACTGGGGTTAAGCTGTAAACTCTGTCTATTGGATTCTGTATAAATTTCTTCCAAGTCTGATATGATTTCTAGTAAGGCTTGTATTAGATTCTGCAGTTTAAAAGACCGGTACAATTGTGTGTCGTCTGCATAAAGATAGTACAAACAATATTTAATTCACTAATAACCGGTTCAGAGTTTTCAATCCCTAGTGACCAAACGCCATTTTGTAGTCTACAAATTGTAGACCGATACGAGGTGTTTTTGCAACTTTTTTTTTTTTAATTAGTGATTAATGACGTATCGAATAGTGTATTTTGAATATTTATTTGATAATAGATCCAAAAGGTAAGAATTGATGATATATTAAATATGTATAGGTACACCTTTAAGAAAATAATTGAAATGTTGAAAACACTAGACAGACCCCTGGGGAGATCACGTGTAAAGCGACTTTACGTATTTCTAACCGGTTTGTCATGAAAATTTTCACGAGATGGCTAAAACAAATTTCTTGTTTGTTTACACCCAAAACCGCATGTTTGGTTAGTTGTTGTACACCGTAGGGACTAAAAATAGTTGTATCCTTATTCTTCTCATTCTATTCTCATATGTAACATAATATTTCAGATGGCAGGTAATAATTTTTGGAGATCATGGCTGTTATTTGAAGGGCGGTTTGACCATGTAGAACAACTAGCCTCCTTACATACAGATGTGCTGTCACTGACAGAAGATGAGATTGACATTGAGCAACACTCTTCATCATTTGTTAACTGTGCGTTAGCTTCAGTAGTTGACGAAATAGATATATCTACTTAGCCAACTACTGAACATACATCACAGGTGAGTAACGTACCAACATTAGTATTTTTAAAAGTGAACTATTTACAATTAAGGGGACATTCATAAATTATGTTACATCTATGGGGGAGGGGTGTGTCTAGGAGTTTGTGACACTTTGTGACAGAAGGAAAGAGGAGACCAATATGATGTTACGAAAAATTAAAGTGCTAATATAAATATTTATTCTACACCATACAATAACTTTTTTTTGAATATTCTTTTCATGCACATTAAAAATAACAATTTAAGGCTAAAAATGTAAAAATCTATCAGGCCATTTTTTATTTCACAAAATATGTATATAGTCCAAAATATACTAGGCATGATAGACACGTCCCTTGTGGACATAACAGTATGATTAGTTTGTCTAGGCCGGCTTTGCACATTTTTTTACGGGTGCGCAAAAAGTAGCAGACGGGAAATTCGACTAGCTTAAGATTCAAATTTCGCGACAAACGTACCAGACGAAATTATAGTCAATTTTTTGTGGTAACGCCGGTTAACATGTATGTTAATTAATGAGTTAAAAAAAGAAAGAAATACAAGTCCAAACCAAACGAGTAGTGCATTACTTTTTTCTCACTATCAAGGAGTTAAAATAGTATTTTATTTATAATATTTTTGACATTTATATGTCAACAGATATTTTTTTTATGGAATCTATAAAATTAAGAATAGCAGAAGTAGTAGTCTTGTGTCTAGGTGTCGGACACTTCGTGTACTTTAGCGGTAAATCGTTTTTTGTCTAGTTACGGTTTTGTTTGTATAATACAAACTGTATTGATTTCATGTATCACCAAGTGTGCTCGATATAGTACTTTCCATAACTGTCGACTTTTTGATTAAGTGATGTCAACATACCTAGGGTATTGAGAAAAGTCTTTATCCCTAGCAGAAATTTTGATGACTAAAAAAAAAAGTCCTTACTTCTCAAAAAAAAGCTTTATCCCTGATAGACATTTTGATGACTAAAAAAAAAGTCCCCATCTACCTCTGGAAAGAGTTTTACCCCTCAAAATTTAACCACTTTGCCGAAAACCGGTTATAATCCAACAATAACCGGTTTTTCTAAATACTCGTAACAGGTCACTAATAACCGGTTCCGAATTTTCAATCGCTAGTGACCAAACGCCATTTTGTAGTCAAATTGTAGACCGACACGAGGTGTTTTAGCAAGTTTTTTTTTAATTAGTGATTAATGACGTATCGAATAGTGTATTTTGAATATTTAATTGATAATAGGTCCAAAAGGTAAGAATTGTTGATATAATAAATATGTCTAGGTATACCTTTAAGAAAATAATTGAAATGTTGAAAAAACTAGACAGGCCCCTGGGGAGATCTCGTGTAAAGCGACTTTAGATAGGCTATTCATATATACAAATATGGGCCGTATTTCTAATCGGGTTTTCATGAAAATTTTCACGAGATGGCTAAAACAGATTTCTTGTTTGTTTACACCAAAAACCGCATGTTTGGTTAGTTGTTGTACACCGTAGGAACTAAAAATAGTTGTATCCTTATTCTTTTCATTCTATTCTCATATGTAACATAATATTTCAGATGGCAGGTAATAATTTTTGGAGACCATGGCTGTTATTTGAAGGGCGTGTTGCCCTTGTAGAACAACCAGCCTCCTTACATACAGATGTGATGTCACTGACAGAAGATGAGATTGACATTGGCAACACTCTTCATCATTTGTTAACTGTGCGTTAGCTTCAGTAGTTGACGAAATAGATACATCTAGCATAGTATGAGGTCAATGGTGTCGGTTGCTTTTTCGCGAGCTCCGTAAATATTTACGTTCTTAGTGGTTTTTAGCTTTTTAAAAATCAATTTTTTTTTTGATAACCTATGAGACTAATACATAATAAACAGAAGTGGCTATTTGTGTGACTATAAAACATGAAAATAGTGCTATAATGTTTTAAAAATATTGTAAATAATTCTACATAAACCTTATCGGCAAGTAGTTGTTTTTTTTCTGACTTTGTTTGATTTAAATAAACCATTGACATTAACTGTGTAGATGGTAATTTAAGTTATAAAATATTTAAAAAATGGAATAATATTCTACGTGCAAAGTAAAGTTTAAAAATAGTGATGTTACTATTACTTGTTCTGGATTACGTGAAAATTCCTTCCATGCAAAATGTGCGAACATAAGAAGTGCATATTGCACTCTAATAAATGATGAAATGTCTGGGGTTAAATGGTTTTGTTCAACATGTAATGCCTATGAAAATCATATTAAAGAACTTCATGCTGAATTTAGTAAAGTAAAAAATTAATTACATGATATTTCAGTCATTTTAAAAAAACAAAATATTAGTGATGTTGATGAAAGTAAGAATAAAATTAATTCTAGAATCTCCAATGATGTACTAGTTATAAAGCCCATTACAACACAAAATTCACAAGTCACTAGGGAAGAAATTAAAGAAAGTCTGAATCCTTCTAAATTACAAATTGGTATTTCGGAAATAAAAAACATAAATGATGGTGGTGTAATTATAAAATGTAATTCAAAGGCAGAAGTAGCAAAAATTAAATCAGCAGCCCAAGACAAGCTCAGTAATAAATATAAAATGAATACACCGGAACTGAAAAATCCATGTGTAAAAATTTTAGATATTAAAACCGAAATGACGTCAGATGAATTAGTTGCAAGCCTGAAAAATCAAAATGATTTTTTGAATCAAGATAGTGTTCTACTAAAAGTTATAATCATTAAAAAATGAAATCAAATTACATGGCTATTGTTCAGTGTGATTCAAATAGTTTTAAACAATTTATGAAGGAAGAAAGAGTTTATCTGGAGTGGTCAAGGTGTGGTGTATATGAGCATGTTAATATCTTAAGGTGCTATAATTGTGGCGGTTTTAATCATGGCTCTAAAAAATGTTTGGAGAAGTCGGTGCGATGTCTTAAATGTTCTGAAGTAGGTCATAAAAAAGAAGGCTGTCCTAACGTAAGTGATATTAAATGTATGAACTGTATTGATTTTAATGAAAAATCCAAAAAATCTTTGGATATTAATCATTAATTCATGTTTCGACTTAACCTGCTCAGTGCTACAAAAGAAAATTGAAATTTAAAAACAAAAAATATCTTATACTTCCTCAATATAGCAAAAACGCTCTGGTAATAACATTAAGTCAAAATTAAATATTCTTCATTTAAATGTCCAGTGCTTAAGAAATAAAATGAATGAAATTGAAATTTGCCTTAACGAAAACAATATTGATATAGCCTGTATTACTGAGCATTGGTTAGTTGAACATGAAATACCTTCTTATCATATTAATGGATATTCTTTAATGTCAGTTTATAGTAGAAAAACAATAAAAAATGGTGGTGTTGCTATATTTGTTAAGGATAATATCAAAAATCAAATTAAGGAAATTTCATTTTTAAAACCATACTGTCATACGAGTCATGTAAAAACCTATTTTCGAAATTTAAAATATTAACATTAGCGGGAATCTATATTTATGAGGCACTTTTGTTTTTGAAAAATAATCCTTCTTTGTTTGTAAACAGTATTTCTAACCACTCACAAGAAGTAAGATACAAAAATTATATTATTCCCAGGCATACTTTGACGAAATATGAAGAATCACCCACATATGTTGCTATAAAATGCTTTAATAAATTACCAAATAATTTAAAAACTATTTCAAACAATAATACCTTTAAAAAAAAATTACATGAATTTTTACTCGAAAAAAGTTTCTATAATATGTCTGATTTTTCTCATATGTAAGCTTTTTATAATACTATTTTAGATCTTAGTATTTAGTGTAAGCTTTCTACTGACTAGTCCTATACCTTGTAATTTTGGTCTTTTGGATAATAAATTATTATTATTATTATTATTATTATTATTATTATAGCCAACTACTGAACATACATCACAGGTGAGTAACGTACCAACATTAGTATTTTTAAAAGTGAGCTATTTCCAATTAAGGGGACTTTTATAAATTATGTGGAGGGGCGTGTCCAGGAGTTTGTGACACTTTGTGACAGAAGGGAAGAGGAGACCAATATGATATTACAAGAAATTAAAGTGCTAATATAAATTTTTATTCTACACCATACAATAACTTTTTTTTGAATATTCTTTTCATACACATTAAAAATAACAATTTAAGGCTAAAAATGTAAAAATCTCTCAGGCCATTTTTTATTTCACCAAATATGTATATAGTCCAAAATATACTAGGCATCATAGACACGTCCCTTGTGGACATAACAGTATGATTAGTTTGTCTAGGCCGGCTTTGCAAATTTTTTTACAGGTGTCCAAAAAGTAGCAGACGGGAAATTCGACAAGCTTAAGATTCAAAGAACCCCGCACAAAACCCCGTGTTTTTGGCCTTCGGCTAAATTTGCTGGAAATTATATATTTTATTAACCTTCGTGTCCTTAGTAATTGACCAAAATTTCAGGTTAATTGTATGTACAGTTTTTGAGATATCGAGCTTTAAAATTGGTGATTTAGAATTTGGGAAAATTTTACACCTGTTAAAATTTTGTGCTTTTTTAATATCAGTTTTTCATGTATGATTAAACTAAATGGCGCAAATTGAAGGTGTTTAGATGCTTTATTTAAATGTGTTATAACATTGGCCACAGAGTGTTTCCCTTTTCCGTGGCAACAGCCCAAAACAGGCGATATAATAAATATTAAAAATGCCATTTATTAATTTTGGTTTCATATTAAAAAACAGAAAATCTAACGGCTAGAATTTCATAATTTTTATATATTTTATAGTTTTTGAGTTACTGAATAAAAATAATTGAAAGCGAAGGTTATTAGAGTACTCAAAGTCCTTCTGTTTGGACATGATGGGGGTAAACCACATCAAAATAAATTAACCCGATTCGATCAGCTAAAAGTTTTAAATTATCGGTAAATCTTACAAACAAATGGAATTTTAGAAAAGGTATTGCTAAAGTAAAGTAGGTAAACCAACTAAAGAGCCTACATTGGCATAGTGAAGCAAAGGGCATGAAACTTTGAACTGTTATAAAATTACTTATTTCTGCGTTTAAGATAATCGCAGTATGGCTTGCAATGGAGGGAGTTAAACCAAGTTAACCAGTTTCTCAAAAGTAATTTAAGCCTGGTAGGAACATGGGCGGAATTAGGAGAGGCCATGGGGGCTATGCCCCCCCCTCAGGGAGATATATTAGCATAGAAATACCTTCAAAATTATATTTTTGGTAAATGCGCCCCTTAAAATAAAATAAATCCGCCCCTGGGTAGGAAAAGCGGCACCTATAGATAGGCTAATTACTTATATGTTTAAAAGGCAATAAAAATAGGAATCTAAAAGTTAATAAAAAACTAGTTAATTGCTTCACCTTTGTGTGCTCTATCTTACTAAAATTGATTTTAATATAATTTGGTAATAAGGAATATCGGATCTTTGGATTGAATGGTTTGAGGAATATATTTTGCAACTGTAGGTATTCCATATCTTCCTATAGGAAGTCTTACACCCTGTGTTTTATCTTTTGCCTAATTATCCAGTTTCTATCACATAGTTCAATATGAAACAAAAACGTGTAAAAAATATATTTGCTTGGTATTTCAGGAAAAGTGTATCTTTATTTTTGATAAAAGTTATACATATCAGCATGAGAGAAATTATTTTTAGCTTTGAGCAAGTGTATACGAATTATAATTATTTGACGATTTTCTTTTATTAATAATTAATTTTAACTGATTAATTTTTTTTTGTTACATAAAGTTATATTTTATTATATAAAGTAGTATTTTAATAATAATACCTTAATTTTTATAAAACCATGGAAATAAATCTACGTATAATAAGAACTTATTTAGGTGTACATACATTATTCACTGTCAGAGTATATAAAAATGGCATTTTGACAAAATATATCATGCTGTGTATTTACCATAATCCTAGGCAAATGGCAATAATAACAATAAAACCTGTACGTTTTATACCTTTTTTCCGATACGCCAATGTAGGACCTCTTTGGTTGGTTTACCTATTTTACTTTAGCAATACCTTTTCTAAAATACCATTTATTTGTAAGATTTACCGAGAATTTAAAACTTTTAGCTGATTAAATCGAGTGGAACTATTTTTATGTGGTTTACCCCAATCATGCCCAAACAGAAGAACTTTGAGTACTCTAATAAGCTTCGCTTTCAGTTATTTTAGATTCTTATTTTTATTGCCTTTTAAACATTTAAGTAATTAGCCTATCTATAGGTACCCCTTTTCCTACCACGCTTAAATTACCTTTGAGAACCTGGTTAACTTGGTTTAACTGCCTCTATTGCAAGCCATACTGCGATTATCTTAAATACAGAAATAAGTAATTTTATAACAGTTCAACGTTTCATACCCCTTGCTCCACTATACCAATGTAGGCTCTTTAGTTGGTTTACCTACTTTACTTTAGCAATACCTTTTCTAAAATTCCATTTATTTGTAAGATTTACCGAAAATTTTAAACTGCTGATTGAATTGAGTTAATTTATTTTGATGTGGTCAAAAAGAAGGACTTTAAGTACTCTAATAACCTTCGCTTTCAATTACTTTTATTCAGTAAATCAAAATCTATAAAATATATAAAAATTATGAAATTCTAGCCGTTAGATTTTCTGTTTTTTAATATTAAACCAAAATTAATAATTGGCAATTTTAATATTTATTATATCGCCTGTTTTGGGCTGTTGCCACGGCAAAAGAAAACACTCTGTGGCCAATGTTATAACGCATTTAAATAAAGCATCTAAACACCTTAAATTTACACCATTAAGTTTAATCATACATAAAAAAACTGACATTAAAAAAGTACAAAATTTTAACAGGTGTAAAATTTTCCTGAATTCTAAATCACCAATTTTAAAGCTCGATATCTCAAAAACTGTACATACAATTAAGCTGAAATTTTGGTCAATTACTAAGGACATGAAGGTTAATAAAATATATAATTTCCAGCAAATTTAGCCGAAGGCCAAAAACACGGGGTTTTGTGCGGGGTTCTTTCGCGCCAAACGTACCGGACGAAATTTTAGTCAATTTTTTGTGGTAACGCCGATTAACATGTATTTTAATTAACGAGTTGAAAAAAGAAAGAAATACAAGTCCAAACCAAACGAGTAGTGCATTACTTTTTTCTCACTATCAAAGTTAAAATCGTATTTTATTTATAATATTTTTGACATTTATATGTTAAAAAATAATTTTTTATGGAATCTATAAAATTAAGAATAGCAGAAGTAGTAGTCTTGTGTCTAGGTGTCGGACACTTCGTGTAGTTTAGCGGTAAATCGTTTTTTTCTGTCTAGTTACGGTTTTGTTTGTATAATACAAATTGTATTGATTTCATGTATCAATAAGTGTGCTCGATATAGTACTTTCCATTACTGTCGGCTTTTTGATTAAGTAATGTCAACATACCTAGGATAGTGAGAAAAGTCTTTATCCCTAGCAGAAATTTTGATGTCTAAAAAAAAAACAAAAAAAGTCCTTCCTTCTCAAAAAAAAAAGCTTTACCCCTGATAGAAATTTTGATGACTAAAAAAAAAGTCCCCATCTACCTCTGGAAAGAGTTTTACCCCTCGAAATTTGACCACTTTGCCGAAAACCGGTTAAAATCCAACAATAACCGGTTTTTCTTAATTATCGTAACAGGTCACTAATAACCGGTTCCGAATTTTCAATCCCAAGTGACCAAACGCCATTTTGTAGTCTACAAATTGTAGGCCGACACGAGGTGTTTTTGCAAGTTTTTTTTTTTTAATTAGTGATTAATGACGTATCGAATAGTGTATTTTGAATATTTAATTGATAATAGGTCCAAAAGGTAAGAATTGATGATATAATAAATATGTATAGGTATACCTTTAAGAAAATAATTGAAATGTTGAAAAAACTAGACAGGCCCCTGGGGAGATCTCGTGTAAAGCGACTTTAGATAGGTTATTCATATATACAAATATGGGCTGTATTTCTAATCGGTTTTTCATGAAAATTTTCACGAGATGGCTAAAACAGATTTCTTGTTTGTTTACACCAAAAACCGCATGTTTGGTAAGTTGTTGTACAACGTAGGGACTAAAAATAGTTGTATCCTTATTCTTCTCATTATATTCTCATATGTAACATAATATTTCAGATGGCAGGTAATAATTTTTGGAGACCATGGCTGTTATTTGAAGGGCGTGTTGCCCTTGTAGAACAACCAGCCTTACATACAGATGTGATGTCACTGACAGAAGATGAGATTGACATTGGCAACACTCTTCATCATTTGTTAACTGTGCGTTAGCTTCAGTAGTTGACGAAATAGATACATCTAGCATAGTATGAGGTCAATGGTGTCGGTTGCTTTTTCGCGAGCTCCGTAAATATTTACGTTCTTAGTGGTTTTTAGCTTTTTAAAAATCAATTTTTTTTTTGATAACCTATGAGACTAATACATAATAAACAGAAGTGGCTATTTGTGTGACTATAAAACATGAAAATAGTGCTATAATGTTTTAAAAATATTGTAAATAATTCTACATAAACCTTATCGGCAAGTAGTTGTTTTTTTTCTGACTTTGTTTGATTTAAATAAACCATTGACATTAACTGTGTAGATGGTAATTTAAGTTATAAAATATTTAAAAAATGGAATAATATTCTACGTGCAAAGTAAAGTTTAAAAATAGTGATGTTACTATTACTTGTTCTGGATTACGTGAAAATTCCTTCCATGCAAAATGTGCGAACATAAGAAGTGCATATTGCACTCTAATAAATGATGAAATGTCTGGGGTTAAATGGTTTTGTTCAACATGTAATGCCTATGAAAATCATATTAAAGAACTTCATGCTGAATTTAGTAAAGTAAAAAATTAATTACATGATATTTCAGTCATTTTAAAAAAACAAAATATTAGTGATGTTGATGAAAGTAAGAATAAAATTAATTCTAGAATCTCCAATGATGTACTAGTTATAAAGCCCATTACAACACAAAATTCACAAGTCACTAGGGAAGAAATTAAAGAAAGTCTGAATCCTTCTAAATTACAAATTGGTATTTCGGAAATAAAAAACATAAATGATGGTGGTGTAATTATAAAATGTAATTCAAAGGCAGAAGTAGCAAAAATTAAATCAGCAGCCCAAGACAAGCTCAGTAATAAATATAAAATGAATACACCGGAACTGAAAAATCCATGTGTAAAAATTTTAGATATTAAAACCGAAATGACGTCAGATGAATTAGTTGCAAGCCTGAAAAATCAAAATGATTTTTTGAATCAAGATAGTGTTCTACTAAAAGTTATAATCATTAAAAAATGAAATCAAATTACATGGCTATTGTTCAGTGTGATTCAAATAGTTTTAAACAATTTATGAAGGAAGAAAGAGTTTATCTGGAGTGGTCAAGGTGTGGTGTATATGAGCATGTTAATATCTTAAGGTGCTATAATTGTGGCGGTTTTAATCATGGCTCTAAAAAATGTTTGGAGAAGTCGGTGCGATGTCTTAAATGTTCTGAAGTAGGTCATAAAAAAGAAGGCTGTCCTAACGTAAGTGATATTAAATGTATGAACTGTATTGATTTTAATGAAAAATCCAAAAAATCTTTGGATATTAATCATTAATTCATGTTTCGACTTAACCTGCTCAGTGCTACAAAAGAAAATTGAAATTTAAAAACAAAAAATATCTTATACTTCCTCAATATAGCAAAAACGCTCTGGTAATAACATTAAGTCAAAATTAAATATTCTTCATTTAAATGTCCAGTGCTTAAGAAATAAAATGAATGAAATTGAAATTTGCCTTAACGAAAACAATATTGATATAGCCTGTATTACTGAGCATTGGTTAGTTGAACATGAAATACCTTCTTATCATATTAATGGATATTCTTTAATGTCAGTTTATAGTAGAAAAACAATAAAAAATGGTGGTGTTGCTATATTTGTTAAGGATAATATCAAAAATCAAATTAAGGAAATTTCATTTTTAAAACCATACTGTCATACGAGTCATGTAAAAACCTATTTTCGAAATTTAAAATATTAACATTAGCGGGAATCTATATTTATGAGGCACTTTTGTTTTTGAAAAATAATCCTTCTTTGTTTGTAAACAGTATTTCTAACCACTCACAAGAAGTAAGATACAAAAATTATATTATTCCCAGGCATACTTTGACGAAATATGAAGAATCACCCACATATGTTGCTATAAAATGCTTTAATAAATTACCAAATAATTTAAAAACTATTTCAAACAATAATACCTTTAAAAAAAATTACATGAATTTTTACTCGAAAAAAGTTTCTATAATATGTCTGATTTTTCTCATATGTAAGCTTTTTATAATACTATTTTAGATCTTAGTATTTAGTGTAAGCTTTCTACTGACTAGTCCTATACCTTGTAATTTTGGTCTTTTGGATAATAAATTATTATTATTATTATTATTATTATTATTATTATAGCCAACTACTGAACATACATCACAGGTGAGTAACGTACCAACATTAGTATTTTTAAAAGTGAGCTATTTCCAATTAAGGGGACTTTTATAAATTATGTGGAGGGGCGTGTCCAGGAGTTTGTGACACTTTGTGACAGAAGGGAAGAGGAGACCAATATGATATTACAAGAAATTAAAGTGCTAATATAAATTTTTATTCTACACCATACAATAACTTTTTTTTGAATATTCTTTTCACACACATTAAAAATAACAATTTAAGGCTAAAAATGTAAAAATCTCTCAGGCCATTTTTTATTTCACCAAATATGTATATAGTCCAAAATATACTAGGCATCATAGACACGTCCCTTGTGGACATAACAGTATGATTAGTTTGTCTAGGCCGGCTTTGCAAATTTTTTTACAGGTGTCCAAAAAGTAGCAGACGGGAAATTCGACTAGCTTAAGATTCAAAGAACCCCGCACAAAACCCCGTGTTTTTGGCCTTCGGCTAAATTTGCTGGAAATTATATATTTTATTAACCTTCGTGTCCTTAGTAATTGACCAAAATTTCAGGTTAATTGTATGTACAGTTTTTGAGATATAGAGCTTTAAAATTGGTGATTTAGAATTTGGGAAAATTTTACACCTGTTAAAATTTTGTGCTTTTTTAATATCAGTTTTTTATGTATGATTAAACTAAATGGCGCAAATTGAAGGTGTTTAGATGCTTTATTTAAATGTGTTATAACATTGGCCACAGAGTGTTTCCCTTTTCCGTGGCAACAGCCCAAAACAGGCGATATAATAAATATTAAAAATGCCATTTATTAATTTTGGTTTCATATTAAAAAACAGAAAATCTAACGGCTAGAATTTCATAATTTTTATATATTTTATAGTTTTTGAGTTACTGAATAAAAATAATTGAAAGCGAAGGTTATTAGAGTACTCAAAGTCCTTCTGTTTGGACATGATGGGGGTAAACCACATCAAAATAAATTAACCCGATTCGATCAGCTAAAAGTTTTAAATTATCGGTAAATCTTACAAACAAATGGAATTTTAGAAAAGGTATTGCTAAAGTAAAGTAGGTAAACCAACTAAAGAGCCTACATTGGCATAGTGAAGCAAAGGGCATGAAACTTTGAACTGTTATAAAATTACTTATTTCTGCGTTTAAGATAATCGCAGTATGGCTTGCAATGGAGGGAGTTAAACCAAGTTAACCAGTTTCTCAAAAGTAATTTAAGCCTGGTAGGAACATGGGCGGAATTAGGAGAGGCCATGGGGGCTATGCCCCCCCCTCAGGGAGATATATTAGCATAGAAATACCTTCAAAATTATATTTTTGGTAAATGCGCCCCTTAAAATAAAATAAATCCGCCCCTGGGTAGGAAAAGCGGCACCTATAGATAGGCTAATTACTTATATGTTTAAAAGGCAATAAAAATAGGAATCTAAAAGTTAATAAAAAACTAGTTAATTGCTTCACCTTTGTGTGCTCTATCTTACTAAAATTGATTTTAATATAATTTGGTAATAAGGAATATCGGATCTTTGGATTGAATGGTTTGAGGAATATATTTTGCAACTGTAGGTATTCCATATCTTCCTATAGGAAGTCTTACACCCTGTGTTTTATCTTTTGCCTAATTATCCAGTTTCTATCACATAGTTCAATATGAAACAAAAACGTGTAAAAAATATATTTGCTTGGTATTTCAGGAAAAGTGTATCTTTATTTTTGATAAAAGTTATACATATCAGCATGAGAGAAATTATTTTTAGCTTTGAGCAAGTGTATACGAATTATAATTATTTGACGATTTTCTTTTATTAATAATTAATTTTAACTGATTAATTTTTTTTTGTTACATAAAGTTATATTTTATTATATAAAGTAGTATTTTAATAATAATACCTTAATTTTTATAAAACCATGGAAATAAATCTACGTATAATAAGAACTTATTTAGGTGTACATACATTATTCACTGTCAGAGTATATAAAAATGGCATTTTGACAAAATATATCATGCTGTGTATTTACCATAATCCTAGGCAAATGGCAATAATAACAATAAAACCTGTACGTTTTATACCTTTTTTCCGATACGCCAATGTAGGACCTCTTTGGTTGGTTTACCTATTTTACTTTAGCAATACCTTTTCTAAAATACCATTTATTTGTAAGATTTACCGAGAATTTAAAACTTTTAGCTGATTAAATCGAGTGGAACTATTTTTATGTGGTTTACCCCAATCATGCCCAAACAGAAGAACTTTGAGTACTCTAATAAGCTTCGCTTTCAGTTATTTTAGATTCTTATTTTTATTGCCTTTTAAACATTTAAGTAATTAGCCTATCTATAGGTACCCCTTTTCCTACCACGCTTAAATTACCTTTGAGAACCTGGTTAACTTGGTTTAACTGCCTCTATTGCAAGCCATACTGCGATTATCTTAAATACAGAAATAAGTAATTTTATAACAGTTCAACGTTTCATACCCCTTGCTCCACTATACCAATGTAGGCTCTTTAGTTGGTTTACCTACTTTACTTTAGCAATACCTTTTCTAAAATTCCATTTATTTGTAAGATTTACCGAAAATTTTAAACTGCTGATTGAATTGAGTTAATTTATTTTGATGTGGTCAAAAAGAAGGACTTTAAGTACTCTAATAACCTTCGCTTTCAATTACTTTTATTCAGTAAATCAAAATCTATAAAATATATAAAAATTATGAAATTCTAGCCGTTAGATTTTCTGTTTTTTAATATTAAACCAAAATTAATAATTGGCAATTTTAATATTTATTATATCGCCTGTTTTGGGCTGTTGCCACGGCAAAAGAAAACACTCTGTGGCCAATGTTATAACGCATTTAAATAAAGCATCTAAACACCTTAAATTTACACCATTAAGTTTAATCATACATAAAAAAACTGACATTAAAAAAGTACAAAATTTTAACAGGTGTAAAATTTTCCTGAATTCTAAATCACCAATTTTAAAGCTCGATATCTCAAAAACTGTACATACAATTAAGCTGAAATTTTGGTCAATTACTAAGGACATGAAGGTTAATAAAATATATAATTTCCAGCAAATTTAGCCGAAGGCCAAAAACACGGGGTTTTGTGCGGGGTTCTTTCGCGCCAAACGTACCGGACGAAATTTTAGTCAATTTTTTGTGGTAACGCCGATTAACATGTATTTTAATTAACGAGTTGAAAAAAGAAAGAAATACAAGTCCAAACCAAACGAGTAGTGCATTACTTTTTTCTCGCTATCAAAGTTAAAATCGTATTTTATTTATAATATTTTTGACATTTATATGTTAAAAAATAATTTTTTATGGAATCTATAAAATTAAGAATAGCAGAAGTAGTAGTCTTGTGTCTAGGTGTCGGACACTTCGTGTAGTTTAGCGGTAAATCGTTTTTTTCTGTCTAGTTACGGTTTTGTTTGTATAATACAAATTGTATTGATTTCATGTATCAATAAGTGTGCTCGATATAGTACTTTCCATTACTGTCGGCTTTTTGATTAAGTAATGTCAACATACCTAGGATAGTGAGAAAAGTCTTTATCTCTAGCAGAAATTTTGATGTCTAAAAAAAAAACAAAAAAAGTCCTTCCTTCTCAAAAAAAAAAAGCTTTACCCCTGATAGAAATTTTGATGACTAAAAAAAAAGTCCCCATCTACCTCTGGAAAGAGTTTTACCCCTCGAAATTTGACCACTTTGCCGAAAACCGGTTAAAATCCAACAATAACCGGTTTTTCTTAATTATCGTAACAGGTCACTAATAACCGGTTCCGAATTTTCAATCCCAAGTGACCAAACGCCATTTTGTAGTCTACAAATTGTAGGCCGACACGAGGTGTTTTTGCAAGTTTTTTTTTTTTAATTAGTGATTAATGACGTATCGAATAGTGTATTTTGAATATTTAATTGATAATAGGTCCAAAAGGTAAGAATTGCTGATATAATAAATATGTATAGGTATACCTTTAAGAAAATAATTGAAATGTTGAAAAAACTAGACAGGCCCCTGGGGAGATCTCGTGTAAAGCGACTTTAGATAGGTTATTCATATATACAAATATGGGCTGTATTTCTAATCGGTTTTTCATGAAAATTTTCACGAGATGGCTAAAACAGATTTCTTGTTTGTTTACACCAAAAACCGCATGTTTGGTAAGTTGTTGTACAACGTAGGGACTAAAAATAGTTGTATCCTTATTCTTCTCATTATATTCTCATATGTAACATAATATTTCAGATGGCAGGTAATAATTTTTGGAGACCATGGCTGTTATTTGAAGGGCGTGTTGACCATGTAGAACAACTAGCCTCCTTACATACAGATGTGCTGTCACTGACAGAAGATGAGATTGACATTGAGCAACACTCTTCATCATTTGTTAACTGTGCGTTAGCTTCAGTAGTTGACGAAATAGATATATCTACTTAGCCAACTGCTGAACATACATCACAGGTGAGTAACGTACCAAAATTAGTATTTTTAAAAGTGAGCTATTTCCAATTAAGGGGACTTTTATAAATTATGTCACATCTATGATGGAGGGGCGTGTCCAGGAGTTTGTGACACTTTGTGACAGAAGGGAAGAGGAGACCAATATGATGTTACAAAAAATTAAAGTGCTAATATAAATTTTTATTCTACACCATACAATAACTTTTTTTTGAATATTCTTTTCATACACATTAAAAATAACAATTTAAGGCTAAAAATGTAAAAATCTATCAGGCCATTTTTTATTTCACCAAATATGTAAAAAAATATTAAAAACTAGTTCAATAAAAAAAAATGGAATGAGGCAGATTTTAAAAAAGGGTTCTAAAATATGGTTATAGTCAAAATTTCAGCTTGGTTTGGATTTTTTTTTGGACTGGTGTATCGAACTCTTTCTTTCTAAACTTTAAACTCGATGCGCCGGCTCAAGATAAATCCAATTAGGCTAAAATTTTGGCTATAACTATATTTTAGGACCCTTTTTAAAAATCTGACATCCCAATTTTTTTACTTGAACAATTCAAGTTCTAGTTACTATGGTCTGTTTCATCGAGCAAGAGAGTAAATTAAAAATCGCACAGTGAATATTTTCAAAACCAATTCGAATATTGGATGTGCGAATATAGTGCGTAGTTTATTTTATATAACATAACTATACTCTATACACAAACATATACTACTCAAACCTGTTGTAAAAATATTTACTGTGCGATTTTTAATTTAGTCTCTTGCTTGATGAAACAGACCAAAGTCTATTTAAAATCATTTTTGACATATTTATTTAAAAAAAATGTTAAGCCCGATAGATTTTTACATTTTTAGCCTTAAATTGTTAGTTTTAATCTAAATAAGAATAATAATTATAATAATAATAATAATCGTTTATTTATTGATGACAAAACAAAACAAATATAAAAAAAAGTGATTATATCCAAAGTCGACTAAAATCGACCAAAAACCTACCGTGATGGTGGTTTTTGATGCTAATGGGGGGCTAAGACCCCCCCATTTAAACGGGGAGAATACAATTCTGATATGCCCTAAAAGTAAAAAAAAAAAAACGAAAAATCACAAAAAAAAAATACTGGACATACACTCAGCTTTGCGGACGTCGGACGTGGAAATAGCCTATTCCTACATTTGAATTAAAAGGCGTTTAGAAAATGCGTGTCACATTTTTGTTGAACA
>OY294054.1:3837576-3960576 GCA_958510825.1 Brachypterus glaber
AAATTTAAGAGGTGAAAATTACCTGGTGATTCTACATCCAAAAATATAAAAAAAAGTTCCTAAAGAGGTTGGTCCAGAAATGAGTGAGCTACAGCCCTTCAAAGATGGAATGGGGGAACAAAAAAGCACCAATAACCAATAACATTTTTAATGCTGCAAGGTGATTTTTCATTTATTATTATTATTATTATTATTATAATAAAACTAAGCAAAAAGTATTCTTTACCGAAACCCATAAATTTAATATGAAAGGAGTAATAGCCTTTTAAAAACTTACATTTTGGGTGTCACTAAACATTTTTGATGTATTTTTACTCAAGAAAACTATATTTTTTATAAGAAGTCCAAAAAATACACTTAAAAAACATTGGGTAAAAAATGTTTTAAGCTCAACATATTTTGTCCATCTAGGCATATCTCTGAATAAACTAAAAAAATAACGAACTATTATCCGTGTCTGAATTACACTGCAGTGACTCATTTGCGAAAATGTGCTAAAAAGCGAGGATCATACCAGTTCGGGTGCGGTTCGCGTAACTCCGTCTGAGGGAATCCCTTATACAAGAGCAGCATAATACGTTTTAGGTATGAGTTACTGCAGTATAATTCAGGCACGGATAATAATCGTCCTTAATACTAGTATACATGCAAAACCGCTCTAGCTTAAAGGGTACCGGAGTTATTAATTAATAAACCTTATTTTTAGGACAATTTTAAAGGACAGGAGCTCCCTTAGCTCATTTTCGGATCAACCTTTATAGGATTTTTTTTTTTTTTAATAATTTTGGATGTAGAATCACCTCTTAAATTTTGACATGCCATAACTGAACGCTGTATAATGTGATATATATCATAATATATAATATATTTAAAATATACCGTGCGATTATAAAGTGCCGAACACTTTTTAATGCAAAACTGGCATTAGCGATGAGTAAAATGCAAGAAAGCTGGGTGCGTTTTACTGGCCACCGAGCTGTTGTACGTAGCAATCACATGGGCTTGTCGCGCACAACTCTAACAGAGGCGTGGCTTCAAACGAATAGTATTTTCTTTTCAAACTGTTCAGCACTTTATAATCGCACTGTATATCCTTAAAACTCTAAATAGGCGCTGTTCATAGGTATGTTATGACATTGTGGAGTATAAGTTGGTACATATTTTTCGAAAATTGGGTATATTTTTATTCAAAGCATGATAGTAGATTATTTAATTTCACAGGCCCACAAAAAAAAAATTTCTGTGCTGAGGTTGAGACCCACCTATTCTTATGTATTTTGGGATGCTGAACACAAATCTGTCATAAAAAAAGGCATTTCATGGGCTCATTTATTTTTTCTACATTGAAATAATAAGAGATTTTTACCATTTTAGAAAAAGTTTTTTCAGTGTAGCAAAAAATGAGCCCTGAAGTGCCTTTTTCATAACAGATTCGTGTTCAGATCAGGCTTTCGAACGTTTACAAGCGATCAGGTGCCGTGATGTAATAACATCACATGTGAATCGCTATCCTGAAGGTAAAAAAAAACGATATTTGAGTTTTTGCACAAATTGCACATTTTTTTGCCTTTTAGCTCCATTTTCGCGTGAACACTCACATATTAAGTAATCATAATAAAACATTTGATATAAATCTTTTTTATAGGTCAGAAGAAAAATTAAGACAAAGAGACAGATTTTTAAGGAGGAAGTAAAAAGTCCAAACTTCAGATCAAGTTCACAGAAAAAAGTAGGCACACCCAAAATATAGAAAAATAAAAACACTTGCCAATCATTATGGTTATTATTGTTTTTACAAAGTAAGCAGCATAGCCAGTAATATCAAATCTTCCACCTGAATTCAGGTTCATGAATGAGAATTAAGATGTCACAATAAAAAGCTACTATAAGAAAGATGCTGAAGTCTACCAAGAAAGAACTTTGTTTCTAATAGGGTTGTGTGCAGTTGAAAGTTTGAACTTGAAACACCCAAAGTGTGGAGACAATTATTTTCATTAATATTAATCAGTTAAAAAAGAGACTTGATTACTTAAAATGTATATTTATGTAAATTTCAAAACATTTTATCTCAAAAATTTTTTTTTGGTTCCTTGTGCTAATTAACTCTGTACATGATGACTGGTAATTTATACAAAGTCCAATTTATTACTCGAATATAAGGTATCTTAATTCATATATAAAATGAAGTTTTATAACTTTTGTATTTAATAAAATGGTCCTTAATATTAATTTACTTATATCTTTGAATACTATATAGTATTGTATAGATATGTGTCACCCATTCTGATTCTTACTCTTCCAAATTTGACATCTTCAGTTCAAAAGCCTAAAGTTTTCGCGAACAGGCCGACAGACTTGATATTATTACTTTTTTTTGTATATAAAACGTTAAGAATAAATAAGAAATATAATTAAAATAATATAAAAGATAGATAAACAGATTCAAATATTGGATGTGCGAATATACTGCGTAGTTTATTTTATAAAACAACTAAATTCTATACACAAATATATACTATTCAAACCTGTTGTAAAAATATTTTTTAATTTACTATGTTGCTTAAAAAAACAGACCATAAATATATGATACCATCCTTTTAATTAACGCAGAACTTTCCCTGGGGGAACGTGAAAATATAAAAAAAATTGAAAATATTAAAATGCTCATAGAGCTTGACTGCTACAATTGGATGTTCTGGACTTCTAAAATGTTTACTTTTTGCGTTTGGTTTGGCGCCTCTGACGGAAAATTTTGATGACTTCAAAAAAGGCCATTACTTCTAAAAAAACCCTGATGGAAAAAAATTTAAAAAAATATTTGAAGACGTCACTCGCCGGCGCCCCTGTTAGCTGGTGGCCTGTAGCATGCGGTTCAATCGGCGTCGTGCAAACGTCGGCTCCGCTTTTTACCAACTGTCAATTATTGACAGTTATTCGACTTAAATTAAAAATTTATAAAATTAACCGCAGTTCTGAACTGTTACATCTCAAAAAATGCGAAAATGAGGTTCGACCATCCAATAATGGTATCTACTTTCATATGCACAAAAAAAAATTCAAAAATTTCTCTCATAATTATGTAATAATTAGTTCAAGAAACTGTACAAGTCCCCGGGGGCATGATTCGCACACAAGTAACAGGTACGTGATTTTGTAAGTTCTTAACATATGTTATCACCAAAAATAGCTTTATAAATTTCTCTATCATATATAATAATTATATTATTATAATTATGTAATAATTTATTTATTTATTTATTTGTTTATTTATTTATTATACACAAAGTCATGGAGAGCCCCAAATAAGCCATATAATTAGTTTAACAAACTGTACAAGTCCCCGGGAGCATGATCCGCACACAAGTAATCGTATTTTTTTTTGGACATTTTGTGTTTTAAACATATTTTTGTTTTTATTTTATATTACTTTTTTTATTTTATATTACTAATGTACAAATATAACTTTTATTCAGATCTTTTTTGATTTATTTAAGTTTTATTTTTTGTTTTAAAAATATTTTTATTTTTATTTTATATTACTAATGTTAAAGAAGAACTTTTATTAAGATTTTCTTTATTCATATTATTTTTTGTTTTAAACATATTTTTGTTTTTATTTTATATTACTTTTATTCAGATCTTTTTTTATTTATTAAAGTTTAATTTTTTGTTTTAAACATATTTTTCCTTTTATTTTATATTACTAATGTAAAAAAAGAACTTTTATTAAGATTTTCTTTATTCATATTATTTTGTGGTTTAAACATAGTTTTGTTTTAATTTTATATTACTTTTTTTATTTTATATTACTAATGTACAAATATAACTTTTATTCAGATCTTTTTTTATTTAAGTTTTATTTTTTGTTTTAAACATATTTTTCCTTTTATTTTATATTACTAATGTATAAGAAGAACTTTTATTAAGGTTTTCTTTATTCATATTATTTTGTGTTTTAAACATATTTTTGTTTATATTTTATATTACTTTTTTTATTTTATATTACTAATGTACAAATATAACTTATATTCAGATCTTTTTTTATTTATTTAAGTTTTATTTTTTGTTTTAAAAATATTTTTCTTTTTATTTTATATTACTAAGTTATACATGTAAAAGAAGAACTTTTATTAAGATTTTCTTTATTCATATTATTTTGTGTTTTAAACATATTTTTGTTTTTATTTTATATTACTTTTTTTATTTTATATTACTAATGTACAAATATAACTTTTATTCAGATCTTTTTTGATTTATTTAAGTTTTATTTTTTGTTTTAAAAATATTTTTATTTTTATTTTATATTACTAATGTAAAAGAAGAACTTTTATTAAGATTTTCTTTATTCATATTATTTTGTGTTTTAAACATATTTTTGTTTTTATTTTATATTACTTTTTTTATTTTATATTACTAATGTACAAATATAACTTATATTCAGATCTTTTTTTATTTATTTAAGTTTTATTTTTTGTTTTAAAAATATTTTTCTTTTTATTTTATATTACTAATGTATACATGTAAAAGAAGAACTTTTATTAAGATTTTCTTTATTCATATTATTTTGTGTTTTAAACATATTTTTGTTTTTATTTTATATTACTTTTTTTATTTTATATTACTAATGTACAAATATAACTTTTATTCAGATCTTTTTTGATTTATTTAAGTTTTATTTTTTGTTTTAAAAATATTTTTATTTATATTTATATTACTAATGTAAAAGAAGAACTTTTATTAAGATTTTCTTTATTCATATTATTTTTTGCTTTAAACATATTTTTGTTTTTATTTTATATTACTTTTTTTATTTTATATTACTAATGTACAAATATAACTTTTATTCAGATCTTTTTTTATTTATTAAGTTTAATTTTTTGTTTTAAACATATTTTTCCTTTTATTTTATATTTCTAATGTAAAAGAAGAACTTTTATTAAGATTTTCTTTATTCATATTAGTTTGTGTTTTAAACATATTTTTCTTTTTATTTTATATACTTTTTTTATTTTATATTACTTATGTACAAATATAACTTTTATTCAGATCTTTTTTTATTTATTTAAGTTTTATTTTGTGTTTTAAAACATATTTTTCCTTTTATTTATATTACTAATGTATAAGAAGAACTTTTATTAAGATTTTCTTTATTCATATTATTTTGTGTTTTAAACATATTTTTGTTTTTATTTTATATTACTTTTTTTATTTTATATTACTTATGTACAAATATAACTTTTATTCAGATCTTTTTTTATTTAAGTTTTATTTTTTGTTTTAAAAATATTTTTCTTTTTATTTTATATTACTAATGTAAAAGAAGAACTTTTATTAAGATTTTCTTTATTCATATTATTTTGTGTTTTAAACATATTTTTGTTTTTATTTTATATTACTTTTTTTATTTTATATTACAAATATACAAATATAACTTTTATTCAGATCTTTTTTTATTTATTTAAGTTTTATTTTGTGTTTTAAACATATTTTTCCTTTTATTTATATTACTAATGTATAAGAAGAACTTTTATTAAGATTTTCTTTATTCATATTATTTTGTGTTTTAAACATAGTTTTGTTTTTATTTTATATTACTTTTTTTATTTTATATTACTAATGTACAAATATAACTTTTATTCAGATCTTTTTTTATTTAAGTTTTATTTTTTGTTTTAAAAATATTTTTCTTTTTATTTTATATTACTAATGTAAAAGAAGAACTTTTATTAAGATTTTCTTTATTCATATTATTTTGTGTTTTAAACATATTTTTGTTTTTATTTTATATTACTTTTTTTATTTTACATTACTAATGTACAAATATAACTTTTATTCAGATTTTTTTTATTTATTAAAGGTTTATTTTTTGTTTTAAAAATATTTTTCTTTTTATTTTATATTACTAATGTATAAGAATAAGTTTTATTCAGATTTTGTTTTATTTATTAAATTTATATTTTGTTTTTTTATACATATTTTTGTTTTTTTTATATTACTAATGTAAAAGAACTTTTATTAAGATTTTTTTTATTCATATTTGAGTTTTAAACATATTTTTGTTTTTATTTTCTATTACTTTTATTAAGATTTTTTTTATTCATATTATTTTGTGTTTTAAACATATTTTTGTTTTTATTTAAATTACTTTTTTTTATTTTACATTACTAATGTACAAATATAACTTTTATTCAGATTTTTTTTTTATTTATTAAAGGTTTATTTTTTGTTTTAAAAATATTTTTCTTTTTATTTTATATTATTAATGTACAAGAAGAAGTTTTATTCATATTTTGTTTTATTCATTAAATTTATATTTTGTTTTTTATACATATTTTTGTTTTTATTTTATATTACTAATGTAAAATAACTTTTATTAAGATTTTTTTATTCATATTATTTTGTGTTTTAAACATATTTTTGTTTTTATTTTATATTACTTTTATTAAGATTTTTTTATTCATATTATTTTATGTTTTAAATATATTTTTCTTTTTATTTTATATTACTTTTTTTAACATATTTTTCTTTTTATTTTATATTACTAATATAAAAGAAGAACTTTTATTAAATTTTTTTTTATTCATATTATTTTGTGTTTTAAACATATTTTTGTTTTTATTTTTATATTACTTTTTTTTTAATTTTACATTACTAATGTACAAATATAACTTTTATTCAGATCTTTTTTTATTTATTAAGGTTTTATTTTTTATTTTAAACATATTTTTCTTTTTATTTTATATTACTAATGTATAAGAAGTTTTATTCAGATTTTTTTTATTTATTAAAGAACCTGGCACACATATTGGGGGGTTCCTGGGCCTCAGTCAAACTGCCTCAAATTTTGTTATTTTGCAATTTCGGAGTTAAACATTAAATTAGGAAAATTGCAGCCAAATAAAATGACCAGTTTCGGAGAAAAACGCTTTTAAAAATCTAATTTTATGACAGAATTTTTGACGTATATTAAGGTTATTTTTTACTTACGTAAATATTAACTTAATTAGCCGTTTTAAGTTTATTATACTCTATTAATTAAAGAACAGGCAAGATAAATATTACATAAAAGGCTTTATTATTATTTACTTACATTTGGTTCTATAAAAATTTTAAATCTTTGTGAAACTTCCACATACTGGCATTTTCCACGTGTTTGCTAATTATCTGCATATTTTCTGTTAGATTTTTGCTTGATTATGTTGAAACATGGTTTGGTACATCGACAAATATTTTATAATTATATATTTTAGATTTTCTTGATATATATTTTTCGAAAAATATGTCTGAGGCTTGAAAAATCTGTCATCATATTTTCGTAGGTAAAATATATTATTGAGATTGCCTAGCAACAACTTTTAATAAATATTACTATTAAGGGTTCACTAATGAATTAAGTTGTTGATAGGCAATCTCAATAATATGTTTTGCATATGAAAATATCATGAGAGATTTGTCAACCTTCAGATATTGTTTTGAAAAAATATATCAAAAAAATTTGAAATATATAATTATAAAATATTTTTCGATGTAGCAAACCATGTTTCAACATAATCAAGCAAAAATCTAACAGAAAATATGCAGATAATTAGCAAACACGTGGAAAATGCCAGCATGTGGAAGTTTCAAAAAGTTTTAATTTTTTTATAGAACCACATGTAAGTAAATGATAATAAAGCCTTTTATCTAATATTTATCTTGCCTGTTCTTTAATTAATAGACTTAAACTAAATTAGATTAATAAACTTAAAACGGCTAATTAAGTAAGTAAGTAAAAAATAACCTTAATATACGTCAAAAAATCTGTCATAAAATTAGATTTTAAAAGCGTTTTTCTCCGAAACTGGTCATTTAATTTGGCTGCAATTTTCCTAATTTAATGTTTACCCCCGAAATTGCAAAATAACAAAATTTGAGGCAGTTTGACTGAGGCCCAGCCCCTATATGTGTGCCAGGTTCTTTATATTTTGTTTTTAATACATATTTTTGTTTTTATTTTATATTACTAATGTAAAAGAAGAACTTTTATTAAGATTTTTTATTCATATTATTTTGTGTTTTAAACATATTTTTGTTTTTATTTTATATTACTTTTTTTATTTTGTGTTTTAAGAATATTTTTCTTTTTATTTTATATTACTAATGTATAAGAAGAACTTTTATTCATATATTTTTTTATTTATTAAATTTATATTTTGTGTTTTAAACATATTTTTGTTTTTATTTTATATTACTAATGTATAAGAAGAACTTTTATTCAGATTTTTATTTATTAAAGTTGTATTTTGTTTTACAAATATTTTTGTTTTTTATTTTATATTACTAATGTACAAATAGAACTTGTATTCAGATTTTTTTATTATTAAACTTATATTTTGTGTTTTAAACCTATTTTTCTTGTTCTTTTATATTATTAATGTATAAGAAGAACTTTTACTCCGATTTTTTTTTATTTATTAAAGTTATATTTTTTAAACTGATATTTTATTTTATGTGTTTAATCCTGTCTTACGTAACGTAAGTCATGGTTGAACGTTTTTGCAAACTGCCTATTTTTACCTGCACATTAGATTTTATTTAGTAAATGTAAAAAAAAACACTCTTACTGGAGGATTGTTTAGTTTTGAGAAAAATGTTGTAGTCAATATTTTTATTTATTTAGCCTGGAGATATGTATTTTTTACATTAAATAATAAATTTTATTATAATACAATAATATATATTTTAATTTTCCCTCAGAAAAGAAAAACACCTGTGTCTTGTTATTATAATTTTTAATTTGCTCGCTTATTTTTCTCTGCGGATGTATAAATGAAGTATAAACTGTTTATTATAAACTAAAAGATACTGTCGACGGCGGACTCCCCTCGAACCCGGGCCCCGGGGAAGCTTTCCCTCCCCTGAATCCGGCTCTGATTATGGTCATATGTAAAAAAAAATCTCGTATAAATCTCAATATTATTGTCAACACATTCAATTCCTTAAGTGAAATATACAGTGCGGTTCAAAAGTCACACCTTTTAACTTTTTAACAAGTTGAGATATGGAATTTAAATTTGGAGAACGTAAATAAGACAACTCAAACTATGTTTTTGCATATGTTTAATATTTACAGCTTTTAAAATTTGGGCAGGGGGCCATGGGGGCTATTTTTTTAAACTGAGGGGGGGGGGGGGTCGTGTTATACAACTCTCTATTTGACTATCAATTTTTTGCATTTTTTTTGGGGTTTAAATAAAGTTAAAAATGGAAATTTTCAACTAAATATGTTTAAAATACACTCCCCACTAAAAAAGGTTTCTCATTTACCACCCCTGTGTATGAAATGGATTTTTTATTATTAGATTCACTTTTAGGAAATACAATAATATACCAATTTTCACGAAAATTACCCCTTGTCCCACAGGGGGTGGAGTTAATTTTTTTATTATCAGATTCTATTTCAGCAACCCCAAAGCCTTTTATATAGCAATTTTAAATTTTTTGTATAAAAATATTTTATATTTCCCTATTTGTCCCCCTTGCCCTACCCCAATATTTCCCGGACAGACGGATCGACCGACAGATCGAACGAATTTTTTTTTTTTTGACGAAATTAAATCTGATGCATTTTTTTAATTCCACCCCCTGAGGGGCGGGGGTAGTTTTTGTGAAAATTGCTATATTGGGGTTTTTGAAGTTGCTGAAAGTGAATCTGATAATAAAAAACTCCACCCCCTGCATGACGGGGGTATTTTTCGTAAAAATTGGTATATTGGTATTTTTGAGGTTACTGAAACTGAATCTGATAATAAAAAATCTAACTCCACCACCTGAGGGTCGGGGGTAGGTAGATTTAAAAAATTAATATATTGGGGGCTTTAAGGTTGCTAAAAGTGAATCTGATATTTAAAAAATCTAACTCCACCCCTGAGGGACGGGGGTAGATTTTGAAAATTGATATATTGGACTTTTTGAGGTAGCTAAAACTGAATCTTCAAATATTTTTTTTCTAATTCCACCCCCCGGAGGGCGGGGGGTAATTTTCTTAAAATTGGTATATGAAATTCCAACCTCTAACTCCACCCCGGCGCCCCTGTTAGCTGGTGGCCTGTAGCATGCGGTTCAATCGGCGTCGTGCAAACGTCGGCTCCGCTTTTTACCAACTGTCAATTATTGACAGTTATTCGACTTAAATTAAAAATTTATAAAATTAACCGCAGTTCTGAACTGTTACATCTCAAAAAATGCGAAAATGAGGTTCGACCATCCAATAATGGTATCTACTTTCATATGCACAAAAAAAAATTCAAAAATTTCTCTCATAATTATGTAATAATTAGTTCAAGAAACTGTACAAGTCCCCGGGGGCATGATTCGCACACAAGTAACAGGTACGTGATTTTGTAAGTTCTTAACATATGTTATCACCAAAAATAGCTTTATAAATTTCTCTATCATATATAATAATTATATTATTATAATTATGTAATAATTTATTTATTTATTTATTTGTTTATTTATTTATTATACACAAAGTCATGGAGAGCCCCAAATAAGCCATATAATTAGTTTAACAAACTGTACAAGTCCCCGGGAGCATGATCCGCACACAAGTAATCGTATTTTTTTTGGACATTTTGTGTTTTAAACATATTTTTGTTTTTATTTTATATTACTTTTTTTATTTTATATTACTAATGTACAAATATAACTTTTATTCAGATCTTTTTTGATTTATTTAAGTTTTATTTTTTGTTTTAAAAATATTTTTATTTTTATTTTATATTACTAATGTTAAAGAAGAACTTTTATTAAGATTTTCTTTATTCATATTATTTTTTGTTTTAAACATATTTTTGTTTTTATTTTATATTACTTTTATTCAGATCTTTTTTTATTTATTAAAGTTTAATTTTTTGTTTTAAACATATTTTTCCTTTTATTTTATATTACTAATGTAAAAAAAGAACTTTTATTAAGATTTTCTTTATTCATATTATTTTGTGGTTTAAACATAGTTTTGTTTTAATTTTATATTACTTTTTTTATTTTATATTACTAATGTACAAATATAACTTTTATTCAGATCTTTTTTTATTTAAGTTTTATTTTTTGTTTTAAACATATTTTTCCTTTTATTTTATATTACTAATGTATAAGAAGAACTTTTATTAAGGTTTTCTTTATTCATATTATTTTGTGTTTTAAACATATTTTTGTTTATATTTTATATTACTTTTTTTATTTTATATTACTAATGTACAAATATAACTTATATTCAGATCTTTTTTTATTTATTTAAGTTTTATTTTTTGTTTTAAAAATATTTTTCTTTTTATTTTATATTACTAAGTTATACATGTAAAAGAAGAACTTTTATTAAGATTTTCTTTATTCATATTATTTTGTGTTTTAAACATATTTTTGTTTTTATTTTATATTACTTTTTTTATTTTATATTACTAATGTACAAATATAACTTTTATTCAGATCTTTTTTGATTTATTTAAGTTTTATTTTTTGTTTTAAAAATATTTTTATTTTTATTTTATATTACTAATGTAAAAGAAGAACTTTTATTAAGATTTTCTTTATTCATATTATTTTGTGTTTTAAACATATTTTTGTTTTTATTTTATATTACTTTTTTTATTTTATATTACTAATGTACAAATATAACTTATATTCAGATCTTTTTTTATTTATTTAAGTTTTATTTTTTGTTTTAAAAATATTTTTCTTTTTATTTTATATTACTAATGTATACATGTAAAAGAAGAACTTTTATTAAGATTTTCTTTATTCATATTATTTTGTGTTTTAAACATATTTTTGTTTTTATTTTATATTACTTTTTTTATTTTATATTACTAATGTACAAATATAACTTTTATTCAGATCTTTTTTGATTTATTTAAGTTTTATTTTTTGTTTTAAAAATATTTTTATTTTTATTTTATATTACTAATGTAAAAGAAGAACTTTTATTAAGATTTTCTTTATTCATATTATTTTTTGCTTTAAACATATTTTTGTTTTTATTTTATATTACTTTTTTTTATTTTATATTACTAATGTACAAATATAACTTTTATTCAGATCTTTTTTTATTTATTAAAGTTTAATTTTTTGTTTTAAACATATTTTTCCTTTTATTTTATATTTCTAATGTAAAAGAAGAACTTTTATTAAGATTTTCTTTATTCATATTAGTTTGTGTTTTAAACATATTTTTCTTTTTATTTTATATTACTTTTTTTATTTTATATTACTTATGTACAAATATAACTTTTATTCAGATCTTTTTTTATTTATTTAAGTTTTATTTTGTGTTTTAAACATATTTTTCCTTTTATTTTATATTACTAATGTATAAGAAGAACTTTTATTAAGATTTTCTTTATTCATATTATTTTGTGTTTTAAACATATTTTTGTTTTTATTTTATATTACTTTTTTTATTTTATATTACTTATGTACAAATATAACTTTTATTCAGATCTTTTTTTATTTAAGTTTTATTTTTTGTTTTAAAAATATTTTTCTTTTTATTTTATATTACTAATGTAAAAGAAGAACTTTTATTAAGATTTTCTTTATTCATATTATTTTGTGTTTTAAACATATTTTTGTTTTTATTTTATATTACTTTTTTTATTTTATATTACTAATATACAAATATAACTTTTATTCAGATCTTTTTTTATTTATTTAAGTTTTATTTTGTGTTTTAAACATATTTTTCCTTTTATTTTATATTACTAATGTATAAGAAGAACTTTTATTAAGATTTTCTTTATTCATATTATTTTGTGTTTTAAACATAGTTTTGTTTTTATTTTATATTACTTTTTTTATTTTATATTACTAATGTACAAATATAACTTTTATTCAGATCTTTTTTTATTTAAGTTTTATTTTTTGTTTTAAAAATATTTTTCTTTTTATTTTATATTACTAATGTAAAAGAAGAACTTTTATTAAGATTTTCTTTATTCATATTATTTTGTGTTTTAAACATATTTTTGTTTTTATTTTATATTACTTTTTTTATTTTACATTACTAATGTACAAATATAACTTTTATTCAGATTTTTTTTATTTATTAAAGGTTTATTTTTTGTTTTAAAAATATTTTTCTTTTTATTTTATATTACTAATGTATAAGAATAAGTTTTATTCAGATTTTGTTTTATTTATTAAATTTATATTTTGTTTTTTTATACATATTTTTGTTTTTTTTATATTACTAATGTAAAAGAACTTTTATTAAGATTTTTTTTATTCATATTTGAGTTTTAAACATATTTTTGTTTTTATTTTCTATTACTTTTATTAAGATTTTTTTTATTCATATTATTTTGTGTTTTAAACATATTTTTGTTTTTATTTAAATTACTTTTTTTTATTTTACATTACTAATGTACAAATATAACTTTTATTCAGATTTTTTTTTATTTATTAAAGGTTTATTTTTTGTTTTAAAAATATTTTTCTTTTTATTTTATATTATTAATGTACAAGAAGAAGTTTTATTCATATTTTGTTTTATTCATTAAATTTATATTTTGTTTTTTATACATATTTTTGTTTTTATTTTATATTACTAATGTAAAATAACTTTTATTAAGATTTTTTTATTCATATTATTTTGTGTTTTAAACATATTTTTGTTTTTATTTTATATTACTTTTATTAAGATTTTTTTATTCATATTATTTTATGTTTTAAATATATTTTTCTTTTTATTTTATATTACTTTTTTTAACATATTTTTCTTTTTATTTTATATTACTAATATAAAAGAAGAACTTTTATTAAATTTTTTTTTATTCATATTATTTTGTGTTTTAAACATATTTTTGTTTTTATTTTTATATTACTTTTTTTTTAATTTTACATTACTAATGTACAAATATAACTTTTATTCAGATCTTTTTTTATTTATTAAGGTTTTATTTTTTATTTTAAACATATTTTTCTTTTTATTTTATATTACTAATGTATAAGAAGTTTTATTCAGATTTTTTTTATTTATTAAAGAACCTGGCACACATATTGGGGGGTTCCTGGGCCTCAGTCAAACTGCCTCAAATTTTGTTATTTTGCAATTTCGGAGTTAAACATTAAATTAGGAAAATTGCAGCCAAATAAAATGACCAGTTTCGGAGAAAAACGCTTTTAAAAATCTAATTTTATGACAGAATTTTTGACGTATATTAAGGTTATTTTTTACTTACGTAAATATTAACTTAATTAGCCGTTTTAAGTTATTTATACTCTATTAATAAAAGAACAGGCAAGATAAATATTACATAAAAGGCTTTATTATTATTTACTTACATTTGGTTCTATAAAAATTTTAAATCTTTGTGAAACTTCCACATACTGGCATTTCTCACGTGTTTGCTAATTATCTGCATATTTTCTGTTAGATTTTTGCTTGATTATGTTGAAACATGGTTTGGTACATCGACAAATATTTTATAATTATATATTTAGATTTTCTTGATATATATTTTTCGAAAAATATGTCTGAGGCTTGAAAAATCTGTCATCATATTTTCGTAGGTAAATATATTATTGAGATTGCCTAGCAACAACTTTTAATAAATATTACTATTAAGGGTTCACTAATGAATTAAGTTGTTGATAGGCAATCTCAAATAATATGTTTTGCATATGAAAATATCATGAGAGATTTGTCAACCTTCAGATATTGTTTTGAAAAAATATATCAAAAAAATTTGAAATATATAATTATAAAATATTTTCGATGTAGCAAACCATGTTTCAACATAATCAAGCAAAAATCTAACAGAAAATATGCAGATAATTAGCAAACACGTGGAAAATGCCAGCATGTGGAAGTTTCAAAAAAGTTTTAATTTTTTTATAGAACCACATGTAAGTAAATGATAATAAAGCCTTTTTATCTAATATTTATCTTGCCTGTTCTTTAATTAATAGACTTAAACTAAATTAGATTAATAAACTTAAAACGGCTAATTAAGTAAGTAAGTAAAAAATAACCTTAATAATACGTCAAAAAATCTGTCATAAAATTAGATTTTAAAAGCGTTTTTCTCCGAAACTGGTCATTTAATTTGGCTGCAATTTTCCTAATTTAATGTTTACCCCCGAAATTGCAAAATAACAAAATTTGAGGCAGTTTGACTGAGGCCCAGCCCCTATATGTGTGCCAGGTTCTTTATATTTTGTTTTTAATACATATTTTTGTTTTTATTTTATATTACTAATGTAAAAGAAGAACTTTTATTAAGATTTTTATATTCATATTATTTTGTGTTTTAAACATATTTTTGTTTTTATTTTATATTACTTTTTTTATTTTGTGTTTTAAGAATATTTTTCTTTTATTTTATATTACTAATGTATAAGAAGAACTTTTATTCATATATTTTTTTATTTATTAAATTTATATTTTGTGTTTTAAACATATTTTTGTTTTTATTTTATATACTAATGTATAAGAAGAACTTTTATTCAGATTTTTATTTATTAAAGTTGTATTTTGTTTTACAAATATTTTTGTTTTTTATTTTATATTACTAATGTACAAATAGAACTTGTATTCAGATTTTTTTTATTATTAAACTTATATTTTGTGTTTTAAACTATTTTTCTTGTTCTTTTATATTATTAATGTATAAGAAGAACTTTTACTCCGATTTTTTTTTATTTATTTAAAGTTATATTTTTTAAACTGATATTTTATTTTATGTGTTTAATCCTGTCTTACGTAACGTAAGTCATGGTTGAACGTTTTTGCAAACTGCCTATTTTTACCTGCACATTAGATTTTATTTAGTAAATGTAAAAAAAAACACTCTTACTGGAGGATTGTTTAGTTTTGAGAAAAATGTTGTAGTCAATATTTTTATTTATTTAGCCTGGAGATATGTATTTTTTACATAAATAATAAATTTTATTATAATACAATAATATATATTTTAATTTTCCCTCAGAAAAGAAAAACACCTGTGTCTTGTATTATAATTTTTAATTTGCTCGCTTATTTTTCTCTGCGGATGTATAAATGAAGTATAAACTGTTTTTATTATAAACTAAAAGATACTGTCGACGGCGGACTCCCCTCGAACCCGGGCCCCGGGGAAGCTTTCCCTCCCCTGAATCCGGCTCTGATTATGGTCATATGTAAAAAAAAATCTCGTATAAATCTCAATATTATTGTCAACACATTCAATTCCTTAAGTGAAATATACAGTGCGGTTCAAAAGTCACACCTTTTAACTTTTTAACAAGTTGAGATATGGAATTTAAATTTGGAGAACGTAAATAAGACAACTCAAACTATGTTTTTGCATATGTTTAATATTTACAGCTTTTAAAATTTGGGCAGGGGGCCATGGGGGCTATTTTTTTAAACTGAGGGGGGGGGGGGGTCGTGTTATACAACTCTCTATTTGACTATCAATTTTTTGCATTTTTTTTGGGGTTTAAATAAAGTTAAAAATGGAAATTTTCAACTAAATATGTTTAAAATACACTCCCCACTAAAAAAGGTTTCTCATTTACCACCCCTGTGTATGAAATGGATTTTTTATTATTAGATTCACTTTTAGGAAATACAATAATATACCAATTTTCACGAAAATTACCCCTTGTCCCACAGGGGGTGGAGTTAATTTTTTTATTATCAGATTCTATTTCAGCAACCCCAAAGCCTTTTATATAGCAATTTTAAATTTTTTGTATAAAAATATTTTATATTTCCCTATTTGTCCCCCTTGCCCTACCCCAATATTTCCCGGACAGACGGATCGACCGACAGATCGAACGAATTTTTTTTTTTTTGACGAAATTAAATCTGATGCATTTTTTTAATTCCACCCCCTGAGGGGCGGGGGTAGTTTTTGTGAAAATTGCTATATTGGGGTTTTTGAAGTTGCTGAAAGTGAATCTGATAATAAAAAACTCCACCCCCTGCATGACGGGGGTATTTTTCGTAAAAATTGGTATATTGGTATTTTTGAGGTTACTGAAACTGAATCTGATAATAAAAAATCTAACTCCACCACCTGAGGGTCGGGGGTAGGTAGATTTAAAAAATTAATATATTGGGGGCTTTAAGGTTGCTAAAAGTGAATCTGATATTTAAAAAATCTAACTCCACCCCTGAGGGACGGGGGTAGATTTTGAAAATTGATATATTGGACTTTTTGAGGTAGCTAAAACTGAATCTTCAAATATTTTTTTTCTAATTCCACCCCCCGGAGGGCGGGGGGTAATTTTCTTAAAATTGGTATATGAAATTCCAACCTCTAACTCCACCCCGGGGGGTGGGAGGCAATAAGTTTTAAATGTTTTCAATATTTTCCTCGCAATTATAATTGTAGTACTATAGTAGGTATATAGGGGTTTTGAGGTCTAAGAAACAGAATTTGAATTTGTTTATCATCGAGTTAAAATAAAAACCCCTACCCCCCGGGGTAAAGTTTGAAAATTTGTATTATCAGATTTAGTTTAAACGAACCTAAAAACCCTAATAAATATTTTTACGCAAATAAAGTAAATATTAAAAAATGATTACTCCCTAACCCCATGGATTTATAAAATTGTTATTATCAGATTTAGTTTAAGCGACCTTAAAAAGTCTAATATACTAATTGTCACGTAAATAATGAAAATATTTAAAAACTATCACGATATATCCCACGGGGTAAAGTTAGAAATGTTTATCATCGGGTTAAAATAAATACACCCCCCGGAGTGAAGTTAGAAAATGTTTACTATCAGATTCAGTTTTTAAGATCGCTTAAATTGAATCTGATAATAAAATTTTTCTAACTCCACCCCCGGGGTTGGGGTAATCATTTTTAAATATTTACTTTATAGGCGTAAAAAATGGTATATTGGGGATTTTAAGTTCGTTTAAACTGAATCTGATGGTAACAATTTTCCAACTTCACCCCGGGGTGTAGGGGTATTTATTTTTACCCGATGATAAAATTTTCTTACTTTAACCCCGTGGGATAAATCGTAATAAATTTAAATATTTACATTATTTACGTGACAATTAGTAGGTATATTGGACTTTTTAAGATCGCTTAAACTGAATCTGATAATATAATTTGTCTAACTCCACCCCCGGGGTTGGGGTAATCATTTTTAAATATTTACTTTATTGGCGTAAAAACCCTAATATACCATTTTTACGCAAATAAAGTAAATATTTAAAAATTATTACCCCCAACCCCGGGGGGGAGTTAAAAAATTGTTATATCAGATTCAGTTTAAGCGATCTTGAATACTCCAATAAAAAACTCCTACTAATTGTCACGTAAAACATGTAAATATTTAAATCTGATAGTAGGTAACAACTTCACCCCGGGAGGTAGGGGTATTTATTTTAATCCGATGATATAAACTTTATACTTTATCCCCGGGGGATAAATCGTATTATTTTTAAATATTTACAATGTTTACGTGAAAATTACTAGGTATATTGAAGTTTTTAAGGTCGCTTAAACTAAATCTGATAATAGCAATTTTCTAACTCTACCCCGGGGTTGGGGGTAATCATTTTTAAATATTTACTTTATTTGCGTAAAAAATTGTATATTGGGCTTTTTAAGTTCATAAAAACTGAATCTGATAGTAACAATTTTCTAACTTCACTCCGGGGGGTGTATTTATTTTAACCCGATGATAAACATTTCTAACTTTACCCCGTGGGATATATCGTGATAGTTTTTAAATATTTTCATTATTTACGTGACAATTAGTATATTAGACTTTTTAAGGTCGCTTAAACTAAATCTGATAATAACAATTTTATAAATCCATGGGGTTAGGGAGTAATCATTTTTTAATATTTACTTTATTTGCGTAAAAATATTTATTAGGGTTTTTAGGTTCGTTTAAACTAAATCTGATAATACAAATTTTCAAACTTTACCCCGGGGGGTAGGGGTTTTTATTTTAACTCGATGATAAACAAATTCAAATTCTGTTTCTTAGACCTCAAAACCCCTATACGCAAATAAAGTAAATATTTAAAAATGATTACCCACAACCCCGGGGGTTGAGTTAGAAAATCGTTATTATCGATTCAGTTTAAGCGACATTAAAGACTTCAATATACCTACTAATTTCCACGTAAACATTGTAAATATTTAAAAATTATTACGATTTATCCTCCGGGGGTAAAGTTATAAAATGTTTATCATCAGGTTAAAATAAATACCCCTACCCCCCGAGGTGAAGTTGAAAAATTATTACCATCAGATTCAGTTTAAACGAACTTAAAATCCCCAATATACCATTTTTACACAAATAAAGTAAATATTTAAAAATGATTACCCACAACCCCTGGGGTTGAGTTAGAAAATTGTTATTATCGATTTAGTTTAAGCGACTTTAAAAACTTCAATATACCTACTAATTGTCACGTAAACATTGTAAATATTTAAAAATTATTACGATTTATACCCCGGGCGTAAAGTTAGAAAATGTTTATCCTCGGGTTAAAATAAATACCACACCCCCCGAAGTGAAGTTAGAAAGTTTTTACTATCAGATTCAGTTTTTACGAACTCAAAAAGCCCAATATACCATTTTTTTTGCAAATAAAGTAAATATTTAAAAATGATTACCCATAACCCTGGGGTGAAGTTAGAAAATTCTTATCAGATTCAGTTTAAGCGAACTTAAAATCCCCAATTTACCATTTTTTACGTAAATAAAGTTAAAAATGATTACCCCCAACCCCGGGGATGAGTTAGAAAATTGTTATTATCGATTCAGTTTAAGCGACATTAAAAACTTCAATATACCTACTAATTGCCACGTAAACATTGTAAATATTTAAACATTATTACGATTTATCTTAAAAATTATTACGGTTATTACGATTTATTCCCCGGGCGTAAAGTTAAAAAATGTTTATCATCGGGTTAAAATAATTACCTCTACCCCCCGAAGTGTGATTTCTACCCCGGGGCGTAAAGTTAGGAAATGTTTATCATCGGGTTAAAATAAATACCTCTACCCCCCAAAGTGAAGTTAGAAATTTTTTACTATTAGATTCAGTTTTTACGAACTTAAAAAGCCCAATATACAATTTTTTATGCAAATAAAGTAAATATTTAAAAATGATTACCCACAACCCCGGGGTGAAGTTAGAAAATTGTTATTATCAGATTCAGTTTAATCGAACTTAAAAAGTCCTGTATACCCAATAATTTTCACGTAAACATTGTAAATTTATAAAAATTATTAGGATTTATCCTCCAGAGGTAAAGTTAGAAAATGTTTATCATCGGGTTAAAATAAATACCCCTACCCCCCGGGGTGAAGTTGGAAAATTGTTACCATCAGATTCACATTAAACGAACCTAAAATCCCCAATATACTATTTTTTACGTAAATAAAGTTAAAAATGATTACCCCCAACTCCGGGGGTTGAGTTAGAAAATTGTTATTATCGATTTAGTTTAAGCGACATTAAAAACTTCAATATACCTACTAATTGCCACGTAAACATTGTAAATATTTAAAAAATTATTACGATTTATACCCCGGGCGTAAAGTTAGAGAATGTTTATCCTCGGGTTAAAATAAATACCTCTACCCCCCGAAGTGAAGTTAGAAAGTTTTTACTATCAGATTCAGTTTTTATGAACTCAAAAAGCCCAATATACCATTTTTTTTTGCAAATAAAGTAAATATTTAAAAATGATTACCCATAACCCTGGGGTGAAGTTAGAAAATTGTTATTATCAGATTCAGTTTAATCGAACTTAAAAAGTCCTGTATACCCAATAATTTTCACGTAAACATTGTAAATTTATAAAAATTATTAGGATTTATCCTCCAGAGGTAAAGTTAGAAAATGTTTATCATCGGGTTAAAATAAATACCCCTACCCCCCGGGGTGAAGTTGGAAAATTGTTACCATCAGATTCACATTAAACGAACCTAAAATCCCCAATATACCATTTTTTACGTAAATAAAGTTAAAAATGATTACCCCCAACTCCGGGGGTTGAGTTAGAAAATTGTTATTATCGATTTAGTTTAAGCGACATTAAAAACTTCAATATACCTACTAATTGCCACGTAAACATTGTAAATATTTAAAAAATTATTACGATTTATACCCCGGGCGTAAAGTTAGAGAATGTTTATCCTCGGGTTAAAATAAATACCTCTACCCCCCGAAGTGAAGTTAGAAAGTTTTTACTATCAGATTCAGTTTTTATGAACTCAAAAAGCCCAATATACCATTTTTTTTTGCAAATAAAGTAAATATTTAAAAATGATTACCCATAACCCTGGGGTGAAGTTAGAAAATTGTTATTATCAGATTCAGTTTAAGCGAACTTAAAATCCCCAATTTACCATTTTTTACATAAATAAAGTTAAAAATGATTACCCCAACCTCGGGGATGAGTTAGAAAATTGTTATTATCGATTCAGTTTAAGCGACATTAAATACTTCAATATACCTACTAATTGCCACATAAACATTGTAAATATTTAAAAATTATTACGATTTATCTTAAAAATTATTACGGTTATTACGATTTATTCCCCGGGCGTAAAGTTAAAAATGTTTATCATCGGGTTAAAATAATTACCTCTACCCCCCGAAGTGTGATTTCTACCCCGGGCGTAAAGTTAGGAAATGTTTATCATCGGGTTAAAATAAATACCTCTACCCCCCAAAGTGAAGTTACAAATTTTTTACTATTAGATTCAGTTTTACGAACTTAAAAAGCCCAATATACAATTTTTTATGCAAATAAAGTAAATATTTAAAAATGATTACCCACAACCCCGGGGTGAAGTTAGAAAATTGTTATTATTAGATTCAGTTTAAGCGAACTTAAAAAGTCCTGTATACCCAATAATTTTCACGTAAACATTGTAAATATTTAAAAATTATTAGGATTTATCCTCCAGAGGTAAAGTTAGAAAATGTTTATCATCGGGTTAAAATAAATACCCCTACCCCCGGGGTGAAGTTGGAAAATTGTTACCATCAGATTCACATTAAACGAACCTAAAATCCCCAATATACCATTTTTTACGTAAATAAAGTTAAAAATGATTACCCCCAACCCCGGGGGTTGAGTTAGAAAATTGTTATTATCGATTCAGTTTAAGCGACATTAAAAACTTCAATATACCTACTAATTGCCACGTAAACATTGTAAATATTTAAAAAATTATTACGATTTATACCCCGGGCGTAAAGTTAGAAAATGTTTATCCTCGGGTTAAAATAAATACCTCTACCCCCCGAAGTGAAGTTAAAAAGTTTTTACTATCAGATTCAGTTTTTACGAACTCAAAAAGCCCAATATACCATTTTTTATGCAAATAAAGTAAATATTTAAAAATTTAAAAATGATTATCCACAACCCTGGGGTGAAGTTAGAAAATTGTTATTATCAGATTCAGTTTAAGCGAACTTAAAATCCCCAATATACCATTTTTTACGTAAATAAAGTTAAAAATGATTACCCCCAACCCCGGGGATTGAGTTAGAAAATTGTTATTATCGATTCAGTTTAAGCGACATTAAAAACTTCAATATACATACTAATTGCCACGTAAACATTGTAAATATTTAAAAATTATTACGATTTATCCTCCGGGGGTAAAATTATAAAATGTTTATCACCAGGTTAAAATAAATACCCCTACCCCCCGGGGTGAAGTTGGAAAATTATTACCATCAGATTCAGTTCAAACGAACCTAAAATCCCCAATATAAAAGTTTTTGCGCAAATAAAGTAAATATTTAAAAATGATTACCCAAAACCCCGGGGGTTGAGTTAGAAAATTGTTATTATCGATTTAGTTTAAGCGACCTTAAAAACTTCAATATACCTACTAATTGTCACGTAAACATTTAAAAATTATTATGGTTATTGCGATTTATTCCCCGGGCGTAAAGTTAAAAAATGTTTATCATCGGGTTAAAATAAATACCTCTACCCCCCGAAGTGTGATTTCTACCCCGGGCCTAAAGTTAGAAAATGTTTATCATCGGGTTAAAATAAATACCCCTACCCCCCAAAGTGAAGTTAGAAATTTTTTACTATCAGATTCAGTTTTTACGAACTTAAAAAGCCCAATATACCATTTTTTATGCAAATAAAGTAAATATTTAAAAATGATTACCCACAACCCCGGGGTGAAGATAGAAAATTGTTATTATCAGATTCAGTTTAAGCGAACTTAAAAAGTCCTGTATACCCAATAATTTTCACGTAAACATTGTAAATATTTAAAAATTATTAAGATTTATCCTCCAGAGGTAAAGTTAGAAAATGTTTATCATCGGGTTAAAATAAATACCCCTACCCCCCGGGGTGAAGTTGGAAAATTGTTACCATCAGATTCACATTAAACGAAATTAAAATCCCCAATATACCATTTTTTACGTAAATAAAGTTAAAAATGATTACCTTCAACCCCGGGGGTTGAGTTAGAAAATTGTTATTATCGATTCAGTTTAAGCGACTTTAAAAACTTCAATATACCTACTAATTGTCACGTAAACATTGTAAATATTTAAAAATTATTACGATTTATACCCCGGGCGTAAAGTTAGAAAATGTTTATCATCGGGTTAAAATAAATACCTTACCCCCCGAAGTGAAATTAGAAAATTTTTACTATCAGATTCAGTTTTTACGAACTCAAAAAGCCCAATATACCATTTTTTATGCAAATAAAGTAAATATTTAAAAATGATTACCCACAACCCTGGGGTGAAGTTAGAAAATTGTTATGATCAGATTCAGTTTAAGCGAACTTAAAAAGTCCAGTATACCCACTAATGTTTACGTAAACATTGTAAATATTTAAAAATTATTAGGATTTATTAGGATTTATCCTCCGGGGGTAGAGTTAGAAAATGTTTATCATTAGGTTAAAATAAATACCCCTACCCCCTGGGGTAATGTTGGAAAATTGTTACCATCAGATTCAGTTTAAACGAACTTAAAATCCCCAATATATCATCTTTTACGTAAATAAAGTTAAAAATGATTACTCCCAACTCCGGGGATTGAGTTAGAAAATTGTTATTATCGATTCAGTTTAAGCGAGATTAAAAACTTCAATATACCTACTAATTGCCACGTAAACATTGTAAATATTTAAAAATTATTACGATTTATCCTCCGGGGGTAAAGTTCTAAAATGTTAAAAATAAATACCCCTACCCCGCGGGGTGAAGTTGGAAAATTATTACCATCAGATTCAGTTTAAACAAACCTAAAATCCCCAATATAAAATTTTTTACGCAAATAAAGTAAATATTTAAAAATGATTACCCACAACCCCGAGGGTTGAGTTAGAAAATTGTTATTATCGATTTAGTTTAAGCGACCTTAATATACCTACTAATTGTCACGTAAACATTTAAAAATTATTACGATTTCTACGATTTATACCCCGGGCGTAAAGTTAAAAAATGTTTATCATCGGGTTAAAATAAATACCTCTACCCCCCGAAGTGTGATTTATACTCCGGGCGTAAAGTTAGAAAATGTTTATCATCGGGTTAAAATAAATACCTCTACCCCCCGAAGTGAAGTTAGAAATTTTTTACTATCAGATTCAGTTTTTACGAACTTAAAAAGCCCAATATACCAATTTTTACAACTTCAATATACCCACTATTTGTCACGTAAACGTTGCAAATATTAAAAAAAAATACGATTTATACCCCGGGCGTAAAGTTAAAAAATGTTTATTATCGGGTTAAAATAAATACCTCTACCCCCCGAAGTGTGATTTATACCCCGGGCGTAAAGTTAGAAAATGTTTATCATCGGGTTAAAATAAACACCACTACCCCCCGGGGTGAATTTATAAAAATTTTATAATTAGATTCAGTTTAAACGAACGAAAACAGGCCAAACATGAGCATATCTTATACCAAAAAATTATTTGGGTTATGATATTTAAGTGTTTCACATTTAAAGGTAATATCTTAAGCCGCTCAAAAGTTAAGGAGTGTGGACTTAATTAAGTCTAAACACATGCACTGTACGCACTGTACAGTGCGTACAAGCACGCACATGTCTGGAGTGGAATCACCCGTTAAAATTTGGGACCCTGTTTCACATTTAAAGTTAATACCTTAATTAAGGCCTATCCAGAAGCTTGCATAAGAACATAAGAATGCGATGCCGTGATTGGCTTACAAGATACATGGCGGCCCATCAAGTCAATCACTTCATCGCATTCTTATGTACTATGTTGTTATGCGAGCCTGTGGATATGCCCTTAAGCCGCTTAAAAGTTAAGGAGGGCGGACCTAATTAGGTCCCAAGACACGCACTGTACAGTGCGCGCACGCACATGTCTAAAGTAGAATCACCCGTTTAAATTTCGACCCTATTTCAAATACACCGTGTATATACCAAAAAATTATTTGGGTTATAATATTTAATTGTTTTACATTTAAACTTAATAACTTAAGCCGCTTAATAGTTAAGGGGCCCCCTTAAAGGGGGTCGGACTTAAGACACGCACTGCACAGTACTGTGCAGTGCGTGCACGCACATGTCTAAAGTAGTATCATCCCTTAAAATGTCTACCCTATTTCAAATACACCGTGTATATACCAAAAAATTATTTGGGTTATGATATTTAAGTATTTAAAATTTAAAGTAAATATCTTAACCAGCTTAAAAGTTAAGGAGGGCGGACCTAATTAGGACTTAGGACACGCATTGTACATTTTAAAGCTTATTAAATTTTCTTTTTGGTCATATAATTTTTAACTTTTTAAAAGTGTTGAATTTGCATTGTTAAACTAAAAAATTCGATTCTGGAAATCTGTGCTTCCTCTCTCTCTCTCTCTATTTATTTGGTCTCTTTCTTCCGAATAATTAACCAGGGTTTCTCTATATAATCATGAGGTTTCCAGTGCACAAGTACTAATCGGATATGTATCCTGACTTGCGCACTATCACTGATAAAATACTACTGTAGTAATTTCCACGCTAATATAAAAAGTTATCATTAAAAACACACAAAAAAATTATCTTCAAACGTCCATTATTATTCACTTAAAATTCAACAGTTCGCACGATTAATAACCATATATATGGTTCACTTTTACATAAAACATTAACATAAAAATACTCGAGGCACATCATAAAAGATGACAAAACAAAAATACACGAGGCACATCATAAAAGATGGCTTAGCACGATGCTGACGGTTCATCGCCCAGTACTTGAATGGATCTGTGCTTCCATTATTTAAAACAGATAAAATTTAAGCGTATACGCTCTTTTACCTGATTGCCGCATTATGTGTTTTCCCCCAAAACCACTAAGCAGGGTGCCACATAACCTACAAAATTCGATCCATCGTTACGTACTCGTAGACCGATACGAGGTGTTTTTGCAACTTTTTTTTTTTTAATTAGTGATTAATGACGTATCGAATAGTGTATTTTGAATATTTATTTGATAATAGATCCAAAAGGTAAGAATTGATGATATATTAAATATGTATAGGTACACCTTTAAGAAAATAATTGAAATGTTGAAAACACTAGACAGACCCCTGGGGAGATCACGTGTAAAGCGACTTTAGATAGGCTATTCATATATACAAATATGGGCCGTATTTCTAACCGGTTTGTCATGAAAATTTTCACGAGATGGCTAAAACAAATTTCTTGTTTGTTTACACCCAAAACCGCATGTTTGGTTAGTTGTTGTACACCGTAGGGACTAAAAATAGTTGTATCCTTATTCTTCTCATTCTATTCTCATATGTAACATAATATTTCAGATGGCAGGTAATAATTTTTGGAGATCATGGCTGTTATTTGAAGGGCGGTTTGACCATGTAGAACAACTAGCCTCCTTACATACAGATGTGCTGTCACTGACAGAAGATGAGATTGACATTGAGCAACACTCTTCATCATTTGTTAACTGTGCGTTAGCTTCAGTAGTTGACGAAATAGATATATCTACTTAGCCAACTACTGAACATACATCACAGGTGAGTAACGTACCAACATTAGTATTTTTAAAAGTGAACTATTTACAATTAAGGGGACATTCATAAATTATGTTACATCTATGGGGGAGGGGTGTGTCTAGGAGTTTGTGACACTTTGTGACAGAAGGAAAGAGGAGACCAATATGATGTTACGAAAAATTAAAGTGCTAATATAAATATTTATTCTACACCATACAATAACTTTTTTTTGAATATTCTTTTCATGCACATTAAAAATAACAATTTAAGGCTAAAAATGTAAAAATCTATCAGGCCATTTTTTATTTCACAAAATATGTATATAGTCCAAAATATACTAGGCATGATAGACACGTCCCTTGTGGACATAACAGTATGATTAGTTTGTCTAGGCCGGCTTTGCACATTTTTTTACGGGTGCGCAAAAAGTAGCAGACGGGAAATTCGACTAGCTTAAGATTCAAATTTCGCGCCAAACGTACCAGACGAAATTATAGTCAATTTTTTGTGGTAACGCCGGTTAACATGTATGTTAATTAACGAGTTAAAAAAAGAAAGAAATACAAGTCCAAACCAAACGAGTAGTGCATTACTTTTTTCTCACTATCAAGGAGTTAAAATAGTATTTTATTTATAATATTTTTGACATTTATATGTCAACAGATATTTTTTTTATGGAATCTATAAAATTAAGAATAGCAGAAGTAGTAGTCTTGTGTCTAGGTGTCGGACACTTCGTGTACTTTAGCGGTAAATCGTTTTTTGTCTAGTTACGGTTTTGTTTGTATAATACAAATTGTATTGATTTCATGTATCACTAAGTGTGCTCGATATAGTACTTTCCATAACTGTCGACTTTTTGATTAAGTGATGTCAACATACCTAGGGTATTGAGAAAAGTCTTTATCCCTAGCAGAAATTTTGATGACTAAAAAAAAAAGTCCTTACTTCTCAAAAAAAAGCTTTATCCCTGATAGAAATTTTGATGACTAAAAAAAAAGTCCCCATCTACCTCTGGAAAGAGTTTTACCCCTCAAAATTTAACCACTTTGCCGAAAACCGGTTATAATCCAACAATAACCGGTTTTTCTAAATACTCGTAACAGGTCACTAATAACCGGTTCCGAATTTTCAATCGCTAGTGACCAAACGCCATTTTGTAGTCAAATTGTAGACCGACACGAGGTGTTTTAGCAAGTTTTTTTTTAATTAGTGATTAATGACGTATCGAATAGTGTATTTTGAATATTTAATTGATAATAGGTCCAAAAGGTAAGAATTGTTGATATAATAAATATGTCTAGGTATACCTTTAAGAAAATAATTGAAATGTTGAAAAAACTAGACAGGCCCCTGGGGAGATCTCGTGTAAAGCGACTTTAGATAGGCTATTCATATATACAAATATGGGCCGTATTTCTAATCGGGTTTTCATGAAAATTTTCACGAGATGGCTAAAACAGATTTCTTGTTTGTTTACACCAAAAACCGCATGTTTGGTTAGTTGTTGTACACCGTAGGAACTAAAAATAGTTGTATCCTTATTCTTTTCATTCTATTCTCATATGTAACATAATATTTCAGATGGCAGGTAATAATTTTTGGAGACCATGGCTGTTATTTGAAGGGCGTGTTGCCCTTGTAGAACAACCAGCCTCCTTACATACAGATGTGATGTCACTGACAGAAGATGAGATTGACATTGGCAACACTCTTCATCATTTGTTAACTGTGCGTTAGCTTCAGTAGTTGACGAAATAGATACATCTAGCATAGTATGAGGTCAATGGTGTCGGTTGCTTTTTCGCGAGCTCCGTAAATATTTACGTTCTTAGTGGTTTTTAGCTTTTTAAAAATCAATTTTTTTTTTGATAACCTATGAGACTAATACATAATAAACAGAAGTGGCTATTTGTGTGACTATAAAACATGGAAATAGTGCTATAATGTTTTAAAAATATTGTAAATAATTCTACATAAACCTTATCGGCAAGTAGTTGTTTTTTTTTCTGACTTTGTTTGATTTAAATAAACCATTGACATTAACTGTGTAGATGGTAATTTAAGTTATAAAATATTTAAAAAATGGAAGAATATTCTACGTGCAAAGTAAAGTTTAAAAATAGTGATGTTACTATTACTTGTTCTGGATTACGTGAAAATTCCTTCCATGTAAAATGTGCGAACATAAGAAGTGCATATTGCACTCTAATAAATGATGAAATGTCTGGGGTTAAATGGTTTTGTTCAACATGTAATGCCTATGAAAATCATATTAAAGAACTTCATGCTGAATTTAGTAAAGTAAAAAATTAATTACATGATATTTCAGTCATTTTAAAAAAACAAAATATAAGTGATGTTGATGAAAGTAAGAATAAAATTAATTCTAGAATCTCCAATGATGTACTAGTTATAAAGCCCATTACAACACAAAATTCACAAGTCACTAGGGAAGAAATTAAAGAAAGTCTGAATCCTTCTAAATTACAAATTGGTATTTCGGAAATAAAAAACATAAATGATGGTGGTGTAATTATAAAATGTAATTCAAAGGCAGAAGTAGCAAAAATTAAATCAGCAGCCCAAGACAAGCTCAGTAATAAATATAAAATGAATACACCGGAACTGAAAAATCCATGTGTAAAAATTTTAGATATTAAAACCGAAATGACGTCAGATGAATTAGTTGCAAGCCTGAAAAATCAAAATGATTTTTTGAATCAAGATAGTGTTCTACTAAAAGTTATAATCATTAAAAAATGAAATCAAATTACATGGCTATTGTTCAGTGTGATTCAAATAGTTTTAAACAATTTATGAAGGAAGAAAGAGTTTATCTGGAGTGGTCAAGGTGTGGTGTATATGAGCATGTTAATATCTTAAGGTGCTATAATTGTGGCGCTTTTAATCATGGCTCTAAAAAATGTTTGGAGAAGTCGGTGCGATGTCTTAAATGTTCTGAAGTAGGTCATAAAAAAGAAGGCTGTCCTAACGTAAGTGATATTAAATGTATGAACTGTATTGATTTTAATGAAAAATCCAAAAAATCTTTGGATATTAATCATTCATGTTTCGACTTAACCTGCTCAGTGCTACAAAAGAAAATTGAAATTTAAAAACAAAAAATATCTTATACTTCCTCAATATAGCAAAAACGCTCTGGTAATAACATTAAGTCAAAATTAAATATTCTTCATTTAAATGTCCAGTGCTTAAGAAATAAAATGAATGAAATTGAAATTTGCCTTAACGAAAACAATATTGATATAGCCTGTATTACTGAGCATTGGTTAGTTGAACATGAAATACCTTCTTATCATATTAATGGATATTCTTTAATGTCAGTTTATAGTAGAAAAACAATAAAAAATGGTGGTGTTGCTATATTTGTTAAGGATAATATCAAAAATCAAATTAAGGAAATTTCATTTTTAAAACCATACTGTCATACGAGTCATGTAAAAACCTATTTTCGAAATTTAAAATATTAACATTAGCGGGAATCTATATTTATGAGGCACTTTTGTTTTTGAAAAATAATCCTTCTTTGTTTGTAAACAGTATTTCTAACCACTCACAAGAAGTAAGATACAAAAATTATATTATTCCCAGGCATACTTTGACGAAATATGAAGAATCACCCACATATGTTGCTATAAAATGCTTTAATAAATTACCAAATAATTTAAAAACTATTTCAAACAATAATACCTTTAAAAAAAAATTACATGAATTTTTACTCGAAAAAAGTTTCTATAATATGTCTGATTTTTCTCATATGTAAGCTTTTTATAATACTATTTTAGATCTTAGTATTTAGTGTAAGCTTTCTACTGACTAGTCCTATACCTTGTAATTTTGGTCTTTTGGATAATAAATTATTATTATTATTATTATTATAGCCAACTACTGAACATACATCACAGGTGAGTAACGTACCAACATTAGTATTTTTAAAAGTGAGCTATTTCCAATTAAGGGGACTTTTATAAATTATGTGGAGGGGCGTGTCCAGGAGTTTGTGACACTTTGTGACAGAAGGGAAGAGGAGACCAATATGATATTACAAGAAATTAAAGTGCTAATATAAATTTTTATTCTACACCATACAATAACTTTTTTTTGAATATTCTTTTCATACACATTAAAAATAACAATTTAAGGCTAAAAATGTAAAAATCTCTCAGGCCATTTTTTATTTCACCAAATATGTATATAGTCCAAAATATACTAGGCATCATAGACACGTCCCTTGTGGACATAACAGTATGATTAGTTTGTCTAGGCCGGCTTTGCAAATTTTTTTACAGGTGTCCAAAAAGTAGCAGACGGGAAATTCGACTAGCTTAAGATTCAAAGAACCCCGCACAAAACCCCGTGTTTTTAGCCTTCGGCTAAATTTGCTGGAAATTATATATTTTATTAACCTTCGTGTCCTTAGTAATTGACCAAAATTTCAGGTTAATTGTATGTACAGTTTTTGAGATATCGAGCTTTAAAATTGGTGATTTAGAATTTGGGAAAATTTTACACCTGTTAAAATTTTGTGCTTTTTTAATATCAGTTTTTCATGTATGATTAAACTAAATGGCGCAAATTGAAGGTGTTTAGATGCTTTATTTAAATGTGTTATAACATTGGCCACAGAGTGTTTCCCTTTTCCGTGGCAACAGCCCAAAACAGGCGATATAATAAATATTAAAAATGCCATTTATTAATTTTGGTTTCATATTAAAAAACAGAAAATCTAACGGCTAGAATTTCATAATTTTTATATATTTTATAGTTTTTGAGTTACTGAATAAAAATAATTGAAAGCGAAGGTTATTAGAGTACTCAAAGTCCTTCTGTTTGGACATGATGGGGGTAAACCACATCAAAATAAATTAACCCGATTCGATCAGCTAAAAGTTTTAAATTATCGGTAAATCTTACAAACAAATGGAATTTTAGAAAAGGTATTGCTAAAGTAAAGTAGGTAAACCAACTAAAGAGCCTACATTGGCATAGTGAAGCAAAGGGCATGAAACTTTGAACTGTTATAAAATTACTTATTTCTGCGTTTAAGATAATCGCAGTATGGCTTGCAATGGAGGGAGTTAAACCAAGTTAACCAGTTTCTCAAAAGTAATTTAAGCCTGGTAGGAACATGGGCGGAATTAGGAGAGGCCATGGGGGCTATGCCCCCCCCCTCAGGGAGATATATTAGCATAGAAATACCTTCAAAATTATATTTTTGGTAAATGCGCCCCTTAAAATAAAATAAATCCGCCCCTGGGTAGGAAAAGCGGCACCTATAGATAGGCTAATTACTTATATGTTTAAAAGGCAATAAAAATAGGAATCTAAAAGTTAATAAAAAACTAGTTAATTGCTTCACCTTTGTGTGCTCTATCTTACTAAAATTGATTTTAATATAATTTGGTAATAAGGAATATCGGATCTTTGGATTGAATGGTTTGAGGAATATATTTTGCAACTGTAGGTATTCCATATCTTCCTATAGGAAGTCTTACACCCTGTGTTTTATCTTTTGCCTAATTATCCAGTTTCTATCACATAGTTCAATATGAAACAAAAACGTGTAAAAAATATATTTGCTTGGTATTTCAGGAAAAGTGTATCTTTATTTTTGATAAAAGTTATACATATCAGCATGAGAGAAATTATTTTTAGCTTTGAGCATGTGTATACGAATTATAATTATTTGACGATTTTCTTTTATTAATAATTAATTTTAACTGATTAATTTTTTTTTGTTACATAAAGTTATATTTTATTATATAAAGTAGTATTTTAATAATAATACCTTAATTTTTATAAAACCATGGAAATAAATCTACGTATAATAAGAACTTATTTAGGTGTACATACATTATTCACTGTCAGAGTATATAAAAATGGCATTTTGACAAAATATATCATGCTGTGTATTTACCATAATCCTAGGCAAATGGCAATAATAACAATAAAACCTGTACGTTTTATACCTTTTTTCCGATACGCCAATGTAGGACCTCTTTGGTTGGTTTACCTATTTTACTTTAGCAATACCTTTTCTAAAATACCATTTATTTGTAAGATTTACCGAGAATTTAAAACTTTTAGCTGATTAAATCGAGTGGAACTATTTTTATGTGGTTTACCCCAATCATGCCCAAACAGAAGAACTTTGAGTACTCTAATAAGCTTCGCTTTCAGTTATTTTAGATTCTTATTTTTATTGCCTTTTAAACATTTAAGTAATTAGCCTATCTATAGGTACCCCTTTTCCTACCACGCTTAAATTACCTTTGAGAACCTGGTTAACTTGGTTTAACTGCCTCTATTGCAAGCCATACTGCGATTATCTTAAATACAGAAATAAGTAATTTTATAACAGTTCAACGTTTCATACCCCTTGCTCCACTATACCAATGTAGGCTCTTTAGTTGGTTTACCTACTTTACTTTAGCAATACCTTTTCTAAAATTCCATTTATTTGTAAGATTTACCGAAAATTTTAAACTGCTGATTGAATTGAGTTAATTTATTTTGATGTGGTCAAAAAGAAGGACTTTAAGTACTCTAATAACCTTCGCTTTCAATTACTTTTATTCAGTAAATCAAAATCTATAAAATATATAAAAATTATGAAATTCTAGCCGTTAGATTTTCTGTTTTTTAATATTAAACCAAAATTAATAATTGGCAATTTTAATATTTATTATATCGCCTGTTTTGGGCTGTTGCCACGGCAAAAGAAAACACTCTGTGGCCAATGTTATAACGCATTTAAATAAAGCATCTAAACACCTTAAATTTACACCATTAAGTTTAATCATACATAAAAAAACTGACATTAAAAAAGTACAAAATTTTAACAGGTGTAAAATTTTCCTGAATTCTAAATCACCAATTTTAAAGCTCGATATCTCAAAAACTGTACATACAATTAAGCTGAAATTTTGGTCAATTACTAAGGACATGAAGGTTAATAAAATATATAATTTCCAGCAAATTTGCCGCTAGCAATAATTATAATTTGTCAAATCTATAGATAAAACTAAAATAGAAACATTTATTTGTTACTTTCAGATTGTTTTTCCAGCCGATGAATATAATATCTTTGATTTTGGAGAATTAACTGAATGTATGCTTATAAATGAAAAGCTAGAAAAATGTGTTTATATCAATTTATGAAACTAAAAGCTCTATAATAATAATAATTTATTTAGTTAAGAGATTTTTTTGGACACCGTTGACTCTAAACTAAAAGCTCTATAATAATTTATTAACAAGATATTTTTTAGGACACTGATGACTCCTGCATATTCGAAAATGCTGTACCATTACAAAACAATATTATTATTGATTTGCCCCATTCGCCAGTTAATACCAATATTTCCGATGTAGTTTTTAAACACCCTTACAAGGTATGTAGATAAATGAAGCTCAGAATTATCTTGATGTGTATCTAAATTTGGCGCTAGCAATAATTTGTCAAATCTGTATATAACACTCAAATAGAAACATTTAATTGTTTTTCCAGATCGTTTCCCCAGCCGATGAATATTTTGGAGAACTAACTGAATGTATATTTATAAATGAAAAGCTAGAAAAATGTGTTAATATCAATTATGATGAGAAACTTTCTTTTCCGGAAGATTTAGAATATAATAATAACTTGAATGTAAGCATACTTTTATATTAATTTATTATTGCTTATTAAATAAACTAAAATAAATGTATTTACATGTATCTATTTATATTTTTAGGTTCATTTTTTTTTTGAAAATAAGACTTTGGAAAACTTAAAACTAGTTATTTTAAGCGATTCTCCAAAAGAAATTATGCCAAACAGCAAGGTATGTTTTTTTTTTATTTTAGCTATAAAAAATCTCTACTTGTATTTTCTCGCTTTTTGTAATTTTTTTTCTTATCAGGTGTAGACGTTTAATGGCTTTTAACTCATGGCACTAACAATTTTTTTTCCTTGTTATTTTTATAACGATTTCGCTTAACTTATCGATTCTCAAGAAAACATTTAGAATTATATAATTTTTTATTACTAATCAAACGGTTAGTAATAAAAAAATATGTGTTTTTATAAGAAAAATATGAATTATTTAAGAGTTAATTTAACCCTATCCTAATTCTAATTGGTTCTCGCTTGCTTCTAATCTCTCTTAATTTTGGTCTAGTACAATAAATAACCCTTTCAGATTTAATGTTTATAGTCACTATTTATGTATAATTACTTTATTGATGCTTTAATATAAAATCTGAATAGCCATCTATATAAAACCATTTAATTTTTATTTTACTGTATTTTAAACCAAGATGAATTTTCAAATCCCTATTATTAAATTTATTTTAATTTTAGCAAACAATTGATTATAATTCCATTCTTAAAGGTAACTATGAATACAAACAGACCATTTGTAAGTTTTGTTATTGTAAGATTGCTTCAAAGCATTTTACCCGACATTTAGAAAGGCAACATGCCAATGAAAGGCAAGTTAAGGAGATGTTGTCTTATGAGTTAAAAAGTATTAAAAGAAAACAAATAATAGCCATTATTAGAAATGAAGGAAATTTAGAGAGTGCATTAAATGGATCCATAATTCCAAAAAAACTAGATCAAAATGCTGATCTAAATGAATACGCAATTTGTCGCCATTGCACAGCATATTTTAAAAAAACATATATTTCACGTCATGTAAAAAAATGTTTTGCAAATAAAGAGAACCAAAAGCATCAAACACGTGCACTTAGTGAATCATTAGTTTTTACTGCATGCCAAAGAAAATACGGAGAATTTATTAATAAAACAGAAGTCAAATCAAAAATTTTTAGTAAAATGCAAGCTGATATTTTTACAGAAACGGCGCTTAATGATATAATTGTAGTGTATTATGGGGAGGACTTGCTAAAAACGACAAAAAACAATAAAAAGATGTATCATATATCTAACAAACTAAGAGAGTGCAGCAGATTTTTAATTGAAATAAAAAAGCTTGGTGCATATACAGATATGCTCTCAGTACTTAAACCAGAAAATTTTGATAATGCTGTACAAGCAACAAAAAATATGTCCAGGTATGACTGTGAAAAAAAATGTTTTGAAGCTGGATCTTTAGCTCTACATTTTGGCACAACTTTAAAAAAAATCTCAACACTCACAATGAAACTAATTCAACAAAAAAAAGTACCTTTAGTGGTAGAGAATTTAGAAAAAACCATGCAAGATTTAGAGCGGTTTAAGAACTTAGTAGAGAGTGAATGGACTATAGAATTAGGTAGTTTAGCACTAAAGGACTTAAACCAAAAAGCTTCCGTTAAGCCCAAACTTCTTCCATTAACAGAAGATGTTATAAAAATGAAAAAATACGTTGAATCTAAAGCTGAAGAGGCCTATGAAGGCTTAAAACGATCACAAAATATTAATAACTATCGAGTTTTAGTGGAAACAACACTAATACTAGCTATACTACATAATAGAAAAAGAGTAGGCGATATACAGTATTTAGATTATCACTCTTACAATAATCAAGCTGTAATTCCAAATACAGAAATTCAAAATGAATTTATGAACTCGTTATCTGAAAACGAAAAAATTTTAACCCAAAATTATAAAAAAATTACCTCAATTGGCAAAGGAAGTAAAGCAGTTACAATTTTGATACCAAAAAGTTTGCAAAAATATTTCTCTTTGATCAGCGACAAAAGAGAAAATTCTGCCTGGTTTAGTAATGAAAATACCTTTTTTTTTCGTATCCATATTCTAGCAAGTGGGTGGACGGATGCTCAGTTATGCAAAAATATGCTAAACAGTCTGAAGCCAAGCGTCCTGAACTACTGACTTCAAGTCGTTTAAGGAAGCATATAGTTACGGTTGCTCAAATTCTTAGTTTAAAAAGAAATGAAATTGACCAATTGGCAAAGTTTATGGGACATACAACTAAAACACATGAGGAATTTTACAAGTATGTACATTTTAATAATTATTAAACAAAATATACTGCCCGGCTAAGACAAGTTGTCCTACCTGCAAAAATTCACTTTTTGAGATAAGTACACCATTGTATTGCATTACACTAGTGCCTACTAAAAACAAATATCCTACTAAAACCCAAACCCAAAGATATTTGTCCTATGTGGAAAATTTTCAATCTTTTCTAAATAAAATTGTCCAAACTATACGGCATTTCATTATGCAAGCGAGTGACAGATGCTGCCCGTTTTACATCACATAGCTCATAATTATGCTATTTATGCATAATCATTATCAAAAATTTAACAGATGTCGGTACTGTTTTCCTGCAAAGGGCCTATCCAAAGGCTCGCTTGATGTGTCGTCATGTATCTTGTAAGCCCATCACGGCAACGCATTCTTATGTTTTATGTTCTTATGCAGGCTACTGAATAGGCCTTACGTTGTCATTGTAACCTAAAAATAATTTGACGTTTTGCTTGTTTTCAATAAAATTTACGTTTGTTCAATATGTAAACATGTATAATATGAAAATTTAGTGTGTGTGTGTGTGAAGAATAAACCAAAAAATAACCTTTTTCAATACCATACAAAATATCATCAAGTATAAACATTTTTTTACGTAAGTTCATCTTTATTTATAAGCTTTAACCGATCAATCATTGTCAAAGATAAAAATTGTCACCATATTTTATATGTTAAAACGAATTTTTTCAAAAAGTGCAAACAAAAACAATAAAACTGGCCATATCTCAAAACATCTAATTTGCGGATAGGACAACTTGTCTTACTAGGGCACTATAGATAGATTAACATTTCAGACTGCCACAAGACGTTTACCAGATTGCAAAGGTATCTAAGATTTTACAACTTATGGAAAAGGGAAATGCATCTGATTTCATAAATAAATCTTTAGAAGAAATAGATATAGACATGGAGACGATAGAAATAGCAAATGATCAACCAAATTGTAAGATATCCAAATTTTATTATATTTACTTTATTTACAGTCAACCAAGGCACGCGCTAAGCAGGACTCCAAGACTTTTTATTCGTATAGTTTTACATTAAAAAAGTTGTAAGCCCCTTTTTTAGGAAATTCATTAATAAAGTTTTAAAAAAGAACATAGTCTAGGTGAAACACATTTCTACTCATCACATTACCACTCACACACATCTCTGCTCATATACATCTCTACTTACACATGTGCACACACTCTCTACTCCTCACATTACTTACCACTCACGCACATCGCATACACATCTCTACTCACACACTCCCTACTCACGCACAACTCTACTATATCTATATGTGTAAGTATAGATATGTGTGACTGGAGATATGTGTAAGTAGAGATAACACACATCTCTACTTACACATCTCCACTCACACATATCTATACTTACACATATATCTACTCACAAATATCTCTACTCACACACAACTGTACACTGTCATTAATGTCGATTAATTTTGAAATTTATTTTATTAGAACTGGGATACCATGGCGGAAAAAAGCTTAAATCTAAATAAACAATCAATTTTCCGTGAATTACTTTATAATTTTTTTATTAAAAACAAATTTTATTTTATTCCCTAATAGTATTAACAGTAATTAACCTCGTAGTAACTTTATTTGCAATAAACAAACATAAGTTTAATTACCAAAAAAAAAAACATTAAATTAATTTAGATTAGTGCTTTGTTCCGCCATGGTATCCTAGTTATAATCAAATAAATTTAGAATTCAATCTACATTAATGGCAATGAGTTGAGTCGTGTATGATTAGAGATATGTGCGAGTAGAATTCTGAATGAGTAAAGATGTTTGTCTTCCTATATAATTTTTTTTACTGAATGGAAAATTGATACATACTAGTACTCAAATCGTCCCTGAAAGAATAATTCCTGATTTGAAGATACTAGTAGACTTTTTTAAGTAAGTAATTTAAATGTGGCCTGTGTCCATTATAACCCCGAGCTCTTAAATTTAACATAATTATTTTTATATTATTTTGTAGTGCCAATAAGACCAGATTCTGATTTAATGGACCAAGCAATTTTAGAACCAACTAACCAAGAAGATATTGTAAAACCAAATGACCAAGAACAAGTAGATTTTACTGAGCCAGCAATTAATGGCATGTATTTTTTAATAATTCCTAGCCAACTTATTAATTTCTAGAATTTCTACACCCTACATTCTTTATTATTTATCCGAATGATTCAAATTGTCACACTTGTTAAAAATCAATAAAGGATTAATTTTTATTTTTTTACTCATTTTTCGAGGATTTAGTTTTTTTGTCAATAATTTATTCTTTTCAATAATTTACATTTTTTGATGACAAAAATGTATAATAGCCGAAAATAAAATCATCTTTAACACATTGGTTACCACGAGAATCACCGGCGACTCTCAATATTTTTTCCAACGTGTTAAAAAATTACAAAAAAAAAGAAACATTTATCCTTCATTTGACTTTTAGCAAAAGTGACAGTTTTAATCATTTGGATCACAATGGCATTTACTGCGCATGAAAATACAACATTTTTTAGGAAAAAACTATATTTTTTTATTTATCGACGGAAAGGTTTGGGTTTTTATGTGTTTTTTTTATTAAATAATATGTATTTATTTTTAATCAGTTTAGTACTTATCGTCCTGTCGATGAAAATTGTGAAAAGTGTTGATCGCAAAGACCTAGCTGTATAAAAATTTTATATATAGAAGGGACCGTTTAAAATAAAATTAACGCTATCACTTATAATTTTTATTATATAATTTACTATAGAATTTTATATGAAATATACCGGGTGTCACAAGACCAAGGTACATCCCCCTTTTTTTCGTTATTTTAAAAGTTAGTGATTCCAAATTTGGAACATCTTTTATTGCCATAAAACTTTTACATCAACTTTGGATATTTAAATGGGACACCCTATACTTTTTACATATTTCGATTCTGCGCTCCATTCTAAGTAGGTACAATGATACAAAAAATGATTTCTCAAAAAAAATATTTGAACACGGAATCTTAAAACTTGAGACTTGTACCTTTAAATTTATTATTGCTATGCGACCGTTTTTCGCACCATTAGGGGGAGTTTGGGACCACTCGTACAGGGAACATTCGTACACCGTATCTTACGTAAAAACCAAAAGGTTTTATTACTCGCATTTGCGCCCGCACATAGCACTTTTCGTGCCAGATCTGACAGTGAGTGGCAGGCGTCCTCAGCCACCATCGAGAAGTAGTATAGTAAAAAAACTGTTTTAATGCTCTTAAAATTACTTTAGCGCCTAAAATTTTATTTGGTTTATGTCGGATACAAAGTGGTTTTTGTTTCAGGTATTTTTTTATGGTAATTGAACATAGTCAAAATTATGTTTTAATAATAAGTTAGTAACTATTTATACTTGAATCATGATTATTTTTACAAAATATAAATAACTGCATACGGGGCAGATAATAATAAACGTACTAGCAACACAGACTATTTTTTTTACTGTACGAAGGTACCTCTCAAAGGGGCACATTCGTACAATTTGCAAAAGGTCTTAAAAAACACATTTTTTCGTTTAAATTTTAATTTAAATTTGCTTTAATATTTTTTTTCTATAGCTAAATTCATGTTTGTTTGACTAATAAAAGAAAAAATAGGATTAAAAATATTTGAAAGATTTTACAACGAGAAATGTAAAAACTGCACGAAGGGTCCCAAACTCCCCCTACAGCCTTTTAAAAATCAGCTAAAAATTTAGGAGTTTTTTGTATATCCTTTAATTATTGTGCCTGGTGTATATTAAAAAATGTTTGACTGTTTTAAAGAAATTTGGATAAAAAATTATATTAGCCAGGGTTTAACGCTCAAAAAAATGTAAAAAAATATGTGGTTAAATTAAATTTTATGAGCTCTAAAACATTGTATCAAATGATCTCCCTTTCTATTTAAAAATCCCCTATACAACCTGCCCACATTTAAAGGTTAGAAATATGAAATTAATCCAAAAAGATAGTATAATCTTATTTAGGTTTTTTAAAATTTAAAGTCGATGTCTACACTGGTTTAAAAAAGGGAATGGGTGACTTTTAGACCGCTCTGTGTACATTTATTATTAAATTTAATTAAAGAAAATTATATTTAAGTAGTTCATTTTTAGAAGAAGATGGTTTTCAACTAGAGGTTACAGCTTCCACCTCCGGATTAAAGAAAAATAATATCGGTAAGCAAAAACACGGTGTGTGGCTCGATGGTTTAATCTTGACTTTAAACAAACTCACTTTTTTTATATTCTATTTATTTATGATAAAACTAATAAAACTAATAATTTATGAGCAAAAATTAAATCTTCTATCGGGCTATTTTTTTAATTTGACAAAATGTCTATTAAATTAAAAAAAGCGGACTCGGATTGGCTTATACGCCTGTATCTCAGTAATGGCTTACCGAATTAAAAATATTGTAATTATCAAAAATAGAGCTTATTAAATTCTCTATAATTCTTATTTTGTTCCGTTATGGTCCCAAACCCCTATGTTTAGGGTTACAAATTTTAAACTTTTATTACTTTTTTTACATTCTCTAAGCAATAAGAATTGTAGATAATTTAATAAGCTCTATTTTGATACAATATTTTTGATTTGAAAAGCCGTTACTGACATACAAGCGTATAAGCCAATCAGAGTCCGTTTTTTTTAATTTAATAGACATTTTGTCAAATAAAAAAAATAGCCCGATAGAAGATTTAATTTTTGGTCATAAATAAATAGAAAATAAAAAAGTGAGTTTGTTTAAAGTCGGGGATAAACCATCACCACACACCGCGTAAAATATTACTAACAGTAATCGCCATAAAGTTACTTTGATAGTTTTATGAATTATAATTATCACTACTATAGTATTTTTTTAGAAAATATTTATAATTTACCAGTTTATTATTAATACTAATTATTACTAGTATACCGTTAATCATAATCCCAGTCCGCACAAATATATGACAGGTACATGGCAGGTACATAACCACTGTTCTATGTGATGTTGCAGCCATGTATTTTTTATAGTAAATGTAAAGTACTTGGAACGCAACAATTCCGCCTCAAGTTATGTATCAGTTACATAACAAGCAACATGTCAGCAACATGTCGGCAACATAACAATGAAAGTAGGCGTTTCCGAATGCTACTTGTAGTTGTTTCTCTTTCTTTCAAATAAATTTTATAATACTTACTCGTTTGTTGTGATAGAGTAGATTTAGACATATTGAAAATTTTTACGTCTTTTTGATAAACCTAATTATTAAAGTAGGTATATAAAAACCATTAGATATAGCATCCATCAGCTAAAATTCTTATGCAATATGCATTTTTACTGTAAAAGCGAACTTTACCAGGCTTAAAAATCATGCGCCACACAAAAAGTTAATGTTTAGAGAAAAATAGCAAATAATTATCATTTCAAAAAAAAAAAAATTAAATTTTTTGTCTCAAACTATCTAAAATCAGTGTAAGTCTAAAAATACATGCGTTTCTACTACGTTTACCCTTAAAAGGGTAAAACTTTCATTATTAACAACAATCTTAAGAATATAAGTGATTCTAACCTACAAAAATTAAAATAATATAGACGCCATATTTAATGTTACCAGTTTACATCCTGCACATATGGTCACCACCCAGTCCGCACAAATATATGGCAGGTACATGGCAGGTACATAACCACTGTTCTATGTGATGTTGCAGCCATGTATTTTTTATAGTAAATGTAAAGTACTTGGAACGCAACAATTCCGCCTCAAGTTATGTATCAGTTACATAACAAGCAACATGTCAGCAACATGTCGGCAACATAACAATGAAAGTAGGCGTTTCCGAATGCTACTTGTAGTTGTTTCTCTTTCTTTCAAATACATTTTATAATACTTACTCGTTTGTTGTGATGGAGTAGATTTAGACATATTGAAAATTTTTACGTCTTTTTGATAAACCTAATTATTAAAGTAGGTATATAAAAACCATTAGATATAGCATCCTTCAGCTAAAATTCTTATGCAATATGCATTTTTACTGTAAAAGCGAACTTTCTACCAGGCTTAAAAATCATGCGCCACACAAAAAGTTAATGTTTAGAGAAAAATAGCAAATAATTATCATTTCAAAAAAAAAAAAAATTAAATTTTTTGTCTCAAACTATCTAAAATCAGTGTAAGTCTAAAAATACATGCGTTTCTACTACTTTTACCCTTAAAAGGGTAAAACTTTTATTATTAACAACAATCTTAAGAATATAAGTGATTCTAACCTACAAAAATTAAAATAATATAGACGCCATATTTAATGTTACCATTTTACATCCTGCACATATGGTCACCATATGTCGCCACAATATGGTGAATACATAACATTTTATGTAGCGTGTATGTTCTCATGCGATATGTATGATACATAACAATGCAATATTGCATGTTATGTAGCATACATATGTATGTGACGTCTCATGTAATATGGCACATGTTACCTAAAAAATCTTTCTTTGCCATGTTGCATCCATATATGTGCGGACTGGGCATATGTCGCCACAATATGGTGAATACATAACATTTTATGTAGCGTGTATGTTCTCATGCCATATGTATGATACATAACAATGCAATATTGCATGTTATGTAGCATACATATGTATGTTACGTCTCATGTAATATGGCACATGTTACCTAAAAAATCTTTCTTTGCCATGTTGCATCCATATATGTGCGGACTGGGATATTACTAAGAACAATTAATTTAACCATTAACTCAAAGTCTACCTGGCCTAAAAATTATCTATTGGAGCAATATTCCAATTTTATTTATTAAAAGGTAAAATTATATTGTTAAGCACTTTTTTTTAGGAAAAAGAGGTAAATGGAATAATGATCAAAAAAAGATAATGAAAAAATATTTTCAAGACTTTATAAAGAATGGAAAAGTATTAAGAAAAAATGCATGTGATGAGTTCCTAAAAAAATTTGAGGATGATTTTATTAATAAAACTTGGGTACAAGTCAAAACTTTTATTTTTAATGAAAGTAGAAGGTTAGATACAATTTAAAACATTTTTATAATTTGTTTCTTTTTACGTATTTACATATAATAAACCGAAAATTGCAATAAAAAAAAGTGTTTCTTTATTGTCCTAAAATCCTTAATGCCTGATTTTCATAGTTCTATTATTTTAAAAATACTTCTAACAATATCTATAGTAGCCGGTAATTTTATATTGTCATTTGACAGTGTTGCCAAGTTTCGGGTGCCACAAGGCGAGTTTTTATCTAGGGTCACTTCGCCGATTTTTATAATAAAAATTATATGTATATGCGACACTAGCGCCACCATCGGTCAATTTTTGGAACCCAAGTTGTATAAGACTAGATGTATATAGTATCAAGTGACCCAAAAATCAAAATGCGGTTTGCACTTTTATTCGATACTAGGCCTCAAGGTCTATCGTTTAAGCCATAAAACCTTATGGCACCCGAAATCGGGTGTCACAACGTAAAAATGGGTGTCACTTCGTATAGGTTTTATACGTTTTGGGGGTGTATAAGACATTTTTTATCTATATATATATATACTCAGATAGCGGTTAAGGTGAGCTCCGTTATACATAGAGTGAAAGGTGGAGTCCTTGTGTATATTTCGTGTATACCACTATACACATAAAGTACAAGACGGGATCCCATACATGTAGCGGTTAGGTTGAGCTCCTTTGACGTGTATTACCATACCTATCGGCAAAGCAGGCTCCGTGTATTGGGTATTTTAAGCAACCTGGGCTCCTTGCGGTGTTGTCATGTTTTTTTAAATAAAATATTGATTAGGGCGACGGTGAGCAGCAATATGTTTAGTCTGAAATGATCGAGATTAGCGTTTCTCATTTTTGACAAATGGGTTTCAAATCCCAGATAGTCAAATTTACGACTGAAGACTTTTGGGTTACTGTGAGCCGTCTCGAATGAGCGAGAATACTTTCTTATAAAATAGATTATGTCCAGAAACATTATGGTATATTTTGGGGAGAGAGAGGTAATGACAAAAATTATAACCAAAAAATGATAATGACATATTTTTTGTAGTTTTATTTAAATTTTTCTTCTATTGTTAATAATAAAAAATACGAACAAAAAAATATAACCTCCCCTTTTACTCCCCTTCCCCAACCGATTTTGCTCAAATACGAACTTGTCTAAGATAATACAAGAAATAAATCTGCATACCAAATTTTAAGTCGCTAGCTCCAAGCGATTTTTGAAAAATTTTGAAAACTACCGTATAATAGTATTCTAGCACAGGCTCTGTAAATAGTATAAGCGGTATCAACTGATTTGATACAAAAAATAAAATAAAAATTAGAAAACAAAAAATCTTGGCGCTAATGGGTTAACCCATTAACGCTCAGTGATACCTAGGATATCAAATGATTTGAAAACATAAAATAAAAATGTTACAAATCTTTATTTTTTCAACTCCTTATTAACTAAGCCAATATGGCGGACGACTTTTATGATTTCTGGCCGATTTGAACCAAAATCGGTATCAGGGGGTTTTCGGGGTCGTGAATTACGAATTTATTGTTAAAATTAAAAAAAATCAAAATGGCGGCACCAATATGGCGGACGACTTTTGTGATTTCTGGCCGATTTTAACCAAAATCGGTATCAGGGGGTTTTCGAAGTCGTGAATTACGAATTTTTTGTTAAAATTAAAAAAATCAAAATGGCGGCGCCAATATGGCGGACGACTTTAGTGATTTCTGGCCGATTTGAACCAAAATCGGTATCAGGGGGTTTTCGGGGTCGTAGATTACGAATTTTTTGTCAAAATTTAAAAAAATCAAAATGGCGGCGCCAATATGGCGGACGATTTTTGTGATTTCTGGCCGATTTGAACCAAAATCGGTATCAGGGGGTTTTCGGGGTCGTAGGTTACGAATTTTTTGTTAAAATTAATAAAATCAAAATGGCGGCGCCAATATGGTGGACGACTTTTGTAATTTCTGGCCGATTCGAACCAAAATCGGTATCAGGGGGTTTTCGGGGTCGTAGATTACGAATTTTTGGTCAAAATAAAAAATCAAAATGGCGGCGCCAATATGGCGGACGACTTTTGTAATTTCTGGCCGATTCGAATCAAAATCGGTATCAGGGGGTTTTCGGGGTCATAGATTACCAATTTTTTGTTAAGATTAAAAAAATCAAAATGGCGGCGCCAATATGGCGGACGACTTTTGTGATTTCTGGCCGATTCGAACCAAAATCGGTATCAGGGGTTTTTCGGGGTAGTAGATTACGAATTTTTTGTCATAATTACAAAAAAATCAAAATGGCGGCATCAACATGGCGGATGATTTGTGTCATTAATTGCCAATTCGAACCAAAATCGGTATCTGGGGGTTTTCTGTGCCATATATTAAAAAATTTTGGTCAAAATGGCGGACGACTTTTGTGATTTCTGGCTGATTCGAACAATGGCGTTTATTGTATTTATTTGAAAGGTTTTTAAAAACAAAACAAAAATACTTTTTTTTAATCATTCTTACTACAAACAAAATTATCAAATGTTGAAGCGTTAAAACAAAAAAAGAATCAGTCAAAAGCATTAAGTAGTTTTCGAACATTTGAATTTAAAAAATGGCAATTTTTTAGGTGTCCCGAATTTATTATCCGGCAGTGTATCTTAAAATACAGATGTTTATGAAAACAGGGTATTAAATGTAGTTTTAAGTTTGATCATATCTTTATAAGTATAAAATTTTGAAATTGCAAATTTGAAGTTTTTAGCCCAAGGAGTTCTCACTTGATCGTGGTTACAAAGTTCCCGGACACACAGACAGACCAACAGACAGACCGACACGCGATTCGTCATATTGACTACGCCATTTTGAATTTTTAAGTTATGGACATTGCTACATCAACGTAATCAAAGGAAGCATTTGATACATTTTTAGAAAGATCAAAACGAAATAAATTTTTTGACCATCCTACGGGCGCGACTTTTTTTTTAATTTTTTTGTTTTTTTATTTAAAATCAGCGGTATTGAAAATAGTCGTATGCAAAAATTAAGAATTGTGTCCCTGTTTTATTATGTGCTGGCCCATTGTGCTATGGCCCAAAGAAGTCTATAGCTCAAAATGTCCGCGAGTGATCGTGGTAACAAAGTCCCCAGACAAATAGACAGACCAACATACAGACCGACACGCGATTTTTTTATTTGACATAATCATCTTTTTTGGATATAAAACTTCCAGAAACGTAAAAAAACAATGAAAAGGTTTTCCTAGGGGAAAGTAATTGCATTATTTTACTTTTTTAATAAAAAACAATCAGAAATCAAGTATCAATATCCGATTTTTAGCCGAACCGTGACCTTGAACCTCCTTCTCCCGCTTTTTTCTACTCTATGTTGTAATAATATTATGTAGATAATTATAATTTTGCTCAATATTTATTTATTTACTTCGTATTTGATTTAAAATATATAGTAACTTTTTAATACTTACATCTGGAAGCTTGACTTGTGGCCAAAAGCAATATTCTCTTACTTCTTTTCGACATATTTAAAAAATTTCTTTACGTTCTTAGACAATTTAACAACAAATAACAGAGAACCATTGCAATAGTCACGTGACTAAAAAGAGAATGTCGATGCATCGCTAGATCAAGCTCCATGGAGCTCAACTTAAACGCTAGAGCAATAGATTTTCCAAAGATATACATTAACCACGTGACTAAGGAGCCCAACTTATCTGCTAAAGGTATTTAGATAGGTATTCAATATATTTTCGAAAGATATACATCAACCACGTGACTAAGGAGCCCAACTTATTTGCTATAGGTATTCAAAGTTACTGGGATCTCAATTCTTGGTTTATAAAAGCTTATTTGGGGCTCTCCATGCTTATGTAATACTTTTTGCAAGTAATAAACAATAATTTCAGTCAGCCTATTATATAAAATAGTTTTTTTCCTCCGAGCCGAGCCGAGAACTCAATGATCCCATCCGAGAACTCAATTATCCCATCCGAGAACTCAATGATCCCACCCGAGAACACAATGATGCACTAAATAGCAAAATAAATGATCCGTATTTTCATATTACTAGTTTAGGCAAATAAAATAGAGTGTTGTTTTCTTGTTGCATTATTATAAGCCGTCAAAGATTCACTTTTATTTATATGAGTTTACCATAACCGCTAGGTGTATAAAATATACATATGCTGCATTGCCAAGCGTAGTGGATTCCAGGTTGACCGCTGAAGGTATCCAAAGCTGTATATTAAGGTTTACAATTGCCGCCATCTAATAATATACACGCAAACTAAAAAAGTATACATATTCATGATAGCGACCAAAATGGAGTCCAGCTGAAACTTTAGAGAATGAATCTACACCTTAAAATAAGATGTTTGGCGATATTTTTAGCGTTTGGAAAAGTGGGCTCCGTGTATCGGAGCTCACCTTGCCGCGGAGCCCACTTTAGCCGCAACTTTAGCATGGGAGGAGCTCACCTTGTACGCCATAAGAATATATATATATATATATATATATTTAGTCAGCGTACAAAAAATAGTTATAGACCCACACCGATGGAAGTAGACTCTGTCAACACGTAATTAAACTACATGTCTTATGAAGATTACCCTGATTTCGATCCATATGTTAATCAATATTATGACCCCAACGAATATTATGACCCGAACCAATATTGTGACCCAAATCACTTTTACGAATCTAACCAGTACGAACAATATGCAGGAACGTCTCAAAAAGAAACCCCTGACGAACAAAACAATCCAAATAACGATCAAAACCCCCAAGATATCGAACAGACAGACAACTTAGATTAAAAAAAATTAAATTTTCCCATGGACCAATCAACAAAAACACAGAGATGATTTGTGTTAATACAATTAAATCTGATTTGCCTTTTATATATATCCCCAAACTTAAAGCAAAATTTTTGATTGATACTGGCAGTACTAAAAGTTTAATGAACCCTTCATTGGCATATAAATTTTACAAAAGTTTTATTTTTAACGAAAATTTTAATATACAAACTGCCCACGATACGAGCTTTCATAATTTGTATTCCTCTTTTTGATGATTTTAACTTTAAAGATACTAATAAATTTTACTTATTTAAATTTAGCGATAAATACGATGGTTTAATTGGAGTGGATCTTTTAAATAAAATAGGTGCAAATATAGACTTTAATTTAAAATGTATAGTTTCACCACACTCAAGAATTCCTTTTACATACCAAAATACAAATAAAAATACTTGTAACTAGAACATAGAATGAATAAACTCACAAAAATACCAGTAAATATCAAGGAAGGTCTAGACATTGTGCCTCACACAAAATTTTCTGATGAAGTCATGATGCCTTCTGCATTAGTAACTATAGAAAATTACTTTGCAACAACAACAATTTTAAACTCGAGTGAAACAAGTATAAACTTTAATATTAATAAGCCTTTAGAAGTAGAAACAATCGATATAGTAAACAGTAATTTTATAGATGATTTAAATGAATATAAATACAGCAAAAAGTCAAAAGAGGACGACAAAAAATTAAAACAAAACTTAAGCAAACTTAGACTTGGTCATTTAAATAAACAAGAAAAAGACGCTATCGAAAAATTATGTTACGAACACAGAGACATATTTCAATGTGACGGTATCCTCCTTAGCTTTACAAACAAAATTAAACATAAAATAAGGTTAAAATCAGATTCCCCAATTTTCGTTAAATCGTATAGGTATCCCCAAATCCATAAACAGGAAGTAAAAACCCAAATTAATAAAATGTTAGACCAAAAGATCATTTAGCCAAGTGTTAGTCCATTTTCTAGTCCAATTTGGATAGTTGGTAAAAAGGCCGACGCTTCTGGATGCAAAAAATGGAGAATGGTCATAGATTATAGAAAGTTAAACGACCAAACAATTGCAGATAAATTTCCACTTCCCAATACTTTTAGACAAATTAGGAAAAGCAATGTATTTTACAGTTATTGACTTAGCATTTCACCAAATTGAAGTCGATCCAGAAGATGTCGAAAAAACGGCATTTTCTACCGACGAAGGTCATTTTGAATTCTTGCGTATGCCCTTTGGACTTATTAATGCTCCGAGCAACTTTCAGAGACTAATGAATAACATATTGCGTGGTTTACAAAATGAAATTTGTCTAGTTTATCTGGACGATATCATCATATTTAGCACTTCCCTAGAAGAGCACATTGAACGACTTAAACAAGTTTTCAATAGGCTTAGGGACAGTAATTTAAAAATTCAATTAGATAAGTCCGAATTTCTCCAAAAAACCGTTCAGTACTTAGGTCATGTCATAACCCCCGAAGGCGTGAAACCTAACCCAGATAAGGTATCCGCCATCAAAAAATTTCCTATTCCAAAAAGTCAAAAAGAAATAAAATCTTTTCTTGGACTTTTGGGCTACTACAGACGTTTCATCCCTGATTTTGCTAAACTTACCAAACCTATGACAAAATGTTTCAAAAAGGACCAAAAAATCGAAAATACCCCAGAATTCATACAATGCTTTGATACCTGTAAACAGATTCTAACTAACAACCCCCTACTACAATATCCCGACTTCGAAAAGCCTTTTATTTTAACTACAGACTCTAGCAGCTTTGCTTTAGGGGCTGTACTTTCTCAAGGCAACCTACCTAACGACCGACCTATAGCTTATGCCTCTAGGACTCTCAACGAGTCTGAGTGTAAGTACTCAACTATTGAAAGAGAATGTCTTGCTATAGTTTGGGCGTGCAAATACTTTAATTTACGGTCGTAAATTCACTATATACACAGACCACAGACCATTAACCTGGCTTTTCAATTTAAAAGAACCAAACTCAAAATTGGTACGTTGGAGACTAAGACTAGAAGAGTTTGACTATGACATAATATATAAAAAAGGCAAATATAATAGTAATGCAGACGCTTTATCCCGCATCAAAATAAACTTTACTGACCAGCAAAATTTAAATCAAAAAGAAGAAATCGTAAATAAAAAAGTCGAGATTAAAAATAAAAATGTTTGTAATGTAAAAGGCGATTTATTTAGTTCTCGAAACTCTCTTGCTCATTGTGTATCGCGAGATTTTGAGATGAATAAAGGAATCGCTCTGCAGTTTAAAAATAAATTCGGTTCCGTAAAAAAATTAAAAAATCAACATAAAAAATTAGGTGAAGTCGGACACATAAAATTTAATAACAAAAGAATATTTTATTTGATAACCAAAGAAAACTATTATGAAAAACCATCCTATAAAACAGCATATCAAACATTACAAAATCTTAAATTACTTCTTTTAAAATTTAATATAAAAACTATATCAATGCCAAAAATTGCCTGCGGACTAGACAAACTTAACTGGACTACAGTGTTCAACATAATAAAAGCAGTTTTTCAAGACAGTAACATAATAGTTAAAATTTACGACACAGAACCAGACTTACAATGCCATGCTATAGAAAACGAATCAGTAATAAATAACCCAGGTGACATTGACATTGACAAATTTCTCGACACAGATCTTGGCCCAGAAAACCCCTTAAATGAAAAAATTAATGAAATAATTGAGAATCTCGAAGAAACCATACAACCAAAACCTAAGATCAAAATTCTACAGGATATACAAATTAGACCACCCCTTAACTCTATAGAAACATCCCACTCTTACAATTCTAACACTTTAAACGAAGGTATACCAATTTTGGACGACATAATAAATAACAAATCCCATCAAGTTTATATTTCCCCTAATGTACATAATGACTTAGAAGTCAAATTCGATAATTTCCAACACTTAAGAATATTGCTACTTAAAATCCCCAAACATAACGAAAATTTAATAATTGAATGCTTGAAAAAATATACAGCAACCGGTTACACATTTTACCTATATTTCTTTGACAGCGAACAATATAAAATTTTTAACAAGGTTTACATGGAAAACTTCTATAGGAGCGGATTAAAATTAGTAAATTGCAGTAAAATAGTAAATACAGTACGCGATAAAGAAGAGCAAAATTTAATAATCAAATACCAGCATGAAGGAAAAAACAATCATAGAGGCATTAACGAAACTCTTGAAAAACTAAAACAAAATTATTATTGGCCAAAAATGAAAGACGACGTAACGGACTACATTAATCATTGTGACACGTGTCAAATAGCAAAATACTCAAGAACTCCCCATTACACCCCTATTGTTTTAACAGAAACTCCATCTAAACCCTTTGAAATAATACACATGGACACCTTCACTTTCGATAAACAAAAATACTTAACTATCTTTGATAAATTTTCTAAATTTGCACAAGCAATACCCATAGGTAGTACATTGGCAACTGAAACGTGTAATACATTTCTTTTCATGTTGCGGAATACCTTCAAAAATTGTTAGTGATCCCGGAACTGAATTTAAAAACGAAACCGTAAAAGATATTCTAAAAATGCACAATATTAAAATACATTTTGGAACTACAGGGCATCATGAGTCAAATTCTCCAGTGGAACGTCTTCATTCCACATTAATTGAACACTTAAGGCTCCTAAAGATTAAACACCCCCAGGACCCATATTTAACCCTTATAAAATAGGCAATAATAGCATACAATAGTACGATACATTCCTCGACGAAATTTACCCCTTATGAATTAGTTTACGGACATACGGACTCACGTGACCCCTCTGAACTTTTGACTGCTAATTACTACACAGATTACGCATATAACCACAAGGAAAAACTTAAATCCCTGTACGACTCAGTTGCGGACAAAAATAAAGAACTAAAAGAAATAATAATAAAAAAATAAATACTAAAGGTCCCGATCAAGTGGACTTTCAGTTAGACAATATAGTTTATAAATATACCAACGAAAGAAATAAAAAAGAAAACAAATTTACAGGACCCTATAAAGTACTTGAACTTCTGGAAAATAATAAAGTAAAAATTAAAAATATTAACAATAGTAAGGAAGAAATTATATATATTAAAGAATTAAAAAGACCCCTTGTTGCAGACTTGTCCAATGCTTCTTCATCTTCACCATCGCAGAATATCCCAAATACCACAACCTAAATGACAACCCAGGTCTTCTACCGATCAAGTTAGGAAATGCACAAATATACAACGACCACTGGACATTTGTTCAGATTTATGACATAAACGATATTTACGACCAATTTAAAACACTTAAACAAACATATCATCAAATCAAAAATACACTTAAAAATCAGAGCTTACAAAACAGCTTTCACTACGATTTAGAATTTTACAATACATACCACTTGGGAGATAATCTAATACACAAAATTACCACTCAATTAACGCAAATAAACCCTCAAAGTTATGATATAAACAAAAATAAACGAGGTATAATCGATGGTTTAGGCTCAATAATTAAATCAATAACCGGTAATCTTGACCAAACGGATGCTCAATAACGACCCTTTCGAATAATCAATTTAAAATTAAAACTTTGTTTAAAGATCAGATAACCTTATTTCAAAACTCCATTGAAAAATTTAAAAATAGTACAAAATCTTTAGTTCATAACCAGAAAATTATGCAATCAAGAATAACTGAAATAGAGAAAATCATTAATACTACATACACATTTAATAAACACAGAGTCACGGCAATTTACAATTATATTTTTATTTTATTTTTATTTTTCAAATTATCTCTAATACTCTAGAAAATATTGAAGTAGCTATTTCATTCTCAAAACTTAACACTTTTCATAATTCAATTATCGAACCAGAAGATCTGATATTAGAATTACAGTCAGCGCACAAACAGTTACTTAATAACAAACTACATTTTAATCCAAATTTACAAAATATTCTGTTATATGAAAAAATAATGCAAATTAAGAGCTATTCAAAGTTAAATAAAATAATTTTTATGTTGGAGATACCAATAGTAGAGGTAGAAAGTAATGTTTACTATAAAATTCACCCATTTCCTACTCCTGCAATAAAGTCTTTTAAAACAATTATTCCTAACTCCAAATACCTTTTAAACAATGAAAAATCCTACGCACTTACCAACGAAAAATGCCAAGAAATAATCCCTGAAGAATATTTATGCCAAGAAATCAATACAGCAAAATCAATCAATACTCCTTGTGAGCTACAAGTCTTAAAACATATTTACAACATTTCCAACTGCCAACAAATACCAGTTACCCTTCAAGAAATCAACATCCAAAAAATCGAAAGAAATCAATGGATCGTCATCGTTCTCGAAAGGACTGTTGCAATACAAATATGTAAAAACGACAAAAATTATGTACCCTTAAGTGGAAGCTACATTATAGAACTAAGCAATAAATGTGAGGTTCACGTCAACAACTTCGTTTTAAAAACATACCAAAATAACAATAGTAAATTTAAACAATTTGATTTTCCAATGATAAATATAAATCAAAAGCCATCAATGACTAACTTACCAAAAATACAACCGTTTAAGCTGAAAAACATCGACCTGGAAGAATTAAACAATATACAAACAATACTACAAAATAAAGAAGAAGAAATAAATCAAATCGAACCAATAAGTTTTCATCAGACCATTGGTTACACAGTAATTCTATACATATTTTTGGCAATTGCAATAGGTGTTGGAATAACTGTACACATAAGAAAAATCTACAGGAAGAAAAATTTAAAGACAGAAAAAAGAAAACCTGGAGTGTTTGACATCGAACTCCAGTCACAGCCCGGAGTTCTCAACTGAGAAGGGAGGAGTTAAATTTGAATTTAGAACATAAATATTCTTACCTTGTACATTTGTATTATTTAAACTTGTTATACTCTTATTTATAACATTATTACTTCGACTTATCTTCATTATACCAGATATGGGCTTCTTAGATAGTGATACACATTATTTTGGATCTCCTACGAGACATATTTTCTCCTAGGATTTTGTTAAATTGTACTTTTGTTTAGCTATTTGTAAACATATCTTTAACTTATCATTTTGAGACACTTATTCTTGGTGTATTCGTTATTATTATTATTAGTTTATGCTTGATTAATTGAATATATTTTAAGATACTATTTGAAATGTAACGTTTCGGGGATTCCCAAGTACGTTATCAAGTAATACTCGGGATTACTTCTGGGTGCCACAAATTATTTATCCTAACTAGGGGTAAATAAAAGTCAACATATGAAAATAATAAATTATTTATTAAATAATGTAAAGTATATAGTGTTGATGTTCATCTATAGTTCCGCTGGTACTGTTCTGAAATAAAAAGTTATAAATATAAAAATAAAATGAGTTGATCACTCACGGGTCCTTAGGCCAGCTAGCTCTGTTGCGAAGACGGGCGGTTCGAAAGCTGAAATAAATTTATAGATTGTTAGCAAATAATTTGGGCACCACTAAGTTTAAGAATGAACTAAGGACTTAAGGATTAGACCATATAAACTTAGAACTATGAGATGTAATAAAAAGATTTAAATTAAATATTAATAACGATTTATTAAAATATAATAAAAAGAGATATAAGTTACATGAGTCGATTGAAGTTGTTTATAAAATTGTTGTTGTAATGTTGTTGTACCTTATTATAATATGTTACAACATTATTGTTCATAACATTTTAAATTGTAATATAAATAGTAATTTTCAAATACTAATTATAAATAGTAAATGTAAATAATTATTATAATTAATTAATAAAATAAATAATTGAAGCAAATCATTTGTAATAAGTTTCAAGTTATGCAATAGGTTTTTAATATAAGTTTCAGTTAAAGTTCTACCAGGTAGTAGTGCACTGTTAAAAAAACTAGAATCATTTATATCGCAAATTTTATCTTACCTAGTCCGGTGCTGTTTCATAATTCCTCGAAAGTTAAAAGTAGCCAAGGATCCGTTGCGAAGACAGTCTATAAGACTTTTAGAAGCAGCAGGCTCTCAGGATCCTAATAATTTGGAACAAAGTCAAACTGCATTTACAAGAGATCAAAGTACAGACACAAGTGTTCCTATTAGTACTACTTTTAGTCAGACTTCTACCACTAGCAACATGTCTGTTGAATTTACATATGACGATGTAGTTGCATCAACATTCAAGGGCCAAGAGTTCTACAACAAACATTGTTCAGACACTTTTTTGGGAAACAGCGACCAATTAGCTAAAATTTTGGCACAGTCAAAAAAGTTGAAGGAATTCGTTCGTTCAAAGGGAAGGAATATTGTACTAAGAGACTTATGTATATCTGAAGATAGCAGCGTGACCATAATTCATTGTACGGAAAATTCACGTCCAGATGATTATGCATACACTCCTAGCAGATTAAGTGGTATGGCTGCTGCATATTGCTTCACAGAAAGGGTAAACGTGATATCTGCTATTCCAGCATCCTTAGGCTTGGCAGTACCTACTAATGACAGTGAGACAAATTATAGGAAATTCTATTACTCTTTTTCGCCAGGTGCTCATCACTTCATGGACACATTTGGTGCTTATGCTGTGTTTTCATCTCTCTATTTAGTCAAGATCAACAAATTGGCTAAAGAGTCTGTAAAAAAGGTTTTGCTTGCAAAGAACAGTAATAACACAAGAGGAAGAGACTTAGCTATCAATCTGGGAAGTAATGAAGTTAAGAAGATAAACAGCTGGTTAAAGGGTTGCTCTGTCCTAGGATCTGATTTGGGCACAGTTGATGAGCTTCTGAAGAAATTTACATAAATGACAATTCAGGATTATAATTTGTCATGTATGTACATTACTGTAATAGTATGTAAAATTTTGTAGTTATGTTATATTAGGTTTAAGAAATCATGTATTATGTACAAATAGATGTTAAGACTTTTAGATTAGTGTTCAATAGTTTAAATAGATAATAACTTAGTGTTCAATAGTTCAAATAGATATTAAATTAGGTTTAGGTAGGGTATAATGGTACAGTATGGCCCACTACTAAACAAATAAAATAGGAAAAGATAGAAGTTGCTATTATTTGTCTATTGTCTTATTTTATTATTGCTTTTACATTTTGGCTATTTGCTTTTGCTTATTATCCTTTACTTTTGCTATTTTGTTAATATTCTTGATATTTTGCTATTTACTATTTTATTATTAGGTGCTCCTTAAATTTAACTATTTACTATGTTATTATTACTTAATTCATATTTCACTATTTACTATTTTATTAGCTCTCATTTAATTTTTACTATTTACTATTTTATTAGTACTCATTTAATTTTACTATTTACTATTTTATTAGTTCTCATTTAATTTTACTATTTACTATTTTATTATTATCCATTAAATTTAACTATTTACTATTTCACTATTACTCATTAATTTTGCTATTTACTATTTTATTATTACTCGTAAAATTTTGCTATTTACTATTTTATTATTCATTACTTTTTACTATTTACTATTTTATTAGTACTTTTATAATTGCTATTTGATAGGTCGGTATGTGATTCAAGTTTAATTATTTTTTTTTATTTTATTTACCTTAACAATTTATAACATTTAATTATTTCAAATATATTTGCTTCAAATAATTATTATTGTTCTAGTTTGACTGTTCTATAATTCAAACTAATTTCTCTATTTTATTAAAATTCTATATTAGGCTGTTTTATAATTTAAGGTTTAGCCAAAATATTTAATTGGTGAACATGGATGGATCTAGTAGAATAATTTTATTATTTCACTATTTTACTGCATTTTTCCTACTTTACTATTTAAATTTTATTTCTACTGTTGGTTTAACTTAAGCCTTCCTTCTTTGTAATTTAAACTTGAATTATTTAATTGTTTAACTTAGAATATAATTTTATGAAATTACACTTGAATTATTTACTTATGACTTATAACTTTAACTGAAACTTATATTAAAAACCTATTGCATAACTTGAAACTTATTACAAATGATTTGCTTCAATTATTTATTTTATTAATTAATTATATTAATTATTTACATTTACTATTTATAATTAGTATTTGAAAATTACTATTTATATTACAATTTAAAATGTTATGAACAATAATGTTGTAACATATTATAATAAGGTACAACAACATTACAAAAACAATTTTATAAACAACTTCAATCGACTCATGTAACTTATATCTCTTTTTATTATATTTTAATAAATCGTTATTAATATTTAATTTAAATCTTTTTATTACATCTCATAGTTCTAAGTTTATATGGTCTAATCCTCAAGTCCTTAGTTCATTCTTAAACTTAGTGGTGCCCAAATTATTTGCTATCAATCTATAAATTTATTTCAGCTTTCGAACCGCCCGTCTTCGCAACAGAGCTAGCTGGCCTAAGGACCCGTGAGTGATCAACTCATTTTATTTTTATATTTATAACTTTTTATTTCAGCACAGTACCAGCGGAACTATATACTTTACATTATTTAATAAATAATTTATTATTTTCATATGTTGACTTTTATTTACCCCTAGTTAGGATAAATAATTTGTGGCACCCAGAAGTAATCCCGAGTATTACTTGATAACGTACTTGGGAATCCCCGAAACGTTACATTGGCGCCCAACTATACATATTTTTTTTTACGTTAATTATTTGGAAGTTGTTGTAATATATTTATAATTCTTCAGTTATTGGAGTTGTATTGTATTTTGGTTTACTGCTAGTGTTGTTGTAATGTACCTATGTTTACCTGATTTTTTTTTAATTTTTTCAAGTAGCAGTTATAGTTGTACTTAAAAATGGTTTTGTTTGTTTATGCAGTTGCGCGGTAGGCCTTATACTCAACGTGCCTACATTGTTGAGTTATTTTCGCCTAATATTTTTTATATATACTTATATACTTTTACATATTTTTTTCCTTTATTAAGGTTTTTTTTTATTTTTGGTTTAAACAACATTTGTAACCAAACAATCAAGCATAAAATATTATTATCGATTATTATTATTATTATTTACTATTTCTCATTTGAAGATACAGTCGAAGGTAGTTTTATAAATACTTTTACATATTTTTATACGGTTATATTTTTAGAATTGCGCTTATTTCTGGTTGGTTACGTTTATCTTCTCTTCAAATTCTTTAAATTAAGTCGGATTAATTTAAAGTTATTTTTTTTTATTTGATTGAGCTAAATATAAGCCATAATTTATTATTACTATTATTAATAATTTAATTTTACCATTACTTATTCTTACCTTATTATTATTACTTAATTTCTATAGAATAGAATATAGAATAGAATATCGTTTATTGTCTTTGGCTGATATAAAATACAGATAGACATTGTCAATAGGTAATTACAGTGGAAGTTTACATAAAATAAAAATAAACAAATAAACTAAAATTAATAAATAATAGAAAACACAGTATAGCGTTAAATATAGACACAGAAGAAAAAACATACCTAAAATATTTTAGGACAGTAAATCCGTAAATATAAAAAACAAAAAAAGAATCCAAATATGTATTATACATTATTTATCGGATTTTGCGAAAGTTTCAAATTCTGACAAACTGTAAAAGGATTTTTCAATAAGAAAACATTTAAGTTGCCTTTTAAATGTTTTTGTAGGCATGTTTTTTAGGTGATTTGGCAGAAGATTGTAAAAATATTGCGCAGAATGAAAAGGAGATTTTTTATGCATGGTCAAACGAAATTTATTTATAACTAAAAGATTATTATGTCGTGTAGGATATGCATGGCGTTTTTTGTGTGTTGGAAACAGATCTGGATTATTTTTTAAAAACATAAATAATTTATATAAATAAATGGACGGCACAGTTAAAATTTGATATTTTTTAAATATTTCTCTACAGGATTCATTATATTTTAACCTAAAGATAATTCTGAGAAGTCTCTTTTGCATTATTAATACATCTTCTACATTAGTTGCCTGTCCCCAAACTATTATATTATACGAAATTACTGAATGAACATTAGCATAGTATACTTGTAATAATGTTTGCGTGTTTAAATTTTGTTTTAATGTATTAAAAAGAAAAACTTGTTTATTTAATTTTTTTATGACTGATTCAATATGAAATGACCATGTTAAATTTTTATCAATAATGACTCCTAGAAAATTTGTAGTATTAGAGCTTTTGAAACTCTGATTATTTAAGTTAAAAGAAAGGTCTGCAAAGCTTTTCTTAAAATGCCCAAATTCCATAAAAACCGTTTTACTTTCATTTAGGATTAACTGGTTTTTTTGGCACCATAAAGTAAAGTCTTTTAGAATTTGATTAATTTTAGTTATTAACGTAGGTATATCGTGGGCTGAAATGACAATTGTAGCATCATCTGCATACATAAAAAGTTTTCCGTCTTTAATAATATAAGGTAAGTCATTAATAAATAAAAGGAATAATAATGGGCCCAGTATGCTGCCCTGAGGCGTACCTTTATTTTGTGAAAAAAGATCTGATAAAATTTTATTAATATTGACTCTAAATTTTCTATTCTTTAAAAAAGATATTAGCCAGTCGTTTATACAACCTCGAATACCAAAACTATAGAGCTTTTGCTTAACAAACTCTGGACGAAGGGTGTCGAAAGCTTTGGTTAAATCAAAACTAATTGCAACCACATATTTACCCATATCGAGACAATCGTAGATTTCCTGAACTAATCCTATTGAAGCAGATTCTGTTGAAAAGCCTTGCCTAAATCCGTGTTGGCAGTTACTAAGGATCTTATGCTTTTCTATAAATGTTACTAGGCGGTTATAAACTGTTTTTTCGAAAATCTTTGATAGTACACTTAACAAGGATATAGGGCGGTAGTTACCTGGATCAAGAGGGTTATTTTTTTTGTAAATTAGGGTTACAGACGATTCTTTTAAAGCAGTAGGGAAAATACCTGTAATAACAGACTTGTTTATAATATCCGCCAATGGTTTACTAATCTCATCTTTGCAGGCCTTGATTAATTTTATTGGTATTTCGTCCAAACCCGTGGAATTTTTATTGGATAAACTGTTAATGACAGAGACAATTTCTTGTTGGCTAACTGGATTAAAAAACATTGTATCATTAATACTTGGAGCAGTAGTACAAAAATTAGATAGATTGGGTCCGAAATTACTATGTAGTGTTTGATCAACAATATTTGACAAGTAATCGCCAAAGGCATTAGCAACATCTAAATCTTTACTAACCGTTGTGTTATTATAATTTAACTTAATATGTTTATCTGAAACGGGTTGGTTTTTTAGTGATTTTACTATTTTCCAAGAAGTTTTTGTTTTGTTAGAAGATTTATTTATTATATCAGAGAAATAGTTTCGTTTTTCGTTTTGTATTTTAGCATTAACAAGTTTCTTGAAATCTTTATATTGATTATGTATATTTATATTTAAATCTCCCGTTCTCTTTCGTATCCAGCTCAATGTTTTCAATTGTTCTAAATCTCTTTTCAACTCAACGGAAAAAGATATTTTATTTTTATTAGAATATTTTATAGTTTTCTTGGTTAGGGGACATGCACAGTTAAAACACCACATAAAGAGATTAAAAAAGTTATCAAAACATATGTCAAAATCTGAATCAGTCAGATCAATACATTCTTTGGCAAATAAAAATTTAAAATGATTTATAGATTCATTATTTATTTTCCTTAAATGATATATATTAGCTTCCTCGGATATAGCATTAGAGTCCTTGTCAGAATTAATATTAACTTGAGCATTTAGTGTTTGTGCGTGGTGATCGGAAAAACCTGGATTAAAGTTGTTAAATGAATATTTATCTATGTTTGTTAAAATATAATCTATAGTAGAATAGGTAGTAGATTTTTTTGTAGTAAAAATTCTTGTATAATCCGTAACTAGAGATTTAAGTTTAAAAGTGTTAAGAACGTTATTTAATTTATTAAAATTATTTTTATCTCTTTCTGCGTCAATATTAAAATCACCAAAAATTATTAAAAAAGGGAATCTACACAAACAATAGTTGATTGCTTGGAAAAGTTTGTCGGTGAAAATTGCGCAATCTCCATCAGTGGATCTATATACACACAAAATACAAATTAAATTGTTGAAAATAATTCCTGAACATTCAAAATGAAGTACTACTGATATGTTTTTAATGTTATGAATAGGTTTGCACTTATGAAATATGTCACTTCTAGAAAAAATTGCAGTACCACCATGAATTTTCCTACTTCTACTAAAATCATGAACAATATTATAATTATTTATTTTACAATAACTAATTTCATCATTAAGATACCAGTGTTCTCCAATACACAAAAACATAGGATTATTAATACTACAATATGATTCAATTAGTCCAATTTTGTTAGACAAACATTGAATATTTATATGAAATGCATCAACAGAAAGTTCTTTTAATTGTTTTTTGCGTGGTGATTGCACTGGTACACTATTTATAAAAAAGTTGTGTCCTGGTTACCTGATATTTCTTGTGATATATACTTATTCATAGTAGGTTGGTTATTGACGGGTGGGTCTTCATAGAGCGAATCATCAATAATTAAGACTTCATCTGTTGAAACATCAAGGATTGGAATTATCGCTGTATGTATGGGTTCTATTACCTTTCTCGCTTCACTGCTTTCACAAGGAGTTATAAATACCAAGTTTTTAGCCCTGTTGTTACTGTTATTATAAAGAATTACATCTTTAATCTGGTTAGCCAATCCATTATTATTTATTCTGTGTCCAAGGTTATCGTTTATATCAATAAATTTCAAATTGCCGTAACTGTATTTATTTATATTAAATATGTATTCCGAAAGTTTTTTGTTATAGTCATAAATTTTAGAATTGTTTTCACTATATTTTGTATATGGCACGGATATTATAATAACATTTGTGTTGCAAATGGATTTAATTGATTTAGAAAATTTTTTAATGTTAGAGCTATTGCGATTATTATTGTTAAAATCATTTGAACCGGATAAGATAATAATAAAGTCATTAATTGAAAAGTCTTTTGCAGAAACATCAACATTTTCCACTATTTGTTTTGTTGTGGCACCTGGTTTAATCACAGTTTGTATTTTATGTGTCTTATCTAGTTTATTAAACAACGATTTGTTAATACCGCGACCAATTTCGTCAGTTAAAATTAATACCTTTTTAACACTATTTTTGATACATTTCCCTTTATTAATGCTGTTTATTTTTGGTTGCAAAGTTTTACCTTCATTGATTACTTTATTTAAAGTTTCAGGTCTATTTTGTTTGTTTTTTGGTTCAGAAATTGTTTCCATAGAAGTAGTATTACATTGGGTTTGTTTGGTTTTCGTAAATTTTTTTTCAGATGTTTGCGTACTCCTATTAACAACAGTATTGGGGTACATATTATTATAGTTATAACTTGTGTCTGTTTGACATGCATTATGGTTAATATTTAGTTCAAATTGGGTGCTAGCATGAATATATGATTTTTTGTTCGTATTTGAATTAATTAATTTTTTAATAGTTTTTTCTTTTTCGTTTAATTGAATTTCTAAAGATAGTTTATCCTGCTCCATTTTTTTAATTTGGTTATACAATGCATCAATTTTGGTATTTGCAGATGCTAATTTATTTCGTAAATCAATAATAATATCTTGAGTTTCACATGAGCCATCGTCTTTTTCATCACCAGATATAATACTAATGTACTTGCGGTTTGGACTGTCTGGAGAAGATAAGTCATTCACTAATTTTCTTGCTGAGCGAGTAAAAATTGTTCTATTGTTTGACATATTAATACTTTATTTTAAAAAGCACTCAATTAAAGAAATTAATTCAATGCTATCTATATTTTTAATGTCAATGGTTTCGCGTACGTATCACTGATAAAAACAATAACAATCACATATCCAAAGTTTTATAATTTACACTGTTTTTTTTCTTATAGCATAACTGTTCACTTGTACCGTGTATAGTTAGCTTAAACATTGATTAAGTTTAACGGTTATTAGTTGTCATTTTTCCTGCAGTTTTACTTATACTAGTGCATATCAGGTGTAGTCATTTTTGGTTATTTTATCTACATTTTATTTTTATCGGTTTTTGCTGGATAGTGTTTGAGGTTCTTGGTGGATATTTTCTCGGTTTTACTTATTAGTGGTTATAAATTTTTCAACAATCATGGCTCTTAGATTTAAACTTTATCATCTAGTACAAGACGAACTGGCATATGAATGCAAGATTCGTAACATTCAACAAGCGACAGTAGAATAAATGCGGACATCTCTTAATGCAGCTATATCATTGGAGACATCAAATCAGGATCTTTTGCCTACTCCACCACAACACCCATTTACTTTTGAAGAGGATACTCTTGCTTGTGCTACGAAATTAGCAGAAATCAAACAACTGATAGATGAGTTAACCCCAAATAACAAGAAAAAGAAGAAAGGGAAAATAGAATCCAAACTACATCATTTATTAGGAAGAGTTAAACGTATGCAACCAAATAATCCACAAGAAAACGAAGAATCCTCAAGACTTTTAACTTCAGTATTAGGAACTATCAACAAATATCAAGATATAATGCGTCAGGAAATTCAAAACAAACAGAAATTAAACAAAAATTCTGTTACTCCAGTTGAACTTACCTTATTAGAATCAAACTTGAACAATGAAAGTGAAGACTCATCTTCAGATGAATCAAGTAATAATCAACCAGTACGGTCACATACTTCCACACCACTTAGACATAATGTACCAGAGGTTCAGAACACACAACCTAATCTACCTACATATCAACCTACCAATGCTAATACAAATTACAATAAGACACTTAGTTATATAAAGTCAGTGCCAGTTTCTAAGTGGAATTTATCTTTTAGTGGGGAAAAGGACAGCTTATCATTAAATGCATTTTTAGAAAGAGTTGATGAACTTCGGGAAGCAAGAAATGTTTCCAAAGAAGAATTATTTCATTCAGCATGTGATTTATTCACTGGGAAAGCGTTAATATTTTTCAGAGCTTTCAAGAACCAGATGTCTACATGGGATGAATTGACACTTAAATTAAGAGAAGAATTTCAAGCAACAGATTATAATGACAAACTTTTACATGAAATTTTAGAAAGAACACAAGGACAGGACGAAACTATAGGAATTTATTTAGCAGTTATGGCATCTTTATTTAAGAGATTAACCTGCCCTATCAGCGAACAAGCACAACTTAAAATTCTTACTCGGAATATTTTACCATTTTATCAAACACAATTAGGACTAACAAAAGTAAACTCAGTGGAACATCTCTTGGAATTAGGAAGATTAATAGAAGGAACTCGTAAGAACGTAGAAGAATTTAAACCACCTTCAAGGAAAAATAAAGTTTTGGAACAAGATCTTGCTTATATTGGGAATCCAGAAGGAACCGACAACATAGACGCTATCACATCACAAGAAACAAGTCCAAATAAATTTTCAACTACCAATCCTCAGCAGGAAAACTTTTCTTCAAATCAAAGAACATATAACAACAATTTTTCAAATCAAAATTCTAGACCTCAAAATTTCAACTTTACTCGCAGTTCTAATTTTTATCCAAGGAATCAACAACCTAATAACAATTTTTTATCAAATAATAGAAACTTTTCTCCAAATAACGTAACCGATCTGCAACCTAACAACACTTCAAATAATAATTATCGAAGACCTATAAAATGTTTTAACTGTAACTACTTAGGACATTATTATACAGAATGCAGAAAACCAATTATACTTAGATGCTATCGTTGTGAAAATCCCGGCTTTACAAAAAGAAACTGTCCAAATTGTAACCCGAATCAGAATTCGGAAAACTCCAAAAGGACTTCTTAAAAGGTCGTATAAGGAGTGCCATTTATAAGAATTCGACCAAGTATTTTAAAAATTTAGAACAGGAACGGACTATTAACTTTAAAAACAACAAACACATATTGGATTTTATAACTCAGTGTGCAAAAGGTGACGAAAGACCTTATCTCAAAGTCAACATTTATGGTATTAATATGCTTGGATTATTAGATTCTGGAGCCACTAACTGTTATATTGGAAAAGAAGGTTGGAAAATATTAGAACCATTAGGAGCAAAACTTGTCGAAGAACCAATACAATGTCGTGTAGCAAACAATCAATATTGTACAAGTCGCGGATATGCTAACTTGCCAATAAATGTCAACAACAAAGTTATACTTATGAAAGTACGAATTTTAGAAGAAACCCCTTATAAAATAATACTAGGATGGGATTTCTGGAAGAAAATGGGCATAGTACCAGACTTACGCTCTGATAGTTGGACCTTTTCAAAGAATGCAGACTCTTATCTGGACGCTACCGAAACAACATCAAAACTATTAGAACACCAACAGATAATATTGGACAAACTTCTTCAGAAATACTTCAACCAAATGGGGGATAAAATTGGTTGCACTAACTTAACAGAACACGTAATAAAAACAGACTCTCCACCAATTAAACAACGTTATTATCCAATATCTCCAGTCATACAAGAACATGTCGATAAAGAACTTCAAGAAATGTTAGATAACGATATCATCGAAAAATCAGATTCACCTTGGGCATCACCTATTGTTTTAATTAAAAAGAAAAATGGTTCTTACAGATTTTGCGTTGATTACAGAAAATTAAACGCCGTAACAGTGAGAGATAGTTACCCACTTCCATACGTCACCCATACTTTAGAAAAACTAAGAAAAGCAAAATATTTATCATCTCTGGATGTAAAAAGTGCTTTCTGGCAAATTCCAGTAGCCGAAGACTCAAGACCATTTACAGCTTTCACAGTACCTAATAGAGGACTCTTCCAGTTCAAGCGCCTTCCTTTTGGACTTCATAACTCACCTGCAACTTGGCAACGCTTAATAGATCGTGTAATAGGAGCCGACCTTGAACCCTTCGTCTTTGTATATTTAGACGATATTGTGATAGTTACAGAAACATTTGAAAAACATATGGAAATTTTAGAAGAAGTATTTAGAAGGATACTTAAAGCCGGACTAACATTAAGTAAAGAAAAGTGCGAATTTTGTAAACCCGAGCTTAAATATTTAGGATATGTTGTTGATGAATTAGGACTTCACGTAGACCCCAAGAAAGTAGAAGCAATACTTAATATCCCACAACCAAAAAACGTAAAAGATATTAGACGTTTTTTAGGAACCGCACAATGGTATAAAAGATTTATTCCTAATTACTCAACTTTAATTGCACCACTAAATGAATTATTAAGGAAACACAAGAAATTTGAATGGACTCAGTCTTGTGCAGAAGCATGTGAAAAACTTAAAGAACTTCTTATTTCATCACCGATTCTTACTTGCCCAGACTATAGCTTACCTTTCAGCGTACAAAGCGATGCGTCAGATTTTGGAATAGGTGCTGTACTTACTCAACCCTACGAAAATGGAGAAAAAGTTATATGTTACATTAGTCGTTCACTTTCAAGTCAAGAAAGAAAATATAGCACCACAGAAAAAGAGTGCCTAGCAGTATTATATGCTATTGAAAAATTAAGGTCATATTTGGAAGGAGTGCCCTTCACTGTAATAACGGACCATCACTCGTTAATTTGGTTAAACAACCTCAAAAATCCAAGTGGTAGATTGGCAAGATGGGGTGTAAGATTACAACAATATGATTTTAACATCATACATCGTAAAGGCAAAGAACACGTAGTACCTGATATGTTATCTCGATCTGTCCCAATTTTAGATGAAATCCAAACTTGTAACTCTGAAGTCAAAACAGCAGATAGATGGTATAATTCCCTGTTGGTTAAAATCGAGAGAAATCCGCTAAGATACTCAAACTTTCGTCTTTCCAACGGTAAAATGTTTAAATATGTAAAACCAAAATATCATAAACTACCACCTTCTGCTGAAAATTGGAAAGAAGTGGTACCTAAAGAAGATAGATTAAAATTGTTAGAAAAATATCATGACGATCCAACTTCCGGACATACAGGAATATTTAAAACTTATATGAGATTAGCTTTTTCATACTTTTGGCCAAAAATGCGAAAAGACGTTTCTAATCATGTTTCACAATGTAAAATTTGTATATCTCATAAACCTGTCCAGAAGAAGACTGCAGGACTTATGTTAACTCATCCTAAAGTCAAGAAGTCATGGCGTAGTATATCTACAGATATTATCGGGCCTCTGCCACGATCATCTCAGGGATATTGTTATATATTAGTTGTTATCGATACATTTACTAAATTTGTATTAACTTTTACTATGAGACAAGCTACAGGTGCTCAAGTAGTTAAAAATATCGAAGATCATGTTATATTATTATTTGGAGCCCCAGAAACTATTTATTGCGATAATGGAAAACAATTTATATGTAAGGAATTTAAAAATTTAGCTAATAAATATGACATTAAAATTACGTATAATGCAAAATATCATCCTCAAGCCAATCCTACAGAGCGTGCAAATAAAACTATCAAAAATATGTTAGCTTCGTATGTTGGTGAAAATCACCGCCATTGGGACAAAAATCTCCAATCTATAACTTGCGCGATAAGAACTTCAACTCACGAAGTTACTAATTATACTCCTTATTTTTTGAACTTTGCTAGAGAAATTGTTTTGTCGGGAAAAACTTTTGCGGAAAAAGATGTTTTTAATATAAGTTTCAGTTAAAGTTCTACCAGGTAGTAGTGCACTGTTAAAAAAACTAGAATCATTTATATCGCAAATTTTATCTTACCTAGTCCGGTGCTGTTTCATAATTCCTCGAAAGTTAAAAGTAGCCAAGGATCCGTTGCGAAGACAGTCTATAAGACTTTTAGAAGCAGCAGGCTCTCAGGATCCTAATAATTTGGAACAAAGTCAAACTGCATTTACAAGAGATCAAAGTACAGACACAAGTGTTCCTATTAGTACTACTTTTAGTCAGACTTCTACCACTAGCAACATGTCTGTTGAATTTACATATGACGATGTAGTTGCATCAACATTCAAGGGCCAAGAGTTCTACAACAAACATTGTTCAGACACTTTTTTGGGAAACAGCGACCAATTAGCTAAAATTTTGGCACAGTCAAAAAAGTTGAAGGAATTCGTTCGTTCAAAGGGAAGGAATATTGTACTAAGAGACTTATGTATATCTGAAGATAGCAGCGTGACCATAATTCATTGTACGGAAAATTCACGTCCAGATGATTATGCATACACTCCTAGCAGATTAAGTGGTATGGCTGCTGCATATTGCTTCACAGAAAGGGTAAACGTGATATCTGCTATTCCAGCATCCTTAGGCTTGGCAGTACCTACTAATGACAGTGAGACAAATTATAGGAAATCCTATTACTCTTTTTCGCCAGGTGCTCATCACTTCATGGACACATTTGGTGCTTATGCTGTGTTTTCATCTCTCTATTTAGTCAAGATCAACAAATTGGCTAAAGAGTCTGTAAAAAAGGTTTTGCTTGCAAAGAACAGTAATAACACAAGAGGAAGAGACTTAGCTATCAATCTGGGAAGTAATGAAGTTAAGAAGATAAACAGCTGGTTAAAGGGTTGCTCTGTCCTAGGATCTGATTTGGGCACAGTTGATGAGCTTCTGAAGAAATTTACATAAATGACAATTCAGGATTATAATTTGTCATGTATGTACATTACTGTAATAGTATGTAAAATTTTGTAGTTATGTTATATTAGGTTTAAGAAATCATGTATTATGTACAAATAGATGTTAAGACTTTTAGATTAGTGTTCAATAGTTTAAATAGATAATAAGTTAGTGTTCAATAGTTCAAATAGATATTAAATTAGGTTTAGGTAGGGTATAATGGTACAGTATGGCCCACTACTAAACAAATAAAATAGGAAAAGATAGAAGTTGCTATTATTTGTCTATTGTCTTATTTTATTATTGCTTTTACATTTTGGCTATTTGCTTTTGCTTATTATCCTTTACTTTTGCTATTTTGTTAATATTCTTGATATTTTGCTATTTACTATTTTATTATTAGGTGCTCCTTAAATTTAACTATTTACTATGTTATTATTACTTAATTCATATTTCACTATTTACTATTTTATTAGCTCTCATTTAATTTTTACTATTTACTATTTTATTAGTACTCATTTAATTTTACTATTTACTATTTTATTAGTTCTCATTTAATTTTACTATTTACTATTTTATTATTATCCATTAAATTTAACTATTTACTATTTCACTATTACTCATTAATTTTGCTATTTACTATTTTATTATTACTCGTAAAATTTTGCTATTTACTATTTTATTATTCATTACTTTTTACTATTTACTATTTTATTAGTACTTTTATAATTGCTATTTGATAGGTCGGTATGTGATTCAAGTTTAATTATTTTTTTAATTTTATTTACCTTAACAATTTATAACATTTAATTATTTCAAATATATTTGCTTCAATTAATTATTATTGTTCTAGTTTGACTGTTCTATAATTCAAACTAATTTCTCTATTTTATTAAAATTCTATATTAGGCTGTTTTATAATTTAAGGTTTAGCCAAAATATTTAATTGGTGAACATGGATGGATCTAGTAGAATAATTTTATTATTTCACTATTTTACTGCATTTTTCCTACTTTACTATTTAAATTTTATTTCTACTGTTGGTTTAACTTAAGCCTTCCTTCTTTGTAATTTAAACTTGAATTATTTAATTGTTTAACTTAGAATATAATTTTATGAAATTACACTTGAATTATTTACTTATGACTTATAACTTTAACTGAAACTTATATTAAAAACCTATTGCATAACTTGAAACTTATTACAAATGATTTGCTTCAATTATTTATATTAATTATTTACATTTACTATTTATAATTAGTATTTGAAAATTACTATTTATATTACAATTTAAAATGTTATGAACAATAATGTTGTAACATATTATAATAAGGTACAACAACATTACAACAACAATTTTATAAACAACTTCAATCGACTCATGTAACTTATATCTCTTTTTATTATATTTTAATAAATCGTTATTAATATTTAATTTAAATCTTTTTATTACATCTCATAGTTCTAAGTTTATATGGTCTAATCCTCAAGTCCTTAGTTCATTCTTAAACTTAGTGGTGCCCAAATTATTTGCTATCAATCTATAAATTTATTTCAGCTTTCGAACCGCCCGTCTTCGCAACAGAGCTAGCTGGCCTAAGGACCCGTGAGTGATCAACTCATTTTATTTTTATATTTATAACTTTTTATTTCAGCACAGTACCAGCGGAACTATAGATGAACATCAACACTATATACTTTACATTATTTAATAAATAATTTATTATTTTCATATGTTGACTTTTATTTACCCCTAGTTAGGATAAATAATTTGTGGCACCCAGAAGTAATCCCGAGTATTACTTGATAACGTACTTGGGAATCCCCGAAACGTTACAAGCCCTTATTATATTTCTGCTTAGTAAGATCTAACAAGTTTATAAATATATGTAAAACGCTTTTTAACATTAGATCTTTGTTGTTTGTAGACTTGATATAATTAATTATGGGAGGCATAGCGTAGTGGCTAGCGCGTATGCATAGCAAGTCTACTATCGTGAGTTCGATTCTCACTGGCGCCGATTTGCCTTTTTCAGTTAATTAATAATTGAAATTTGACGAAGGCGATAAGTGAAACGGACACTCCCTAGAAACTGGTTCCCTCTACTACTAGCCCACACAAGTCCTGGACTTAGGGGATGCTTAATTAAGTAGAATAGTACGAGGTTAAAACAAACATGTAATTAAAATTATTGTACCTTTTTCAATAAAGTCTCCTGTATTTGTTTTTAAAAAGTTAATTGGAAAATCCAATCCCGAAACTTATGCGAAATATATATAATGCAAAGAAATAATTAATTTAATTATTATGAGGTGTCCTGCATACCGGAGTTTATGGTTCTTGTAAAGATGCAAGTAGCTTGCAAAACAACTTTACACTACGATATTTCAAGAACGCTTTGACAAAGATACTTAAAATTTTAAATAAATTTTTTCTACTACTTAGAAAATCTGTATTCCAAATTTCCAGTCTCTGGGTCAAAGCGTTTTTGAAATATCGTAGTGTAAAGTTCTTTTGCAAGCAACTTGCATCTTTACACGAACTATATAGGTGATTTGAATTTTTATCAGACTACTTGGTTGTCCCAAACGTCCAGAGAGTCTCTGGCAGAGGCATAATTGTCCTGGATATTTAGGCCCGGTGCACACATGCGTTTTTTTGCCGCGCGGTACCGCAATTGCGGTGTGTGATACTATAAATATAATTGGGCAATGCACACATACCTCCGGCGACGTTGCGACAAGGCGCGTCCGTCTTGCCCATTTATATTTATAGTAACACACACCGCAATTGCGGAACCGCGCGAAAAAAAAAACGCATGTGTGTACCGGGCCTTAATCAGTTGTGAGTGACAAGCCGAAATTTTAACACATTCACTTTTTTTCCAGGTAAAACTTAATGGTGTACTTCAGACGCTTGCTGTCAATAAAAAATATATATTCAACTAACGACTCAATTAAAGGACGACTTAGTGAAAAACCCAGCTAAAAGGCAGGAAGACAAAAAAATTACCGTCACCATTGGCCGGGAATTACACTGGCCGTTTCGCTTAAAATTTTGATTTGTTGTCAAACATGGTGAAAACAAAAAAAAGCAAATATATAGAGCAGAAAAAATAAAAACATTGGAATAGAATTCAATAGAAGAATTGTCAATATTGTTGATTGAAAATCAAAGAAACTAAATCAATTTTAGTACAAATTGCATAACGCTCTATGGGTAAAGTACTTTTTTAAAAGTTCCAAACAGGAGTGTAAAGAAAAAATAATTACACAAGCCTGCAAGTTAAACTTTTTGTCTGTTCTTTTAATGCCAATATATGATTTAGGATAATTTAAGCATGCTGATTTCGGATCTGACTTTTGTCACTTCAGAATTTTGCGCAAATGAATAAAAAAATGGTACAAAAATATTAACAGGGTGTTCAGTAAATGGCATGCCCAAATTTAAGAAGTGATTCTACATCCAAAAATATGAAAAAAAGTTCCTGCAAAGGTGGGTCCGGAAATGAGCCCTAAAGGAGATCTTCGAAGATGGGCATACTGAATGGGGAACAAAAAAATCACTAATAATTATTTACCGAAACACCTAAATTTAGTACCAAAAAAGTTATATCCTTTTAAAAAATAACATTTTTGGTGGCACGAAATGTTACTTCCTCATAACTTTTTTTTTGTAAAACGGTTGCTCCTACAGTGTTACACTGTTTGACATTTTTTATGTATTTGTACTCGAGGAATCTACATGTTTAAATCCACATAAAAAAGTAAGGGCCATAGCTTCCTGAGGGACCAACCTTTATAGAAACTTTTCTTGATATTTTTGGATGTAGAATTTCTTTTTAAATTGTTGCTGCTAGGAAAATACGTGAACATAAAAATTAAAAAAAAAAATGCCTGCGGCGCTTGACTCGATTACCAATAGTCTGATATCAGAATATTAATTAATGGATTTTAAAATAATTGCATATTTTGAAAAATACCATACTTTAGTATAGCCTGCGGCGTTAAAATTTCCATGAACATGGGACCTACAGTTTTACGAGGAATCCGTACCGCGGTCATCAGCTTTTTTCAATGATATTCTATTGGTGGATCAACTAGATGCCTTTTTAATGTACTAGCTGCGTCAGAAATCGGAAAATTTATTTGGACTTAAACTGTCCGCTGTAAAGAATGCGAAGCATTACAAATCTTCATCGCTTATTTCCTATTATATTAATAATATTGTTTTTATTTAGAATACCGTGCCAGAAAAGGCCCGGAGCGTCGAAAACAACAGGCCGGAGAGAGGCAACGAGTCGGAGAGTTCTCTCTCCGACGAATACAAAGCCACTAATTGTTTTTTGGTAAGTAATATTAATAGTAGCGATTCTAAAAATGAAACAAATAATGTGACAGCTGAAGACATCAAAGTCGATGAAGTTGTTTTAAATATATTAATTAAAGGATGGGCTGGTAATTCAGTAGAAAATATTTTACCATTGGGCAGTAAAAATTTATTTACTGATACAAATGATCAACAACATGATTTAAAAAGGGCTTTTAACTTTGGGGATATCGATTATTTTGAGGTACAATTTCAACTGACCTTAGAAGAATGGCGCTGTATTTATCGAAAAGATAACAAATTAAATGTTGAAAATTACGTATTTTTAGTGAAAGAAAAATTTAAAGAGGCTTGTAATCTATGGGTATTGTGCTGATGTTAAATGCAAATGTTTTAAAACAGTTTGTCAGTTGGACAAGTTCAATCAAACTGAATTTTTATTTAATGTGTTTAGCACTGGTTTGCATTTCTTCCATGGGAAACAGTTGACTAGGCATTGAGTGAAAACTAATACGCGATAAATTCAAGAATGAAAATCCTTTGCGGATTAGAGCCGAAGTCGTGCTTAAATCTAATACTCAATTGGTAAAGCAAAATAACTTGCAATCACAGGCAATGTCATCTCGCGATCGGCACAAAGATGACTTGATCGATTTACACAAAATGGGGGAGCATAATAGAAATTATATTTACCAAACTGGTTCTCCATTATTCGCGCATATCATAAGTAATGAACAAATTGAAATGGTAAAAATTGCATCACCGAAAAATAATCCTTTATTAACATTACATATAGATGCAACCGGTTCAGTAGTAAGGGCGCGAAAAACAACTGAAAAACAAGGCGAAGTAAAACGAGGTGGGAAAAATTTAAGTCCCACTGTTTCGAAGAATAATCAAAAAAAGAATGAAAAAAAAATAAATACAAAATATTATATTATGCCGCCGTCATAATTATAATAAAACAATTATCCCTATAACAGAAATGGTATCGGCTCGACAGGATAATGTTTCCGTAGGTAATTGGCTTAGAAATTTTAAACACCTAGCAAGCAGTGGCCGATTTTTGATAAAATCGTAATGGACCATAGTTGGGCGCTTATTATTGGGTGTTCAGAAGCGTTTAATAATTTAGATTTCATTGCTTACACGAATGTCTGTTACGATATTTTGTTTTAAAAATCCAGTTCATATGCATTTATGCTATGTACATTTGCACACAAATAAATCAAAGTTACAATAGTGCGGATGTAAAAAACTTACTAAAAGAAAGTTTCAGTTACATAAATAACGAACAGGAAATTTCGCGCGTAGAAAGATGATTCGAATTAATAGTTATTTTAACGTTAAATAAATTTTCCACTTTCCTAACGGATGATGCCACGAAAGAAATTTTGAAGCTAACCACGGGGACCGCTGTGGTAGATGAAGACGAGTTTAAGGATTTAAAGGTTAAAAAAGTGAAAGAAAATGGAAATTATAAAAAATCCTTATTTTTTTTAAAGTTTAGGTCAATATTAATCGAAACGTGTAAAAGAATTTCTAACGACGGAACCGGAAATAAAAACCCTTTTTATTGTCCAAATTTCTTAAAGTTTTTGCTACAATATTATATGCCTTACATACAATTGTGGACTGGCGTTCGTGCAATGCTACGATTGAAAATTATTTCGGCACCGTTAAAAATAACATATTAAAAGGGCGCACCCGATTAAAGGTTAGTAGATTTATTAGGGTGATTCGATACACAACGGTTGCGTTGGACAAATCGTTGAAGCTTAACATAAGCAGAAAACGTTTGGCACACAAATTAAAACTTCCGCGCCAAAGAAAGGAAAACCTATCGCGTCTGCAAGTGATTAGCCAAAAGTGTTCGAAAATGTGTCTATTGAAAACTCCATGTCTGACACATCCTTAAACGGTTTACATATAAATTTAATAGACGAAGCTTACGGTAAAAACGAGCGCAAAGTTTTTGGTTACAAAAAAGCTATATATTCCAAAAAAATGTCAGTAAACTTAAAAGCTTCCTTATATACAAAATATAAGTTTCTCGATAACAAACTAATCGACGATGTAAATTATTATAACCACGCTCAAATACCGTATTGTGTTGTTACAAAATAAAAAAAACATTAAAACTATTATGGATGGTGTTATATATAGTAACAGTTACTCCACATTGTGTATTCATGAAGATACAAGACTTACGTGCTTGGATACTGATATTATTGATTGTACTCTGGAATTACTTTTCGGCGAATTCAAAAGAAAAGGTTTAATAATATTAAATCAATATAATTTTCGACTTATTTTTAATAAGAGAGAACAAATTTTCTTTGTACAATTCGTTTTATTCTTCTCGTTTAAAGGGAAGAATACAAAAAGAATTTAACTATTTCATGAAAAAACATTTTAACAGGGAAATTTTTTCAAAACATTACATTGAAAAAAAGACACTACAACAACAAGATGGTTATAATTGTGAAATTTTTACTTTATATAATGCCGAATGCATAATGAAACGAAATACCGCAAACGAAATGGATTTCTTTGGCGGAGAGACAGCGATACGCTCGATATTTACTATCGAACTCTGATGATATATCAGAAAAGTGTTTAATATGCTGTTCTGAAGTCGCTGTTTCAGATTTAGTAGAATGCGAAGCCGGATGTGGTCGAGGGCTACATACATGTTGCAGACTTGATTTCCGTGAAGCAGATCATTACATTTGTCTTCTTTGTGAAAAACAATCAAATGATATCCCCATTGAAAAAAAATCCTATGCGAAATAGATATAATGCAGAGAAATAATTAATTTAATTATTATTAGGTGTCCTGCATACCGGAGAATATGGTTCGTGTAAAGATGCAAGTAGCTTGCAAAACAACTTTACACTACGATATTTCAAGAACGCTTTGACAAAGAAACTTAAAATTTTGAATAAATTTTTTCTACTACTTAGAAAATCTGTATTCCAAATTTCAAGTCAAAGCGTTTTTGAAATATCGTAGTGTAAAGTTCTTTTGCAAGCGACTTGCATCTTTACAAGAACTATATATTACAAGCAGCTGATTTGAATTATTATCAGACTACTTGGTTGTCCCGGACGTCCAGAGAGTCTCTGGCAGAGGCATAATTGTCCTGGATATTTAGGCCCGGTACACACATGCTTTTTTTTGCCGCGCGGTACCGCAACTGCGGTGTGTGATACTATAAATATAATTGGGCAATGCACACATACCTCCGGCGACGTTGCGACAACGCGCGTCTGTCTTGCCCATTTATATTTATAGTAACACACACCGCAATTGCGGAACCGCGCGGAAAAAACGCATATGTGTACCGGGCCTTAATCAGTGTGAGTGACAAGCCAAAATTTTAACACATTCACTTTTCTTCCAGGTAAAGCTTAATGGTGTACTTCAGACGCTTGCTGTCAATAAAAAAACTAACGACTCAGTTAAAGGACGACTTAGTGAAAAACCCAGCTAAAAGGCAGGAAGACAAAAAAATTACCGCCACCATTGGCCGGGAATGATACTGGCCGTTTCACTTAAAATTATGATTTGTTGTCAAACATGGTGAAAACAAGAAAAGCAAATATATGGAGCAGAAAAAATAAAAACAATGGAATAGAATCCAATAGACGAATTGTCAAAATTGTTGATTGAAAATCAAAGAAACTAAATCAATTTTAGTACAAATTGCATAACGCTCTATGGGTAAAGTACTTTTTTAAAAGTTCCAAACAGGAGTGTAAAGAAATAATAATTACACAAGCCTGCAAATTAAACTTTTTGTCTAATCTTTTAATGCCAATATATAATTTTGGATAATTTAAGCATGCTGATTTCGGATCTGACTTTTGTCACTTCAGAATTTTGCGTAAATGAATAAAAAAATGGTACAAAATAAATAAAAGTTCAGTAAATGGCATGCCCAAATTTAAAAAGTAATTCTACATCCATAAATATGAAAAAAAGTTCCTGCAAAGGTGGGTCCGGAAATGAGCCCTAAAGGAGATCTTCGAAGATGGGCATACTGAATGGGGAATAAAAAAATCACTAATAATTATTTACCGAAACACCTAAATTTAGTACCAAAAAAGTAATATTCTTTTAAAAAGTAACATTTTTGGTGACACGAAATGTTACTTCCTCATAACTTTTTTTTGTAAAACGGTTGCTCCTACAGTGTTACACTGTATGACATTTTTTATGTATTTGTACTCGAGGAATCTACATGTTTAAATCCACATAAAAAAGTAAGGGCCATAGCTTCCTTAGGGACCAACCTTTATAGAAACTTTTCTTGATATTTTTGGATGTAGAATTTCTTTTTAAATTGTTGCTGCTAGGAAAATACGTGAACATAAAAATTAAAAAAAAATGCCTGCGGCCCTTGACTTGATTACCAATAGTTGATATCAGAATATTAATTAATGGATTTTTAAATAATTGCATATTCTGAAAAATACCATACTTTAGTGTAGCCTGCGGCATTAAAATTTACATGAACATGGGACCTACAGTTTTACGAGGAATCCGTACCGCGGTCATCAGCTTTTTTCAATGATATTCTATTGGTGGATCAACTAGATGCCTTTTTAATTTACTGGCTGCGTCAGAAATCGGAAAATTTATATATACTATACTATTTTAAAATATCTCGGAGGGGGGGGGGGACTGTAGCCAAAAATTTTATATGATCTTGACCAGATCTGATCACCCCTAACAGAGTTTAGAATCATTCTGGGACACCCTGTATATAAACAACAATTTAAAAATTTCAACTGGAATAGTCTGTTCCATTAAACTGTCCGCTGTAAAGAATGCGAAGCATTACAAATCTTCATCGCTTATTGCCTATTATATTAATAATATTGTTTTTATTGTAGAATACCATACCAGAAAAGGCCCAGAGCGTCGAAAACAACAGGCCGGAGAGAGGCAACGAGTCGGAGAGCTCTCTCTCCGACGAATACAAAGCCACTAATTGTTTTTTGGTAAGTAATATAAGTAGTAGCGATTCTAAAAATGAAACAAATAATGTGACAGCTGAAGACCTCGAAGTCGATAAAGTTGTTTTAAATATCTTTAATAACGGATGGACTGGTAATTCAGTCGAAAATATTTTACCATTGGGCAGTAAAAATTTATTTACTGATACAAATGATCAACATGATTTAAAATGGGCTTTTAACTTTGGGGATTTCGATAATTTTGAGGGACAATTTCAACTGACCTTAGAAGAATGGCGCTGTATTTATCGAAAAGATGACAAATTAAATGTTGAAAATTACGTATTTGTAGTGAAAAATTTAAAGAGGTTAATAAAAAGTCGCTTGTAATCTATGGGTATTGTGCTGATGTTAAATGCAAATGTTTTAAAACAGTTTGTCAGTTGGACAAGTTCAATCAAACCGAATTTTTATTTAATGTGTTTAGCACTGGCTTGCATTTCTTTCATGGGAAACAGTTGTCTAGGCATGTGCGAGGCATTGAGCGAAAACTAATAGGCGATAAATTCAAGAATGAAAATCCTTTGCGGATTAGAGCCGAAGTAGTGCTTAAATCTAATACTCAATTGGTAAAGCAAAATAACTTGCAACTAATTAAGTCTGATAGTGTAAATAAAAATATTAAATCACAGGCAATGTCATCTCGCGATCGGCAGAAAGATGACTTGATTGATTTACACAAAATGGGGGAGCATAATAGAAATTATATTTACCAAACTGGTTCTCCATTATTCGCGCATATCATAAGTAATGAACAAATTGAAATGGTAAAAATTGCATCACCGAAAAATAATCCTTTATTAACATTACATATAGATGCAACCGGTTCAGTAGTAAGGGCGCGAAAAACAACTGAAAAACAAGGCGAAGTAAAACGAGGTGGGAAAAATTTAAGTCCCACTGTTTCGAAGAATAATCAAAAAAAGAATGAAAAAAAATAAATACAAAATATTATATTATGCCGCCGTCATAATTATAATAAAACAATTATCCCTATAAAAGAAATGGTATCGGCTCGACAGGATAATGTTTCCGTAGGTAATTGGCTTAGAAATTTTAAACACCTAGCAAGCAGTGGCCGATTTTTGATAAAATCGTAATGGACCATAGTTGGGCGCTTATTATTGGGTGTTCAGAAGCGTTTAATAATTTAGATTTCATTGCTTACACGAATGTCTGTTACGATATTTTGTTTTAAAAATCCAGTTCAAATGCATTTATGCTATGTACATTTTATGAAAACACTTTGCACACAAATAAATCAAAGTTACAATAGTGCGGATGTAAAAAACTTACTAAAAGAAAGTTTCAGTTACATAAATAACGAACAGGAAATTTCGAGCGTAGAAAGATGGTTCGAATTAACAGTTATTTTAACGTTAAATAAATTTTCCACTTTCCTAACCGATGATGCCACGAAAGAAATTTTGAAGCTGACCACGGGGACCGCTGTGGTAGATGAAGACGAGTTTAAGGATTTAAAGGTTAAAAAAGTGAAAGAAAATAGAAAATATAAAAAATCCTTATTTTTTTTAAAGTTTAGGTCAATATTAATCGAAACGTGTAAAAGAATTTCTAATGACGGAACCGGAAATAAAAACCCTTTTTATTATCCAAATTTCTTAAAGTTTTTGCTACAATATTATATGCCTTACATACAATTGTGGACTGGCATTCGTGCAATGCCACGATCGAAAATTATTTCGGCACCGTTAAAAATAACATATTAAAAGGGCGCACCCGATTAAAGGTTAGTAGATTTATTAGGGTGATTCGATACACAACGGTTGCGTTGGACAAATCGTTGAAGCTTAACATAAGCAGAAAACGTTTGGCACACAAATTAAAACTTCCGCGCCAAAGAAAGGAAAACCTATCGCGTCTGCAAGTGTTCGAAAATGTGTCTATTGAAAACTCCATGTCTGACACATCCTTAAACGGTTTACATATAAATTTAATAGACGAAGCTTACGGTAAAAACGAGCGCAAAGTTTTTGGTTACAAAAAAGCTATATATTCCAAAAAAATGTCAGTAAACTTAAAAGCTTCCTTATATACAAAATATAAGTTTCTCGATAACAAACTAATCGACGATGTAAATTATTATAACCACGCTCAAACACCGTATTGCGTTGTTACAAAATACAAAAACATTAAAACTAATATGGATGGTGCTATATATAGTAACAGTTACTCCACATTGTGTATTCATGAAGATGCAAGACTTATGTCCTTAAATACTGATATTATTGATTGTACTCTGGAATTACTTTTTGGCGAATTCAAAAGAAAAGGTTTAATAATATTAAATCAATATAATGGTTGACTTATTTTTAATAAGAGAGAACAAATTAAAGTGAAAAAATTACACAGCAACTTTCCTAATCTTTTAAAGGTAACTGAAATTGTGATTCCTGTATGCGAGGGCAACCATTGGTACATCGTGTACGTGGATATAAAAAAAGGTACGTTTTCTTTGTACAATTCGTTTTATTCTTCTCGTTTAAAGCGAAGAATACAAAAAGAATTAAACTATTTCAAGAAAAAACATTTTAACAGGGATTTTTTTTTAAAACATTACATTGAAAAAAAGACACAACAACAACAAGATGGTTACAATTGTGAAATTTTTACTTCATATAATGCCGAATGCATAATGAAACGAAATACCGCAAACGAAATAGATTTTTTGGCGGAGAGACAGCGATATCGCGATACGCTCGATATTTACTATTGAACTCTGATGATATATCATATATATGTTTAATATGCTGTTCTGAAGTCGTGGTTTCAGATTTAGTACAATGGGAAGCCGAATGTGGTCGATGGCTACATACAGGTTGCATACTTGATTTCCGTGAAGTAGATCATTACATTTGTCTTCTTTGTGAAAAACAATCAAATGATATCCCCATTGAAAAAAAATCTTAGATTGGGTGAAACTAATACTAGGGTGACCGATGTTAACCGTAAATCTGATATCGTTTAATTATATGTAGATTTTCAACCAACATAGTGTTTCGACATATTTTTCATAATATTTTTTTAAATAAATAGTATTAGTACCTATAGGTTTTAAATATTTACATTTATATTTTATGTAGAGAAATTCTCATGAAAAATATTTTGCTAGCACAATATTAACAATTATTTTCTTAATATAAAGGCACATAGGTATTTTCATTTAATATATTTTTTTTTAAATTGGTACAAATAGTTTGTACAATTGGTTACATATTTTTGATTGAATAGTTTTGCATATGGGAATACAAAAGTATTTCTCATTTTGTTTTAGTTTGTGGTAATCTAGTGGAAATCACTTGATATTTTATCGCTAAATAATTTGAAATTAATTGATAGTAATTTAATAGTTATTCTTTTTACGAATAGAAACACACTGATAGTAATATTTTATTTTTGCTTTAACATACAACCAATATGGAAACACTTAGTTAATTTTAATTTTTTTTTAGTTAAAGGAAACATTTAGTTTTAAAAGAGTTGCTAACTTGAAACAATATTCCCCTATATACTTATAAAATGTTTTCACTCCCAAACATATGTCTATGGTTTTAGATTTTAACTATTTATTTTATTTGAGGTTTTCTTAAATATTTTGATAGTTATACCTCCGATTATTTCCTGTATTGGACTTGAAAATATTTTTATAACTTATTTTTTTTCTTAAACAATTTTCGTTCCCCTTATTTTTATTAATAATAATTTTTGGATTGCTCCAGGTTACCTACCTTATAATAAGTATTTAAATATATGTGACATAATATACAACAATAATAAAGATTTATTTCATTAGTTTTGAGATATTTTATTTGTTAATGGTAATTAAATATGTAAATATAATTGTTGTGATTATTAATTTGATTCTTTCTTTTATTACATATTCTAAGTTTATATGGATCCCCCAGATACCTAGTAGTTCTTTTATTTTTTTAAACTTAGTGGTGCCCAAATTATTTTATTTTGTTATCGAACCAGCCCGCCTTCGTTCTGGGCTGGTTTGTGTGCCTAGGTATCTCGGAGGCAATACTTATTAGAATTGTTAATTATTATTGCAGTTTTGTTATATTTTTTATTGATTGTGGGTTATAAACTGGCGCCCAACTTTGTATTGAGAAAGACAGGTTATACAAACATCATGGATAGATACTTCATTTTCTAGTAATACAGAAAATATTGCACCCAGCACTTCTGAGCAAAATAATGGTAATGTTTTGAATAAAGAAATTTCAAACAATGCAGTTCCTGAAAAACTGTAGTAACATTTTGGATGATAGACAGACTTCAAAGAATGTAGACCCTCAACAAGAAAGTAGCAATGTTTTGGATGAAATAATACCCAATAATCTAAAACCTTCAACCACAGTCCACAAGATAATTGTTGACATATCAAATAAAGAGTCAAAATCTCGTTATAAATCTCCATTTAAAACTCCTTCTAAAATAATAGAGATTTTTTCTCAAGCTCTGGTTACTAACATGCCAGTAAACAATCTTGAAACTGCAAGAAGACAAATCGTACCTAGTCTTAAACCAATTAAATATGGAGAAATTCTTACACATAAATATGTGCTGGCGAAAATGTAGCAAATAAAAAAAGTCAAACAAGAAAAATTAAAAAAAAAAACAAAATCCACCAAAGAAAAAACAAGAAAAAACAAGAAAAAACTTTAAAAAAGAGAAAAATTGAAGAGACAGATAAGGAGAACATACATTCAGAAAAAATCAATAGAGAAGTATCTGAAGTAGTATATGATGATACATCGGAAGAGGACGATATAACGGAATCTTTTATGGGCGACTTGATTCCCGAAGTTACTTACACTCAACCCGATTGGTCCTTATTAAAAACAAACTTGTTTGTATTGGCAGATTTTGTTGGAGGAAAAAGAAATGCTGTACACTAGAAATATGTTTGTGAAATCACTGAAGTTGACAAATCTGATGGAGATATTACAGTGTTAGGGTATAGACTATACGATAAATTTGCAACCGAATTCACTCTAAAAGTTAATGACATTTCAACCATTCAAATAGAATCAATAATAGCGATACTTCCAGAACCACAAACGTCAGAAAAAGACCGTAGACTTTTATTTACATTTCCAGGAGAAGTTTCTGTTTTTGAGCAATAAATAATATGGGGTCGTATTGTCCAACATTTAATTTTTTTTTACAAGTATAAGTATATAACATTTGTTACGTTAAATAGGTTTATATTTTTTATAAATCTAAATAAAATCCGCATTTTTTACTTTTTTTATAATAAAAAGTATACGGGCCTGAAAGGCCCCGGGTATGTTAATATGGGATATCTATGGAAAAGAACTTTTTATACCACATGGTATAAAATAAAAATAACAATGTTGCAAAAATGTTATTCTAAACACTTGAATTGAGGCATTCCCAAAAGAATTTTTTAATAAACTAATTTTTTTGTAAGAGACAGCTAATTAGTTAACCTGCCGGAGGCCCGGGGTATGCATCCTAGGGTTAATGTAACGATAAGCACGTGGATGATAATAATATTGACATCGAGAACGACGATTTGGACACAACTACCAGCAGTTGACTTAAAATGAATGATACTGATGAATCAGACGAGGAAAGCGAAAAAGACAACAATACTCTTCACGGATTTAACACGCTCAACATTAAAGATAAGACGAAATATGCCATCAATAAAAACGATACCAAAAAAAGGAAGACAAATCGAGCGAAAAATTAAAAAAAGGGTACCTGAAAGTAAATGATAAAATTATCAGAAAGTCAAAATTGTGTTGGTTGCTTTCAAAGAATTGTACAAAAGTTAGCGATGACAGAATGCTAAGAGTAAGGTCCTGTAGTGGTAAAAGGACAGAAAAAGTTCAAAAAAGGTCCAGAAAGAAGGCTCGAAAGGGGTTCTGAAAAAACTAAAAACTATTAATTTTGAAATAAAAAAGTATTAAGCCATTTTTTACGGTGAAGGTTGGTATATAGGTCATTATAACAGAAAAAGTAAAAGATAGCTTTATGGTAAAGTTTTTAAAAGAACTGAAAAATTGTTTTTGGCCAAAGAAAGATGATAAAGAAGTGGTTGAAAAAAATATTTTCTTTATGGCCCAATTAAGATAAAGGGTCAGATGCCCTTTTATATAGAGGAAGATGAAAAAAAAAATAACCAGCAGTATAAAATATTTAAAACTCTCGTTTATAGTAAGAAATACTTCTAAATACGTCTGCGACTTTAATTTTTTTTCCTGCATTTATTTTTATTTAAAGATTTTTGTTTTTTGTATAAAATATTTTCAAGAATATTTTTTTCAGATCTCTTTATTTTATTGTTATAAAATATTTTTTTTATTTTCTTCAGATCTCAAGTTTAAAGATTTATTGAGTTTACTTTTTTAGTTTTAGTATTACGTTTACAATTTTTGTGACTAGTCAAGTTAACAAGCAATATAAGATATTTAAGTCGAGGTTAGAGTGGGATGATATATTTGTAAATGTATGTGTGCGAACTTATTGTTTTCCCATGCAATTATTATACAGAGCGGTCCAAAAGTCACCCCCCCCCCTCTTAATTTTTGAACCAGTTGAGATATCGACTTCAAATTTGGAACTTTTAAATAAGACAACTTAAACTATCTTTTAGCATATATTTAATACTTTCAACTCTTGAAACGTGGGCAGGGGGGCATGGGGGCACATTTTTTAAATGGAAAGGGGGGTCGTGTAGTACATCATTTTAAAGCTTATAAAATTCTCCATTTAACTTCATATTTTTAAATTAAAAAAAAAATTGGGTTTAAAATAGGGTTGAAAATGGGTATTAATGTTAAAATTCCTCTAAAAAAAAACAAATAATTTTTTAAAAATGCCTAATTTCATCATAAAAAAATGTTAATTATACTTTTAAACTAATTTTAGTTGACATAAATAAAAATTTATAAAAAAATACTTAAAAACTCGAATGTTTTAGCACAAAAAATTGAAAAATCAAAACCTTAAAAAACATTTTTAAAAAATTTAAAAATGTTAGTTTAAATAGAGAATTTTATAAGCTTTAAAATGATGTATCACACGACCCCACTTTCCATTTAAAAAAATGTCCCCCCATGCCCCCCTGCCCACATTTTAAGAGCTGAAAATTCTAAATATATGCTAAAAGATAGTTTAAGTTGTCTTATTTAAGAGTTCTTAATTTGAAGTCGATATCTCAATTCGTTCAAAAGTTAAAAGGGGGGGGGGGTGACTTTTGGACCGTACTGTATATCGTGGGCTTACAAGTAAAACGCACTAATTCCATGTCTTTTTTTCAAATTTAGTTAAATTCTGTTCAAACCAAACCACTTTAATTTTTATTTTATTTAACTTCCAATGGGAAATTATTATGTCCAAACATGTCATTGCGAGTTGCAGTAGTTTTTTTCCCAAAAACAATTATTACAAGAATTTAAAAAACAAAATGAAAGTTAATATCCCAAAACCATGTTTTTGGACTCTTTACTTATAAGCCGACGATATAATACAATACGATGTTGTGAAGATTGATGTGCCATCATGTATCTTATGCGCAGGCTTATGTTTATGGTTATGCAATCCTGTGAACGGCGCCTTATTTAAGAATTTTTATTGGGAATAAAATATTTCTTATTTTTTTTAGATCTCTTAGAATTTAAAGATTTGTTTTATTTTTTATTTTATAGTTTTACGTATTACCGTTCCAATTTTTGTCACTGGTCATGACCAGTGAAGTTTTCACTGAAAACTAAATAGTGTTTATATATTATATGTTTTATTTATTATACAATAATAATGTGTTGAAGTTTGTGTATTAAATATATTTATTTTTTTTACACTTGTTTATTTTTTACTATAAATTGTAATGATGTATTATAATACATGTTGTAAAATTACTTCTTGTATATTTTTTTCTCACTATACAAGGTTTTTCCCTATTTTTATAGAATGGCTGTCCTATTTGAGGTGATTCTGATACCTTGAACGTAATACGGGTTTATAGGTCTAACTTTTTCTTTCTGTTTTTTATGTACTGAGTACAGAACTAGATTGTGTACCCGTAGTCACACCGGACAAGATATCAGAACGCACCCCTGAGTACGCACCTGATAGGTGGTAGAGATGTTGTTGGTTGGGGTTCTCGAAATTCCCAGCCCAGATTTCGTAACCCGCGCAGTTGCGATTGAACACTACCCAAATACAATTTCGCCGGTCAGAGTCATTTTGGAGTTTCGATTCTCGGGAACCAAACCCAACCTAAAGTATTCTGTTTTACCGACCTTCCGGTAGCCATTGCAATATTTCTAACCTGTATTTCGACAAAGCATGTCATTTCCAATTTTAAGTTAAATATTCGAGCCTACAGGTTTTCGTAAGCTCATGGAAGGAAAAGAAAAAAATGTGTCGTTCTCTCCTCTAGAATTTTAACAGTTAATATAATAAACTTTAAACAGGTAAAATATAATATCCTTTATCTTAATACGATACAAAGAAAAAAATGTACATTAGATCAAGTGACATTGTTGTCGGGAGTGTGACGCTTTCACATACCATGGCAAAAGCAACCCACGTTACAATTATAATTCCATAATATTACATCAAAAAATAGGGTGACAACCTATAAATAACTTAAAGATGTGACAAGGTGACAGATTGTCACTTCTATGTTACTTAGGACAAGGAACGCTATAATTACCATTAATATTAGTGTGACAAACTATTATTCCCCATATAGTAATGTGGCAGATTACTATAACGTTATACAGTAGGTGTGACAGACCTATGTAATTTCACCCATCTTACAAATATACATATTATTCATAAATTTGTACCCACTGTATCTTATTAAGTATATTTGTGTTTAAATTTTCAGATAAAAGCTTTTGTAATGGTATAGGTATGTGACATAGTGGTGATGGGACTGTTCTAGTGATAATGTACATGTTGAAAACAAACATAATCAAAAATAATATAATATATAAATAGTTACAGATTCAACTTGAATTAATTTTTTTTTAATTCCTCCCCCCCACACCCATTGTATTTTATGTAAATGATTAGTGTATTTTCTATATTGTAGCCCTGATGAAGAAATAATAAATTTTTCGAAACGTTGGCATTCTAAAAAAGCGATTTTTTTTAAACCACTTGTCCTACATCCCACGAAAAGGTTACATTAGAACTCAGATAGTTCAAATTCAGATTCAGACTCAAACCTCGACTTGGACGTCACGATAACTCAAAACTCCAATTTTAACCCAATTCCCACCTTAATTAACCTTAATCTACTCCCGCTTTAAAACAGGAACATTTAAGCATGATTCCTGATTTTTATGGGGAGTCTGAGTTACTCCTCCGATTTATCGAAATTTCTAAAAAGCTCGTTGTAAAGTTTTATAATACTACGGATGTTGGCGACTTTCAAAATGAATATTTAATGTCGAGCATCCTTTGAAAAATCAAGGGAGATGCTGTTAAAATATCTTCCTGTATAATTAATAGCTGGGATGATTTAAAAACAGCCCTTACAAGTACATACATATATGTATAACGATAAAAGGGACGTTTATATTTTGGGTCTAGAAATGTCAGATCTGAGGCAATCATTTAACGAAACTGTATTTGATTTTTATCACAAATTTATTATTCTTTTAAACCTGCAAATATCCTATTTAAATTTACACCACGCGAATGCTGCCGAAGTAGCTACATCAACAGCCTCTCTTAGAAAATTCGCTTTAAGGGTACTGTTACGAGGGCTAAAAGAGCCCATAGGGTTCTTAATGCGAACAAAAAATCCGGAAGACTTGAATTCAGCGCTGGGTATGTTAACAAACGACTTTTAGTTTGAAAATGTTGAGCAAAAGCCTATAAATTTTAGTTAAAAACCTGCTCCAAACCAAAGATAAAATAAAAGCTTTTTCAAATAGGCAAATATCGCAAACTCAAAGATTTTTACAGTTAACTAATCCACCGCATAATTTACAAACTTCAAGGCCTAATATTTCAAGTAATTTTAATAATAATTTTTCAAATAATTCTGGCAGAAAATTTTCAAATAATTTTGGTAAAAATTTTCAAAGTCAACCCCAATCAAGTACTTCTCCAACCTACCACTATGAGTGCTTTAACTAGAAGCACTTACAGAACAAACACATCTAAGGAAAATCCCCCCCAAAATAGAAATTTTTTCGAACCTATGGATTTAAGTAATCTAAGCTTGAAACCAACAATCGAATTTCCCCTGGATAATATTGAAAATAAGGCTGAAAATATTTTTTTAGAGCTAAATGCCTCGGGAAATTCCAATTAAATAGTTTAACAGAGAAGTAAGTGTTTTATCGTATATCATATTTCCAGAACATAATTTAAAAGTTCTCTTAGATAAGATCATTTGTTAGCCTTTAAATATTTTAAAAATAATATTATAAATGCCCTCTTTTTAATTTCAAGCGCACATGGAAAATCTCGGGAAAAATACAGTACACAGATTCCATGTTCCATTTTTAATAATTCAAAAATTTTAATTGTCTTCTAGGCTTAGACAACTTAATAAAATTAAACGCCGTGATCGACTTACAAAACGACGTATTAATCACACCTCTACGTAAAATAAAAATCCACTACCACAGTATCTGCGATTCTACGAATTGTATAGTAGTAGAACCAGAGTCGGAACAAATTATTAATGTTAACATAAAAAATATTAAAGAAGGCGACGTCCTTATTCCTTATAAAAATTTTAATGGTTTAGAAATTCCAGAATGTGTCACTAAGGTAAAAAAACGAGTACGAACGTAAACCCTGTTCAAGCTTTAATAATTTTATGTTCGAAAAAGGTTCCTTTGATTTTTCAACAATTTGCACAAATCATATGAATTCAGAAGAAAAGCAATCAATTTTTAGATTTAATTAATAATTATTCAGATATTATTCAAGGTGAAAACGGAGAATTAAGTTTTAATAGTAAAATTAAGCATCATATTAGAACCACGGACGAAATACCGGTGTATTCTAAAACATATCGGTATCCGGAGGTTCACAAGCAAGAAGTACGTAAGCAAATAGATAAAATGCTTAAAAAAAAATAATAAGACCATTCTATAGCCCATGGAGCTCTCCTATTTGGATCGTGCCAAAAAAATTGGACGCATCTGGAGCCTGCAAATGGCGCATAGTTATAGACTATAGGAAACTTAACGAAAAAACTATTGGTGATAAATACCCCCTGCCATATAAAACAGATCTTTTAGATAAGTTGGGATGCTGTTTGTATTTTACCACGTTAGATTTGGCATCGGGATTCCACCAGACAATCTATTACGCGGAATTTTGAACAAATTTTTCTTAGTTTACCTAAATGATATTATTATTTTCAGCACTGGCTTGCAAGAGCACCTAGATAGGACAAGTCTTCGAAAGACTACGTAACGCGAATTTTAAGCTACAAATGGACAAATGTGAATTTTTAAAAAGAGAAGTTGGTTTTCTGGGACATATTGTAACCCCAGAAGGCGTAAAACCTAACCCTGATCAAATAAAAGCTATACATAAATACCCTATCCCCAAAACCCCGAAACAAATTAAGGGCTTTTTCCAAACCTAATAACCCTATTATTAGGTTATTACAGGAAATTTATTAAGGATTTTGCAAAAATAACTAAACCTCTTACACAGTGTCTAAGAAAAGGCAATAAAGTTAACGTTAACGATTCCGATTACACTGTTTTGACATATGCAAAAATTAAGTAATTAACGAACCCATCTTACAGTACCCGGACTTTATCCAAAATTTAATCGTTACTTGCGACGCCTCAAATTTCGCAATTGGAGCCTGTATTTCTCAAGGTAAAATTGACTCCGATCGCCTATAGCTTATGCCAGCAGGACACTAAATTTCTTTGAAACAAATTTAAGCACGATCCAAAAAGAACTTTTGGCTTGTGTGTGGGCAGTTAAATACTTCCGGCCCTATTTGTACGGCAGACGCTTCCAGATAGTTACGGACCATAAACCACTCCAGTGGTTATTTTCCTTTAAGGAACCAGACTCAAAACTTACTCGTTGGCGCTTGAAACTCGAAGAGTATGATTACGAAATAATTTACCGTAAAGGTTGCCAAAATATAGTCGCTGACAGACTATCTAGAATAGAAATTAATAACCTAAATACACATTCAAAACTCATAAACGAAAACCTCACCATTAACCAAATAATTAACCTTAAATTAAAAATTGAAAACCATGACGTTAAAATAATACATGGAAACTTATTTAATTGCAACGAAAAAATATCCTTAGCACATTGCGTCTCAAAATGTCTTACCATGAGTAAAGGTATCGCGCAAGAATTTAAAATCAAATTTAATTGCGTCGAAACTCTTAAAAATAAAATTTAGGAGAAGTAGATTTTTAAGCAGAAACATTTATTATCTTAAAACGAAAAATAAATTTTGGGATAAACCCTCGTATCTTACTATTACTATGGCACTAATAAATTTAAGAACATTATGTTACGCCATTGCTATGCCAAAAATAGCATGCGGATTAGACCTCCTAGACTGGGAAATTGTGTATAATATCATTAAACTCGTTTTCAGAAATACCAAAATTAAAATTTTTATTCATGACACTAACTTGCATATAACAGAAGTAAACGTCATAACTGAAAATCCTAAGCCAAACCCAAAAATTAAAATTTTAAGCAATATCATAATAAAAAATAAAAGGGACGACTCTGTCACACAAAATAATGTTAATCAAGACGACGTAACTGACCAAGACAATAGTACCAATGCCATACACGATTACGTGCAAGAAATGTATCGCGAACTCGAAAAAGATAAACCAAAGTATCAAGTTACAAAGATAACATGTGTTTGCCGAACCCGGTGACACGTTAGAGCGGAACCAAAATTTAGATGAAATCTTTGAAAATGACATTCAAAACCACAATGACGAAAATAACCAGGACGAATTAAATACTGTACATACAAATCAAGAAGACCACCCCATTGTCAATATCCCTATAATAACTTTCCCCATAAACTATAAAAAACACCAAATTATAATTCACAAGTAGAATTTTCTTAAGTCGAACCTATGATAACTACACTTTATAAAACAAAAGAACGTATGTTCGCCCAAATTTCAAAAAATTATTTCTAGAACGATATAATTAAATTAATGAAAGAATTTATCGCATCCCAAATAAAATATTACGTATATTTTGAAGACCCTATATATGAACAATTTAGTACCGTGTTACAAAAATATTTAAAAAAATCAGGAATAAACCTAATTAATTGTACCAAATATTTAATAGACGTTTCTGATGACCTAGAAATTTTTTAGTTTATCAAAAATTATCATGAGGGAAAAACCAACCACAGAGGACTTTTAGGTTATTAATTTCTATTCTAGACAAAAAAACGTATAAAAAATACTTACTATCGTCCTAACCAACGTAAATCAATCAAAACTTATATTAATAACTGTGAAATTTGCCAAGTCACTAAATACGTTAGAAAACCCCTTCAATTAAAATTTAATTTAAGCCCTATAGCAACTAAAGCAAAAAGTCTGGAAAAAAATAAATTTTTGACAATTGTTGACGCATTTTCAAAATACGCCCAAGCTTATAAACTAAACTCAGCTACAAGTATTGAGGTTGCAAATAACCTCATAAAGTACCTTACACACCACTCTATCCCCGAACAAATAATCTCGGATAACGGGGGTGAATTCAACGGTGGAATTTTTAGAGAACTTTTAGGTGCATTAAGTTTATTTCATTAGCTCACAGCACCCGGACTCAAATTCTATTGTCGAACGTTTCCACTCCACCCTAATGACCCACATATTATAGATTATTTAATAACCAGGTTGAATTTAAAGACGAAAGACGCCCAGGTGAACCGTGTAACATTAGAAAAACGTTATTTTAACGTTAAATTTCTACTAGGGTTGGCGTTATTTGTTTCAACCTAATATTTTTATTTAGACAATAGAAGAAGAATTTAACAGTTGGGCATATTCAAACGGCCAGATCTCAAACCTCTCAAAGAACGCGAAAAAAACTGAAGTCAAGCGATAAAATATATGGGTTGTATTTGTTAATGGAAGAGTTGGATGGTTTTGTAGATGAAATTGTATTCACGGCCAAATACTACACAGTCCTCTTGTATGATAAGCAGCACGTAGATCAGTTTAAAGAGCATTCGTCTAATGATAAGTTTACTTTGCATTACGACACCACCTTTAACTTGGGTGATTTTTATTTGTAGAAAATCCTGTTATTCCGCTCATGTACTTAATCCACGATAGAAAACTGGAGAAAGTGCATGAGCAGTTTTTTCTCCACGCCAAGGAGGTATGTCCCTCCATAGTTGGAAAAGTAGTCGGTAAGTTATAAATTAATATTTTTTACTGTTTAGGGATTAGTAAATTACTTGCGTAGTAGCGTAGTTTAAATGTTTATAAGAGTGAGCTTAGTTGTCAACACTGATTTGAACACACAAAATTTATAGATAAAAAATCCGTAACATAGTAAAACTATCGGCATCACTATTGCCCCCTGTCAATGCGCCACTGGAAAAACCCTAATTTTTAATTTAGGCCATTCATTTTTAACACTCGCTCCTAAATTGAGCTTCTCATAGTTTATTATTTTATATATATATAAACAAAAATTATAATTATATAACAAGTAAATACAAAAATTTGTTCGGTTTTTAGGCTTTAAAAAATAATAAAATTTTAATTCTTAATCAATTAATAATAAACATTTTATATTTATACACTTATCTTTTTAGTGAACAAGGCATAGGTAATGCGATAAAAAATGTGCACACATTTGTATTGTTGGAATCATATTCAAAATGATGTAAGATACTGGCTGAAGAAAAAAAATTCAGCGCAGGATACACAATTTTATGTAAGTAACCTTTGGAACCTCTTCGATTCTGATAATGATGCCTCCTTTGATGCAAAGCTGTCTGAGATGTGACAGCACTGGACTGGACCTTTCCTTTTCCTAGACTATTGCAATACCTACCTAAATACCGATATTATAAGTCCAGCCAAATGGGCTTTATTGAAAATGGATTTGTATACTCCTGGAAGTGGAATTACTTCAAATGCCAGCGAAAGCTTTAACGCCGTAATAAAGAGATGCGTCGCTAGAAAAGAAGTAAAAATTCAATATAACAAAAGTTACAAATTATTCAATTTCATTTTAAAATCTTATTCCTGAAAAGTGTCTGCGCGAATAATAATGATCCACAAATATACTCACCCAAGTCCGTTTTATACCCGCGCAGACTTAACCTAAACTAACGTTAATTAGCCATATATCAGTTAAGAAACGTTAGAAAAACACTTTTCTTTATAGACTTTTTGTAGCTTTTTCAATTAGTTATTAATCTATTTAGGTTCTTGCTATGGCATTATACCAGCTTGGCAGACATTACCTATACGACATAACGAGAGGTTTTTCCAACATTGTAAATTACCACTTACACGAATTTATGGTACATATCCAAAATTTGGCAGATATATGTCAGTTCCCATCCTCGAAAATTAAGATCCAAGACCTGCCATATGCTTTAATAAATGAAGATTTTAAAAGGAAACCTGCTGAGAAGGAGAAAATGGAGTACGTGAATACAAATTTTGCCATTGCCAATAAATTAATAGCAGAGAAAAGAATAACATTGGTGAAAATGCAAAAGGCGTTTGTTGTTTCTAGGGAAAACAAATGTAGTCGCGTTATTTCCCAAGCAAAATTGCTCTTGTTCGGCGAAAAAGAACTGCTGCCATATAGCAGCTTGTCAGATAGGAAATTTCAATGACAAGGCTAAAAAAAGTAAATTAACAACAATTGTCCGGACACAAAGGTACTAAAGATATAGTAATAGTGACACGGTTCGTTTTAATTGAAAAAAAATTTTTGACAATACCCATTTCTACTTATTACATGTTTTCGAAATTAGTGTCTTTTAGAAGGTAAAAAATGCAATACATGTTCTTGTGAAATTAGTACTGCCCACATACAAAAAATTTTAATATTTTTTTAATTTTTATGCCATTTTGTGACACCACTGGTCATTTTGTTACTTTAAGATGTAAATTTTAACCGAAAAATCACTAGATAATTTTTTGGCAGGCTAGCCTGTTTCATTTTTGCTAAATGAGTAAGCATAAAAAATTTTTTTATTTTACCCTATGCTCACTTTTTTTTAGTTCACTTAGAAAATATATTATTTATTCAAGTGTAAAATCCTATTATTTTAAAATTTCACCCAATATTAGCCCTTAAAAATTCTATAACAACCGAACAGAAATTATTTTTATTTGAATTAAAATTTTTAGCTAAAATGTTAGTTAAAGGATTTAATAAAAAAGTATGTTTTGTTTGTTAAAAAATAATGTACCTCCGCCACTGGAAAACTTTTGGCTTAAATTAAAAATGTATTTTATTCAGAAAGACCTACTTGGCCATTGTGAATATTTTCACAGAGATTAAAATAGAATAATGCGTTTAGTGACAGCAAGAATAAAACTTTAAAGAAAACGTTTAGATTGACCATTATTTTACAAAGTGGTAAATGAAAAAAAAATTGGCCCCACAATCATTTTCATTTTTATTTTAAGTTTTTAATAAGTGCAATAGAAAAATGCAATAAGTAAAAATGGGTGTTGTCAAAAATATTTTTTTATTTAAAACGAACCGTGCAGGACAGTGAAAAAGTATCCAAGAAAGAAAATTAAATATCACTATTAGTCCCTGTAGCAACAGGAAACCTAAAAAAGATTTTGTGAGTTCCCCGTCGCTTCCTCAACTCAAAAAGCTATTAAAGAAAAAAATGAAGTAAGTTGAATAATAATAATAATATTTATTGAATAAAAAGGTAAAATGTGATACAATAATAAAATAAATCAATAAATATGCTACAATACACTTAAATGTATAAAACATTAATATAAGAAAAATGGCTATTAGAGTGAGATAATTTTTTTGCCTACGACCTAGTTAGTAGTTAGTGCCTATTTCCCACCCATTGCATATGACAACAGTTGGGAAGTGACGATCAGCTGATTTTACTCATTTAGTGTCAGTAGATATCGAGTAAAATGGAGTGCTTTTTTACTCGGCTGCGCTCTCGTGCACTAAAAACTAGGTTAGCGTACTCGATGCGTAATATAATATTACCCGATCGGGTTCCAACAACCCTTTTCCAGTAAATGTTTTTTTCCAATAAATTTTTTAGCGGATATATATTTGGTCAACAACCGTTCAGGGTGTTTAAAAATTTTAGGGCAATATAAAATTTTATGATTTTTGTCGATTTTTTCGAAAAAGGCCAACCAGCATCAACTTTACGCCATTATTTATGTTCTTAAAATAGAACTTTTTAAATTAAATAGAATATACATAATACACAATATAAGTAATACTATTATTATTAAATAAGTATAAATTATATACCGGGTGAGTTTTATTTAATAAGTCCAAACCAAAATTAAGATTAATCTTCATTCGATAAAAACGAAACTTGGGTGATTTATATAATTTTACATTGGCTATAAAATGGCGGAATTAGTTTTTTTGTTTCACTTCCGGTTTCGTCGGAAGTTAAAAATGGGATTTTTCGTCAACATTTCTTTAAAAAATTATTTTATTATGCAAGTATGTCAGTTATACTTTTAAACTAATTTTGAAAGATATAAATAAAATTTTACAAAAAAAATCTTAAAAATCCTATTTTTTATAAAAAAAAAATAAATAAAAAATTAAAATCTTAAAAAAATAAATTGAAAAAATAAATGGTGGAATAGAGAATTTTATAAGCTTTAAAATAATGTATTACACGACCCCCCTTTCCATTAAAAAAAATGTCCCCCCTTGTCTCCCTGTCTCCATTGTGCCCCCTAAGCATATCAAATATATACCAAAAAATTATGGTAGCACATGAAATCTTGTTTTTTGGATTTGTCGAAATTTCAAAAAAATGTTACTTTGACAGGTCTTCCATTTTGTTTTTTGATTTTGTTGATTTTCATTTGCTATTGTATCCTCACATACAAAATTTTCTACAACCTCCCGTTCAAAAAATGTCATTTTGTTGGGCCATCGAGGGGCGCGACGGGCCCGTAGTAAATTTCGGGTGGGGTCTGGGTCGTTTCTGTGGCCCAGCGGGCTTGCCAGTCCGCCGGTGAGTCAAAGTACACTCTTGGATGTGCAACAAATTTAATTAATGATAATATTAACATATCTTTAATGTAACGTAAGCAACGAAAAAGGGCAACAGATATTTCGTCTTTTAATTCATAATTTAAAAATTTATATAGATTTAAAACATTATAGCCTGACTTCTAAATTCTAAAACATTTTCAAATGCACATTTAGTTAAAAAATAATATATTCTAAAACATTTTCAAATGTACGTTTAGTTAAAAAAATATATATTCTGGAAGAGAACAGAAATTTAAAGATACATGTACTTACATAAGTCAAAATCTAACGTAAGCAACATTACATAAAATTATAAATTTATCACAAATTAAACTTACTATACTAATTATAAATATATGTTTACTTTGTTATTTACGAAAAATAAATATTTTATTTAAATATTATGATAAATTTATACATTTAAAAGTTTAAATAGGCGTAAGTTCTAACGTAAGCAATTAACCCTTTTTAGTAATTAAAAATTAAGATATTACTTTTAATTGCATTTTTCTCGTAAACAGTGAGACATACCTTATTACATCATATTTTTTATGTATTTTTATGAATAACTTAAAATATGAGTCTTGCATATTATAAATTTTATTTTTAGGTTCCAGAGACTGACAAAAAAAATCAGGTTGAGGTCAATGACAACAAATCTAAAAAAAGAAGAAGTAAATCTACCAACTCCATGAAGTCTAGTGACAACAAAAACGACAACAATTCTAAAAAAAGAAGTAGAAGTGAATTAAACAACTCCATGAAGTCCAGTGACAACATAAATGACAACAAATCTGAAAAAAGAAGTAGAAATGAGTCTACCAACTCCATGAAGTCCAGTGACAACAGAGATGACAACAAATCTGAAAAAAGAAGTGGAAGTGAATCTACCGACTCCATGAAGTCCAGTGACAACAGGCTAATAAAAAACCTGCACAAGAAAACATAGAAAAAAATATCAGTTTTTTAGAAAAGCAGTTAACCTCATTCACAGAAGCTAGAGATAGTGGCCTTGGAGGGGACGATTGTGATTCAAACATTAAAATACTTCGCAAAGAAAAGAGGAAAACATTTCTTTAAAAAGTAAGAGAGAGGCGGCAGAAAGACAAAAAAAAATTAGGGAAAAAGTAAAACAACAATTGAGCGAATATTCAAAAATAAATGATAACGTTAGAAAACCAAGCGACGCACACAGGTAAAAAATTCCAAAAAAACGGAAAAAAATCATAAAGCCTCGAAAGTTGTATATTTATAAACCTTATAGTGTCCTCTAAATGATGTATATACATTTTTTTGAAAATGTTTGCGGTCTTGCTTAAAAAATTGAATTTAAGTGGCACATTGCATATACAATATCTTACACTTAATTTTTTTTAGGACTGTATTCTTTAAATTTTAAAATATAGTACAAATATGGGGTATTAAATTATAGAAAGGTATTATCTCCATGTCCAGACGCGTCATGTCGCGTCCGGACGAGTCAGGTAAAAAAAAATAAATTTTTGGAAAAAAATCAGATTTGATTTCTTTTGTATATTTTTAGGTTTAAAACAATGAAATGAACCTAAACAATAGAAAACCACTAAAATATTCAAATTTTTAAATTTTTTTAAATGGCGTCTTTTTTATTTTAGTTTTTTTAACAGCCTAATTTGAGGTTGAAAAAAAAAACTTTTTCGGTCAATTATGTAATTTTTTATACTGATTTTGAATCTGAATAAAAAACACCCCCATTCCATTTAAAAATTTTAAGTTACCCCCTCTCCCGCCTAAGGGTATGAATGAAAAAAAAAATTCTTTGATAAAAAGGTGTCCCCCTTGATATTGAAGCTTAGTACCAAATTTCAAAAACCTATCTTATACGGTTTCTGAGATATCCACTCTTAACCTGTTAAATGGCCCACCCGGTATGGAGTGTATGGAGTTAAATTTAATTTTTTACGCAAGGCCGCAAACATTTTCAAAAAAATATATTCCAATCATTTAGAGGACACTATAAGGTTTATAAATATTCAACATTCGACGCTTCATGATTTTTTTCCGTTTTTTTTTGGTATTTTTTACCTGTGTGCGACGTTCCAGGACAACTGCCAATAGTGGACACTCAGTCTACTTTGCTATCCACAATTGTTGAGATTGTTTTACACGGACTACCGTGCACTAGCAGCGGATGACAAACGAAGAACAAACATGATTCGTTCGTGTAAAACTTTAACAGATTTGCACGAAGCACTATTGCTACAAGGATTTAAGATATCAAGAAGTGGTGTATATCTCCATTTATTGCCATATACTAGTAACACCACTGAATGCAAGCGGCATATACAAACAGTGCCTGTTAAACTTTGTAGATCACTGTCAGATTTACACAAAACTCATATTGATGGAGAATTTTGTACTGTCACTATTAGGTATTTAGAAACTGTAGCATCGCTGCTAGGTCCTCAACAGGTGTTATTTCTATCACAGGACGATAAAGCGAGAGTGCCCTTGGGGTTACCTGCAGCAAAGGCCCAAACGCCTTTGCTAATGCCCATGGATTATAGAGTTATGTTACCCGACCATGATTGGGTTGTAGCTCAAAGGCACAAGCTGATACCTTCGGTATATGCAGATATTGAAATTGCACCCAACAGTTTTGGTAATGTTAAAGCAGTTGGCTATAGCGGTCCAACGTATATCACAATTATGAGTGGCAAACATAAGTCGTCAACTGCCACTTCTTATTCGGACGATTTTTATCATCTGCTTGAGTTGGAAATGTTCAAAAAATTGGCCAAAACTGAAGACGAGAAGGTTAAACCTGTGGTGATTATAACGGTCGATGGGGGTCCTGATGAAAATCCTCGTTATGGAAAAGTTATCCGTTCAGCAATTGATCATTTTAAAACACATGATCTTGATGCTCTATACATTGCAACATATGCACCAGGCAGAAGCGCGTTTAATAGAGTTGAGCGCAGAATGGCGCCATTAAGTAAGCAACTGTCTGGTGTAATTTTGCCACATAAGCACTATGGATTCCATTTAGATAACCAGGGAAATACAATAGATATCGATTTGGAAAAAAAAACTTTCAGTTAGCGGGTGAGACATTAGCTGAAATTTGGTCAGGAATGAAAATCGATAAATTTGATGTCGTAGCAGAATATATTCCAGATGAATCAATCGAAATAAATGACATACTTAAAGTTGACGACTGGTACATACAACATGTAAGGGAATCACAATATTTTTTACAAATTGTAAAATGTGAAAAGATTTCCTGTTGTGGGTCTAAGATTTTGTGTTTTTTTTTCTTTTATAGGTGAATTTTTATAGGGTCACATTTTTGGCTGAATCATTTTTAACTGTTACCTTAATTGTTCTGATTGTAATTTTGTTGTTTTTATATAAAGAAATATGCAGAGGTTTTTGAGATTTTGTACTTCCCGTTAATTTTACTCAATTCATTTAATTTCACATAAACAAAATATCTATTGCTAGCCAAATTCTCGAGTATTATAAAGTTATGTATTTTAAAAGTTTTAATTGAACAAAGAAGTTATTTGGCTTTGTCAAATAACTTGTAAATATGCAATTTAACTATGTCAATGTTTTCTCAGACTTTTCGTCTGTTGTAACCTTTACTTTATTAATGTTGCTTACAACCGGATTTCAGTTATCGTAGAGTTATTTTGACTTGTCTGTTTTTTTATGGTACTGGCGGTTTTACTGATATATTTTGAACCGATTTACTTCCGAGTCTACTTCCCAGTCTGTTAACTCAGCTTCTAGGAATTGTTCCGATGACAGTTGGAGGGTAGTTACTTTAAGTGTGGCTCAAAAGAACTTGAGCCATTCATTTGTGAGGAGAAGCCTGTGTTTCGGGAAGACAAAAACCATCCTGCACGATTCATTGTGCAGTTTGAGGAATTTAGTGCCAGCAATTGAGTTCCAACCACTGAAAAATTGGCAATAGTAATGAGCTGTCCAAGGGGAAATGTAATAGAGTTGGCCGAATTAAAGAAATCCGAGTGGACCAATTATGAAGATTTTAAGGTTGCTTTTATACGATACTATTGGTCGGAGAAACAACAGTTTTTAGAAAGATTTCGTTTTCAAAATGGAAAATTAATTCAGATAGTCACTGGCGGAATACATCACAAAAGTCAATATCTACAAGTCCTTCGACCCACCACTACCCGAAAGCACCGTGGTTTATGAAATCATGAAACAATTCCCATACCATATCCAATCTTTATGGAGTGGAAATTCTAATAGAACACTGACAGGAGCCTTACAATTTAAATTTTGGACCGCCAAGGACGTCTGAATCCAAAAAAGAGAAGGCCAGCAGCCACGGCTGCACCCATAACGGCAATCCATCCATCCATCCATCCATACCTCAAATATTCTCAGGGTGCGAATTGAGTTGCATCAGCGAGAAATTTTTTTATAAACTTAAGAATCTAGTTAAATTTCCTGTGTTGCCGGTGACTTCTACGCAATTCAGAGGAGATACAGGTCAGAAAAGCAATCGTATCAAGTTCCAGATATGGGCAGAATTTAATTTTACGAATTTGCCTCAAAAGTTTCATTTTTTAGTAGTTAAAGGTTTAATACGATCATATTAGATTTAAATAATAACTGTTTCAAACACCCAATGGGTGCTCAGATTGAGAAGTTTGGGTTTGGTAAAAGCTTGAAAATTCTACTATTTTTTTAAACATTTTCAAGAATAACGTCATTATTTCGTGGACTTGTATCTTAAAAATGCAAAAATGTTGGGTGCTGGAAGTTTTCTAAGGTCAAATTCGGATTCTACGCCCTAATGTTAGTAAAACAAATTACTTTCATCAGGGTAAAGAAAAGTTGCCTAGTGTAATTTTTCTTAAAATTTTATAATTTAAATAATTAATTGTTCAGTCCAAATAATATCTGATGATTTTTTTTTTAAGTGGTTTATTTTTTTAATTAATTTTTAATCCAAATCATAAATAAAATATAGCCATGTTTTAACCATTTTACGGTATATCAAGTAGGCTAAGATAAGATATACATGTGATGAAATTATTTTGTAGAAAATTTTAAAAGCTTTGTTTTTTGTAATAACACTTTTTTTTGAAAAAACTGTTAATTTTGGAGAAATTTGCAAAAAAAAACCGTAAAATTCTTTCTAAAGATGAACATGATAAAGAAAGCTTACCCCCTGGAGCCAAGAACTCTTATTATATTAATCAAGGTTCCCCATTCTACAACATTAGCAATTTTTAGGATTATAGCATTTTGTAACAGAAACAATGTCGTTGTCTCTCCAACATTACAATAATTATTATGCTTCGTTAAGATTGACTTTTTAAATTCAAGAAAAAAAAAATCAATTTGTTTGCAGACAGTTTTATTTTACCTATACTGAGTCACGGGCACGATTTACCTTCCCCTCTGTCCTTTCATTCTTGTTCAAACGTAGACGATCGCGAAGCCAATTCTTTGGGAGATGAAAACAATTTTCATATCAAAATTAACTTCGCAATAAAATTTACGACAATGCAATATTTCAAGAAAGCTGCAATGCTCAGGCTGGCAGCAACATAAAAGATATAAGCTTTGCGGAAGAGACAGGGACGGAAATGAGGTCCGAAGAACGGTTTGGTACAGCAGCTTCATCGTCTGACAAATATGATGTTGGTACATATAAGTGCGAGTTGCATGATTCTATATTAATCCCTCGAATGTTCTGGGAGAAGTTTCATTCGCTGAACTTGACATTACGAAAAGGATGGACGGATGATTTCAACGATTATTTTAATAAAAAAATACGGTTTTGTGTACTGCGTTTCTCTGGCCACATATGCTATGTGAAAAAAATTAAAAACAATACATATTTTTCAGCAACAGCGTCATGTAGAAATAATTCGCGTTCTAAATTCACCTTCATCAGCTATTACCCAATTGAACCTTTCCGTGATTTACTATTAGAAATTATATATATCACGCTGTTAAGGAAAGGCATCGGCGACACATAAAGGGCGAACGAAGAATTCAAATGGCTATTTAATTGAGGGCAGACAAGCCTAATGTTGTTAAGCTAAACAAACTTGATTCTGCCTCAGAAGAAGTGCTACAAGCAGGCAATTTGAATGATGCACCAAGCGACATGGTTTTACAAAAAAAATCGAGCGAGAATAATACCCGCGATGACCTAGATAAAAATATAATTCTATGTATTTTAAAGTAAAAATCTAAATTCGAGGTCTTATTGCCGCAAAATATTATACCAAACCAGGGTATATACAGGCTTTTTCTCTAGCACCGTTTTATATTATTCTTTCTGCTTTCACTGCCAATCAAATTTTTTGCTTGCGTTAGAAAGTCCTATATTTTTAAATCTCTGGGTGCTGTGCAAAATGCTCTTTTACGGATAAATTCTTGCAAACTCATCGTTAACAAAATCGAGACGGATTTTACCTTAGCGCTGATACAAGCTTTTTACTCGCATTTGATTTTATGTCTAAAAGTATATTTGGAACCTACTTATGAATTGGCTGGTAGTATGATGTCGGAAGAAATAAATTTCACCGTGATACATATTTGTTCGACTCACACCCTTGGACCATTCGTAGGAAACTGTTACCGTAAAAGATGACAGCATTCGCAAAGTAGCTTTGCATTTTATATCGCATATGATACATTGCGACAATCTTCAAGAAGGCGGAGGATATTTCACCAAGGCTGTATACTTTTTGCTTGTAAAAATTGGAACGAAGAAACGGAAATATATGTTGAAAACATGTTAAAAAAAGAGCCGATTAAAATTGACGAAGAATTATTAGACGATAAAGATTTAGAATAAAATGAAGACCCAATATTAAGTAAAAAGTTACGTCATGGATACCCGTTCCACATATATTTCCAGATGTAACAGCATACAGTAAAAAAGAAAACGAAGACAACAAATATTATGCGCCTACTTTTTTTTGTTATTTTCTAGAGTACATTATTCCTTTTTTTTTTCATTGTGGTCTGCCCTTATTTTGTCATGTCTTGGTTTTGGCTGACACGTAACAACGTCACCATAACAAGGTCTCGAACAAAAAATATTTCTAGTTTTCAATCTAAAAGGCTTGAGAAAAAAGCTACTTCGTTTTATAATTTAAAAAAAATCATGGCGTAAATTTCAAAAAATTTGGCCTTTAAGACATGAAAAAAATATTAAAAATCAAACAAACGCGCTAATGTTGTGTCGTAAAAATATAAACGTGGAGTGCTTCTTATAGCCTGCAAAACACACTGGACCTGCTTTCGATTTAAAAAAAAACATAGCTTAAATCTCAAGCTCTTGAAGGTATTTGGAAGCGGAAGATAAGAAAAAAATTGTCAAAACACACGCGCAATTATTGTTCCGTAAAAACATTAATTTGGTTTACTCAGTAGGATCCAGTTAACACGTTGGCCATGATTTTATAATTAAAAATTTTTTTTATCCCAAGTCGCATGCTCTTAAATCCATTTTGACGGTGAAAATCGATGAAAAAAATGTTTAAACAGTGACGCGATTGTTGACCCGTAAAAATATTAATGTGGTGTACTCAGTAGGATCCAAGTAACACGTTGGACATGATTTTATAATTAAAAAAAATGCTAGCCCAAGTCGCATGCTCTTGAAGCCATTTTGACGCGGGAAATTGATAAAAAAAATTGTTTAAACAAACGAGCATTCGTTATTTTTTAGAACTATGCACATGACATATTTTATGGGTCCAAGGAATACAGAAAAAAAAGAAATTATATTAAAAAAAATGTTCACCAGAAATATGTAAGTAGTTAATTTTTTAATCCGAAAAAAATAGAAGGAATTCGTGTCCCCGGAAAACAAGGTATCAGCGTATTTCTTATAATGCCCCGAATATGCTGTTAAATTTTTAAGTCGTGAAAAAAGTGTTAAAAAAAACTTCCCCTACATCTGCTAGATTCAGCATCATTTTTGTAAAATTTTACAGAAGATTTTTTTTTTAGGTGAGGATCTTTTTTTAGTCATCAAATTTTTCTAGGGTAAGTTTTTTTCCGGTTTTTCAAAATAGTTGGGAAAAGAAGATTTTCAAAATAGTTGAGAAAATTCCTTACCATTTACAGGAACAGAGATACAGTCCATTGAGTTGGGGGCAACACATTTTCTTCATTGAAAAAAATACCGTATCTGAGAGAAATTCTTCGCGAAAGTTGCTTAAAGTGGAGAATTGAACATGAAAAAATAAGAGCGGTGTTAAGTGACGGAGGATCTTACATAAAAGAAGCTATAAAAGAAGAATTCGGAAATTAAAAGCATATTTCATGTTTCGCACACAATATAATATGCTTATTTTTAAGTAGATTTTTTAATATTTATGAAAAAAAAATATTTTTAATTTTTTTTATTGCTTTTTACTGGAATTCAAACAAAAATGACAATTATTTAAATTTAAAATAGTTTTGATAGAACGAGAACTTAAAAAAAAAGTTTCGAAAAGTCCTGTAATTTATTACAGTGTGTTGTATATTATTTTTATGTGAAACTTATAAGACTGATATTTATAACAAATAATTTTAAAACAAAACAAAATATTTTATATATTGATACCTATTTTAGTTTTTTTTCGGATCAATGTTTTAACTAGTTGACTTTTTGGTGACAAACTATTAAAAAATATTACTCTAGTATTCTTAATTTTTTATTTTATATTAAACATTTTTTTCAGAGGATTGTTCTATAACATTTTATTATCATGATTTCTTATGTTTAATATGTCATTGCAGTTTATATACATAAATATTGTACAGGTACTTACATTTAAGTTATAATCAAGTTTATACTTAGATATTTTATTAATTGTTTGAGTTTATGAAATATACACTGCCCAGTAAAAGAGCTTTCCCATTTTACACCTCCGCGCGTAAAATGGATTTTTTTATTATCAGATTCACTTTCAGCAACCATAAAAACCTTAATATACCAATTTTCACGTAAACTACCCTCTGCCCCTTTGGGGGTGAAGTTAGAATTTTGTTATAATCATATTCCCTTTTAACAACCTCAAAAACCCCAATATACCAATTTTCACGAAAACTACCCCTCACCCCTCAGGGGGTGGATTTAGAATATTTTTATTATCAGATTCACTTTCAGCAACCTCAAAAACCCCAATACTCCAGTTTTCACGAAAACTACTCCCCACCCCTCAGGGGTGAAATTAGGAAAAAAAATGCGATAATAAAAATTAATTTCACGCGCGGAGGTGAAAAATGGAAAAGCTCTTTTACTGAGCAGTGTTTTATTATCATATTTAGTTTCAGCAACTTTAAAAACCCCTATATACCAACTTTCAGAAAATCACCCCCCCACCCCCTGGGGGTAGGGGTAGAGTTAGACCATTTTTATTATCAGATTTACTTCCAGCAACCTCAAAAACGTCAATATACCAATTTTTACAAAAATCATCCCCCACCCCTAAGGGGGTGGGTTTCAAAAAATATATTTCAAGATTCATTTTTATCAACCTCAAAAACCCCTATCTACAAATTTTCACGAAAATTTGGAAAACATTTCAAAATATTTACCCCCTCACCCCCTCGGGGGTGGAGTTAGAGAAATTTTATTATCAGATTCAATTTCAGCAACCTTAAAAACCTCTATATAGCAATTTTAATTTTTTTCTAAAAAAAATGTATTTTTCCATAAAACGTCCTAAAATGCAAAAATTCGCAAAAAAAAAAATTTGAAAATTTTTGACCGAATACAAGGCTTTCCGAAATTTTGAAAATTTTCAAAATGGGAAAGCAATAATATACTATATTATATCAACTAAAATATTTTCTGATTACACAATAAACATTTGTAAATACATTACTAAAGCATTCAATAATAACATAATCAAAAACCAAACAATTTCTACAAAGAAAATAAATTAAAAATATTTCCACTGTGTAAATTTACATTTATAAAAAATAATTTTACATTACAGTACACTTTACGCCGCGTTCACACTTGAGCTGCAGTGTGGCAACAGTTTAGTTTAGTTTAGTTTATTCGTTTATAGTCGTTCGGGGACCTCTGTACAGAGGTAGTTTATACCTTATTAGACTGATTATTAACAAAAAATTTAAATTAATACAAATATAATAATGGAAGACTTCATGACATTTATGACAGGAATCTTAACATCTTCTAATTTTAACATTTTAATTTTAGTTATTTAACCAATCAGAAACCAGTATCCAAATCCCACTACTACCAATTCCCCTCTGCTGCTTATTTCAAGCGGCTGAAGTTGAATTGAATTAAACTGCTGCAGTGCCGTTTTTTAGGTTAGTTTTTAAAATTGTTTATAAATATTAAGTTAATATTGATATAATTCGATATACCTAATTATAGTAGATTTATAACAATTTTTATTCTTTTATAGTTTATTTTTAAACAGTGGTATTTGTTGTACAGTATTAGTAAATGAAATAGACTATATCAACGCTCGCGTAAAATGTGTTTTGCACAAAAAGTACTGGGAACGCCACCGCGGCCGAGCACATGTGACGCAGAAAGGCTTCGAATCGGATATTTCTGCTTCAGTATTGTTTTGACCATGGCGGCGGATTTAAGTTTTGCTGATCGCTGCAATATTAAAGTTTTGCATGAACAAAACATATCCAAAAATAATATTGCAAATGCCGTTGGTTGCAGTGTAAGTATTACAACTATTTTACTGTAATTTAGTCAAGACCTTAACAGTTTTTTAGAGAAACAAGTGCAACGTAGCCATATATAAAAAAAAACCTACAAAATATCGCAACTTATAGACTACCAACAAAGATGTAGCCAAAGAATTATGTTTCAAATGAAATTTTTGCTTTTTATGTTGGCAATTAAAAAAATTCCAGTTTTTACGAGTTGTTTTAATTAACAAAGACGATTGGTTTCTGAGGTTGATTTTATGAACCTTTTCTAAACCAATTTTAATTTCCAGTTGTCATAGAAAACATTAAAATATTGTTTTTACGTTTTTATAATATTTTTATGAAAGTAATCCCCTCAAAAACAAACCAGCCGTCTCGAATGAGCGAGAATACTTTCTCATAAAAATAGTTATGTCCAATTTCTAATATTGGGGGGGGGGGGGGTGCGCTTGAGAGGGAGAGGAATTTTTTTTATCTTTTAGCTGTTTTTAAAATATTCTTCTATGGTGAATACTAAAAAAAGAAAAAAAGTAATGTCCAGAAACAATTTTTCAAATTTTGGAGAGGGGGGGTCATGAAAAAAATTTTTTGTCTTATTTTATTTTAACTTTTAGGTGGTTTTTAAATTTTTCTTTTATTGAAATAATGAAAAAGTAATGTCCAGAAACAATTTTTCACATTTTGGAGAGGGGGGGGTCATGAAAAAAATATTTTATTTTAACTTTTAGGTGGTTTTTAAATTTTTCTTCTATTGAATTAATGAAAAAGTTATGTCTAGAAACATTTTTTTTTACATTTTGGGGCGTTGGAAAAAATGATTATAGCGTTTTTTGTGTAGTTTTATGCAACGTAGTTTTTAAATTTTTCTTCTACTGTAAAAAAATTACGACCAAAACAAAAATTTAACCCCCCTTTTACCCACCTTCCCCCCTACGATTTTGCTCAAATACGAACTTGCCCAAGATAATATAAAAATACATCTGCGTAGCTCAAAGCGTTCTAAAGTTATCTTTGATCTAGGCAGACAGACAGACCGACACAAATAATTTTTTTTGTTGCTTATTTTGATTTTTCTCGACGTTTAAGGAAAACATAAGATGATTTAAGCAAAAAAAAATGATTTTTTTTCACAATCACAATACTTTTATGAGAAAGTAAAAAGTTATGGGGGGTTAAACTTAAAAATCGAAAAATGCTGAAAGAAATTTCCGATTAACGTAATTGTTTCAGGAAAACATACTTTTATTAGGATCAATTCTTCAAAAAAAAAAAAAATAAATAAAAAAAATTGAAAAATCTTGATTTTTTAAAAAGTTTATCCGGTGTCAGTGACGCGAAACCATAAAATTTTCCCCTACCACAAATCGCTCAACGCGCCAGGGCCGTAACCAGAAAAAAATCTAGGGGGCTAAGCCCCCAGACACCCACTTTGCGCCCTAACAAAAAAAAAATACCTTAAAAAAATGCTTTGTCCCTGACGGTTTCTGCTAAACTTGGCGCCTACTTCAAAAACAAATTGGCGCCTCAAAAATTAGCTTCGAGAAAAAAAGCCTTGACGGTTTCTAACGAACTTGGCACCCCTGCAAAAACAATTTGGCGTAGCAAAACATTACCTTCCGAAAAAAAGTTTTGTCCCTGACGGTTCTACCAAACTTGGCGCCCCCTGCAAAACCAATTTGGCGCCACAAAAAAAACCTTCAAGAAAAAAAGCTTTGTCCCTGACGGTTTTTGATGAACTTGGCGCCCCCTGCAACAAAAATTTGGCTCCCCGCCCAGAACTGCCAGGGGGCTCAGCGAAAACGCCAGGGGGGGCTAAGCCCCCCTGCCCCCCCCCTAGTTACGGCCCTGCAACGCGCCTAAAGAAGTTTACACTTCAAAAAATTTTAAAAATGTTGCAAGCTGTTTTGGAAACTTTTTTTTTGAAAAATTTTCTTTTTCAATAATTTTTCGTTTTCCACAAAAAAAAATCTTTTTTTAAATGTATTTTTGCTGTTTTTTTTTGAGTATAATTTTTTTAAAGTAGTTATTTGGGAAATACAATATACCATTTACTGTGAATAATATATAATGAAATGGGTAAAATTTTAATTTTTTTTCCTTTCCAAGATAAAAATTTTCAATCAAAATTTGGCTCCCTACCAAAACAAAAGAAAAACACCCTTAAAAAAAAGCTTTCTTCCTGAGCGTTTCTAGAAAAATTGGCGGCCACCTTGGCGCCCTTACCGAAAGAAAAAATCCAAAAAAAAAACCGACAAAAAAAGAAAAAGAAAAAAAGCTTTGTCCCTAAGCGTTTCTACTAAATTTGGCGCCCAACTTGGCGCAAACAAAAAACACCCTCCGAAAATAAAGATTTGTCCCTGAGCATTTCGACAAAAATTGGTGCCGACCTTGGCGCCCCTACTAAAATAAAAAATAAAAAAATAAAAAATAAAAAAAATGTTGAAAAATAATGCTTAAAATTTTTGTAAACTGACGCCAGGGGCAAAGGGGGTAAAAGTAAAAATAAAATGGCAGGGGGAAATGCAGCTCATCACATAAAAACTCAAATGAAAACTAATACTTTACGCGTTTAATAAAATTAATTATGCTTCTTTTGCAAATTTTAACAATATTTTGTTAAAAAAACAAGCGGTGAAGATATGCATTTTGTACGCATTCCTTTATTTATTTATTATTTACAGTAAATAGTATATTACATTATTACATTTTCCAAAAAAAAATAATAAAAAAAATAAATAAAAAAATATTTAATCAAAAACTTTAAAACGTTTTTTTGAATTGAATTGAATCGAATTAAAAACAAATAACAAAAAAAAATAACAAAAAAAAAATAACAAAAAAAATTACATTTAAAAAAAGATTTTTTTTAAAAAAAGGTCTTTTTTAAAAAACGAAAAATTATTGAAAAAAAGTAATTAAAAAAAAATTAAAAATTTTCAATTTTTTTTCATTAAATTTTCTTTTCACGAAAAACAAAAAAATTAAAAAAAAAATTAAAAAAATTGAAAATTTTTTTTTAAATATTTTTTTTTGATTTTTTTTTTAATTTTTTGTTTTTTGAAAAGAAAATTTAATTTCTTTACTTTCAAAAACAATACGAATCTTCCCCTCTTGGAACTTGATTTTTTCTGAAAATTTCAAGTCGATCGGATTATTCGTTCTTGAGTTATCGTGTTCACAAAATTTGTGACATCAGACGGACAGACAGACGAACATTTGAAAAAAAAGTTGCTTTTTTTTTCATGCAACAAATTTATATCCAAGAATATTTAGTTTACGACGATTTTTGATTTGTTTTTGAAAATTCGATATATTCGTATATTATTCTAGCGCCGGCGCTGTGAATAATATAACAATAATAAAATTTACATAAAATATTAATCCCGAGATCGAATTTTTAAATCAAATTCCCGTTCGTGGTTGTGATTGACATCTCGGGATTGAATTCCCTAATCATAATTCATATTTTATTATAAAATATAAAACTTATTGACCTTGTAATTTCAAACAGCCAAAATCGGATGCAGAATGTTTTAGTACGTAGAGGGAGAAGGGCGTGGCGTAAAGCGGTGTCGTTCCCTAGTTCAACAGATCTTGGTAACGGTTCGCGTTGGTCAATTTCATTTACAAATACTGTACTCAACTTTTATTTTTTTTTAGCAACAAGACTGATGAGGGCGAATATTATTTAATTACCAGCCAGAGTAGTGGCTTAAAATTTAAAATCAAAATGTCTGCAGCTGAAGCAGAGGAATGCAAATCAAGTAAGTATTTACAGTTATCAGTAACCTACCTACTATAGTAGGTTAACAAATTGTCAGTGTATATGAATGTAAAACCAACCACATTTATTGGCCCTGTTCTGTACAAATGCATAGAAGGGACTTTTTTTCTTACGATGTCCCTTCTTGCCCTTGTTTGTTTGTTTGTTTGTTTGTTTGTTTAACCTCGTACTATTCTGCTTAATTAAGCATCCCCTAAGTCCAGGACTTGTGTGGGCTAGTAGTAGAGGGAACCACCGGCTTATACTGACTTTCGAACCAGTTTCTAGGGAGTGTCCGTTTCACTTATCGCCTTCGCCAAATTTCAATTATTAATTAACTGAAAAAAGCAAATCGGCGCCAGTGAGAATCGAACTCACGATAGTAGACTTGCTATACATACGCGCTAGCCACTACGCTATGCCTCCCTGTGTAGTTTGCAAGTGTATCAAAATTTCTTATAAAATAATATTTTTTACACTTTAGTTATTTTTTGATATTTTTAGATAAAGAATACTATCTTCAAATTTGTGAACAGTGTGACGCATTGCATAGAAATGGGTTAGTTACCACTATTTTAGACAGTGACGATTTTGATGATTTGGACAGTCACAATGCTGATGATTTCAATGAAAATAAACCACTGCTTGGCAAAACAGTAATTGGGCCTGCAAATGAAGAATACTTAATTCCCTTGGTAGAGGCACGACCCCTACTGTGGGATATAAGAATTCCAATAAAAACAATAAGTAGAGAGACGATTAAATGCTTATGGGAGGAAGTTAAAGAAGAATTAGGAGGTATTCTAACTCATATTATATAATACCTATAGGTATATTCTAAATTTTTTATACCATTGTTAATATAACAACATACTTAGCTAGGTACCCAGATAATACACTTCATTTGCAGAATATTCTGATAACGTTCGAAAAGGATTATTTACATTTTTTTATTTTGTACCTATAAGTACAAATAATACGAATACTCCTTTCGAACATTATCAGAATATTCTGCAAATGAAGTGTATTATATGGGTACCTAGCTAAGTATATATTTTATTTTAGTCAACATGGATATCAAAGATATCGAAAAAAAAAATAAAAAAAATGAAGGATTCATATGTTAGAGCACGAACAAACTATAAAAAAAAAATCCATCAGTTGCCTCAGCTGAAGAATTGGAAAAAGCTGAAGAGACAAAAAGAAAGCACAGAAACTTTCATTTATATGCTTTTTTGGATGGCTTTTTATTAGAAAGAAGGCATGTATTTTTTTTCTTAATCTCGAAAAGTATGAAAATTGAGCCGCAGGAGGGTTCGAATATGGACACCCTCTCTTTCTCAACTCAAGTAATCCAGCCAAAAAGAACCTACAAGTAGGGGAAACAACAGCACTAAGAAAGATTACCAAGATACGCCATCCTCGTGAACCTATACACATTCCTTCCAATAACCTCCTATACGAAAAAACATCCATAATCCCAATTCTCACACGCACCACCAAACATCTATTAAATTTGCCAACAATACCACCAATATTGACATTCTCAACCAGTTCTGCATTGAGAGAAACGAAGGCATCACAGCAAAGGCAAAATTTCCTGAGCATTCCCTTTGGCAACACCTTCAAACAATGAAAGACTGATATAAATATAGGTTTTTTTTTCTATTATTACAAATTTATTGTTATTTAATATTTAATTTCCTTTTTTGTTTTTTTTTAAGTACAATTAATTATCATTATTATTACTCAAAATATTCTGTAAACCTAATAATTTTTTGTAAGACTAGGCTGAAGGACCTCGGTCAATGGCCATTTGTTACATTGACAATAAAGTACTTTTTATTATTATTGAGCCGCAGGAGAAAATTTTTTCATGTTTTTTTTTAATTCAATGTAGTAAAACTGAAGTTTTAAAAATTCAAATAAAAAAAAATAAGAAAGCCCTAGCACTGCAGGTAAAATTTTTTACAACTGTGCTGGTCTATTTGAATTTGATAACAGTGGTATAAGTTCTAGCGCCGTAGGCGAAAATATTGACAAATTTCAAGCTTAGGGAGCGTTCAAGTATTACGTAACGCGCTAGGGGGGGGGGGTGGGGGGTCTCGAAAACGTTAAGCCGCGTTACAGAGGGGGGGTGGGTGTCAGTAAAAATGTTACGTAACACTTAAAAAATTATAAACCCTTTAAAATGTTTATTGGATCACGTTTTTAACAATGATCTAGGCTTAAAGAGACGGATTCCCTGCAAATTTTATTGCACACGGTGTGGTTAACAGTTAACTAAATCCTCTAAACAAAAACAATTAGAGATGGAAAACCATAACCGATAACGATTTACATGTGTACTACAGATTAAGTAATTGTTTCAAACAAGATTGTTTTTATAAATAATAATTTGGCACCATTTCGAGTGATGCTTATCAACAATCTAAGGACATTTCGTGAGACTATTATAAATAATTCTGTTTAATAATCTACTTAAATTTATAACTTGCATTAATTAATTTAGGACAAATTTTCAAGCATAATTTAAAAATAATAATTTATTATTTTTGGAGAATTATCTAGATCTTGACAATATTACCAGAAGAAAACACTACGTAAACACTTAAAACGTTGTGTATTTAATAACACAATATAATCTAATGGGAGAGTTGCACACCAATCAGAAGCACAATCGTTGCTAGCTCGAAACTTTGGTCCAAAAGACCTCTTACGAACATCTGGTACATTAAAAACTTTAAGAGCAGATGAAATTTCTTTGGTAGCTAAAAAGGACAGAGTGATTTGTGAAGTAGGCCGAAAATATGTCAAGAGCCATTCAGAAACTCATTTAATAAAAGTAGCAAGAAGAAAAATGAGACGTTTGGCCAGTCTTTTAATAGAATGAAGGAACATTTTAAATAACAAAACACTAACTATGTTTAAACTATTGCATCCCAGTAACTTTAAAATATTAGTGCAAGCTACAAAAAATATATCGGGTTACAATAACCAAAAAAGAAAATTTCATTCAAGTTCCTTAGCAGCCCAAATGGGAACTTTAATACTGGCTACAATTAAAGCTGCATATACCATGGAGGTTGAAATCGACATCAATTCTAAAAATTTAAATATTTTAGATATTTAAAAAAAACTAATCACAGATGAGTGGTCTAGTGAGGTTTCAAGGGAAGCGCACCAAAACCTAAATCTTAACAGATTTAATAAACCATCAATAATACCATCGATAATACCAGTGACAGAAGACTTAACAGTAAGTAGTTTTTGGTTTTAAGAAGCATTTAGGAACCTCCGAAGCTGTTTTTGTACTCAAGGAAACTATTAGATACTATGTCAACCTAAAAACTCCTGTATATGCTCTATTCCTTGACCTCAGTAAGGCTTTCGACCGAGTACATCATTCAACCCTCATGAAGATTCTTAAGGAGCGAGGAGCGCCTTCTCTCTGGTTGCGGCTTTTGTCGCATTGGAACAGTAACGTAGTCGGAGTTGCCAGATGGGGTTCCAGTTTATCTCCACCGTTCTATATCAGAAATGGTGTGCGTCAGGGTAGCCTTCTTTCACCTGATGTCTTTAATGCCTACATCGACAGTCTTCACCTTCGCCTAAAACTTTCCGGTGTTGGGTGCTATATCAATGGAGTGCTAATTAACTGCCTTAGCTATGCGGATGATATGGTTCTGCTGTGCCCTTCTCTTGAGGGACTGTGTAAACTCATTAAGATATGTGAAGATTTCGCTGTAGAGCACCACCTTGTATATAATGTCAACAAAACCTGTGCCATGGTTATCAGACCTTCTAATTATAAACACTTAGTGGTGCCCCCGATTAGACTTAACGGTAGTCTTATAAGTATAGTGTCGCAATTCAAATACTTAGGGCATATTCTAACCTGTGATCTCTTCGATAATCTCGACATTCAGAGACAGTACAACGCCCTCTGCGTGCTAACCCGTCGTTTCTCCAAGTGTAACTCTGACATAAAAAAACTGTTATTTCAAACATATTGCTCAGGGATCTATATGTCCGAACTTTGATGTAATTATACACTAGGATGGTGGAATAAGTTGCCTGTGTACTATAATAATGCGTTTAGACTCTTAAATAACATACCGAGATTTTCTAGTGCTAGTGAAATGTTTGCTACGGCTCGTGTTAATGACTTTCTAGCTATTCGTAGATTTCGGGCTTTTGGGTTCCGCGATCGGCTGTGCAAATCTTCCAACCTCTTTATTGTGGCTCTGCTGAGGAGTGACATTCTATGGCGTTCCAATCTATGGCAAACCTGGAGTAGAGTTTTAATGGGGGGACGGCAGCTCTTTTGAACTTTTGTATATTGGCTAATTATTAATTTTATTGTAGATATTTTGTATGTTTCGTATTTTTTGTATATGGCCCTCTGGGCTGGAGTAAAGGAATAAAGGATTATTATTTTAATTTTTTAATAACTAGACTCGTACCCGTTCTTTGCACAGATTGTTAAAAATTAATAGGGATAAACCGAAAGAAAAATCTTTTAATTAAAAAAATTACTTATTACTAATTTGTTTTATAGACAATAATTAATTTTTTATTTTCCCCCAAAAAAAAATCTTTTTTCAAAAAACTCCCAGTGTAGGTTTTCCTATTCTAAACGCATTTTAAATTATCACCTTGCGATATTACAATGGTATATGTAAAGAGTAAGTTGTAAAGTAAAGCATCTCTGATTAAAAGTATCGCACAGCCACAAATACAAATACTTTTTGAAGGGAAGACGTATACTTTATAATATAACTATATTATAGTGATTTTTGTATATGCAAATTGCCTGCAAAATTAGTCATCCGGCGCTTAAAAATTTACTGAAAACAACGCAAATAAAGATTCTCAATTCTTATTCAAACATAACTTTGCATGATATGCGATTAAAATTCTAAACTAGAATTTTTAGAAACTTAAAAAATATTTGGATAATTTAATGTCAATTTCAAAAATGCAATTGCAGGAAAACAACAAAAGCAAAACTGCTTCTAAAAATTTACTAGAAGCTACGTATTGCAGTCTTTTGCTATTTAATCGTAGAAGAGTTGGCGAATTAGAAAGAATTATGATTGACACTTTAAGTGTATAAGTGTATAATATATTAAGAATCAAAATATCAAACCTACAGGGCCATTCGAATTATTACTTACCACAACTGAAAAAAATTAACAATTACTAGAAGCTACGTATTGCAGTCTTTTGCTATTTAATCGTAGAAGAGTTGGCGAATTAGAAAGAATTATGATTGACACTTTAAGTGTATAAGTGTATAATATATTAAGAATCAAAATATCAAACCTACAGGGCCATTCGAATTATTACTTACCACAACTGAAAAAATATTAACAAAAACTCTAAAAAGAGTGGTTATCGGAGGAAAAAGGGGAAGGGGCGTTCCCGTCTTATTCCAATTTCAACCCAAGAAGACATAGATTTGGTTTTACAGCACAGAAATAATTTTTTAAAACTCACAATCCGTATTGTTTGGCACAATTAATCAAGAAACTGCAATGAGTGGATACCAGTGTTTACGGAAACATGTTAAGCATGCTTTGGGAGATCTAACCAAAGTTGCATCTTTTACCTCAACCAAACTAAGAAAGCAACTAGCCACGATTTCCCAAATTTTAAACATGGGCAATACAGATTTAGAACAACTTGCAACATTTATGGGACATACCACCAAAACCCATGCAGAATGGTATATCAACTGCAAAAGTATCAAAAATATTATTACTCGCCCAAAACACCTCCATTGAAAAATATAAAGGAAAAAGCTTAAATGAAATAAATGTGGGCGAAGAATTAGAAACAAATGATAGTGACGGTGAAGATGAAAATGAAGATGAAAATGAGGAAATGCCATTAGAAGAGAAAACACTAGAAGAAGAAAATGTGTATTTAGAAGAAAAAAATAAAACGGAAGGGAGAAAAAGTTAAAAAAACAATCATTCCAAAAAAATAGTAAGGAAAACATTCTAGAAGAAAAATCTATAACAGAGACCTTTTTTAAAAACCATATTAAAAAGAAAATACCTCCAAAAAGAAAATAAGTTGAAGCCTTTTGGGAAAAATACCCAAATTTAGGAGACAGAAACTGGCAAACAATTAAAGCTTACGTATATAATAAATATTCAAAAAAATAATAGTTACATTAATTGAAAAAAAAATTGTACGTGTATTACACACTTGGTCACACATGAGGTCTAACCCTTAGGGGACGCCCTCTGGGAGCCCTTAAAATTTTGATGATTTTTTAAGGAATCGGATTTTGTCTTTTTTTATTAAAAAAATTATAATTTACAAATTGAGATATCGGCATCAATTTGGTGCAAAACACTAGTTTGCAATTTTTTAAGTTCTTTAGTGTAATTTTGCGACAAATCTAATTTTGGCTTTAAAAACTTGACTAAAAAATCAAAATAAAACTGAAAATAAAGTGAAAAAGTTTTCTTTGACTCTATGAGAATGAACTATTATTTTTTACTAATTGAATGCTGTTAAATTCGAATCTATGTCATCTTCCAAGCATCTAAATATTGGGATTTTTAATAGGTTTTGTGTTTACTTAAAAATTGAAGGTGTCATGGACAAACAGCCTTTAATTTTTAGGGGAATTTCCGTTTTATAATTGGAAAAAATAACCTTTTTATTTTTTTTGTGATTAGAATATTGTATTTACTGAACTGATTTCTTTTGGTCATATTTATAAAACATTAAGAATATAAGAAATGTTTTTTTTGCATTTTTAGGATTCTATTTATAAGACTAAATACTAGTAACTTAAACTAAAAAATATTCTATTTTTAATATTTTTATCATTTTATAAATATTTTTCTAAAAATTTTAAAAAACATTATTTAATTTTTCAGAAAAATATTTATAAAAGATAAAAATATTAAAAATAGAATATTTTTTAGGTTTAGTTACTAGTATTTAGTCTTATAAACAGAATCCCATTGAAATTTTTACTCTATGTGTTACAGGAAGCCCAAAAACTGTGGAGTTGTTTAAAAAGTGTATTTTGGAAGACGCCCTCTGAAGTGGTCAACATATACTAAAAAATATGTTTTATAAATATGCCCAAAAGAAATCAGTTCAATAAATACAATATTCTTTTCACAAAAAAAATAAATAAAAAGGTTGTTTTTTTTTTTCAATTATGAAATGAAAAGTTCCCTTAAATTAAGTAATCTTAATACTGTGTTTTTTCTTATTGCGTCGTACTTTCAATAAAAGAATAAATAGAATAATAAATATGATTTGTTGTTTTAATTAGGTTAAATATGTACACTTTTAAGGACTTTTATTTTTAACTAATTCAAACAATGGCAATGCCATCCTCCAGAGAATAAAACAAGCCGTAGATATTACCTCAGCTCTTAATGTATAATAATAATAATAATAATAATAATAATAATAATAATAATAATAATAATAATAATAATAATAATAATAATAATAATAATAATAATAATAATAATAATAATAATAATAATAATAATAATAATAATAATATAATGCTTTGTATTCTATAAGATACTTTTCGCCATGACAATTTCGTCTAAAGCTGTAATTTAAATGTTAACTGACAGATTTTGTATATCAAATTTTTTTATTTAAAACTTTTTTGTTCCACCCTAATATTTGTTTTTAATATTTTTTATGTTGTGAAAAATAATTATATAGCAAAAACCAGCCGTCTCGAATAAGCGAGAATACATTCTCATAAAAAAAACTTATAATAATAATGACTTTATTCCGGCATAAGAATGCCATAATTAAATAGTACAAAATTTAAATATATACAGTAATACAATAGTAGGTAATAATAAATTAAAATAGTAACAGCTTATTAGAGAAAGAGCAACTAATGTGGTAACATAAGCAAATCAGACCAGGAACGTCTCAAAGTCGACCTCCAACGCAGATCGGAAGAGACTATAGCCATTGTAAGCCTATTGTAACTTTTATCGAGTCTCTCGCGAAAACCGAAAATCAGAGTTCTTTTGAGTGCTTCAACATTAGGTAGTCGAAAGTTTGTAAACATCTCAGCGCTATTATACCGGGGAAGATTGTGTAAGAGTCTTAGAGAGTTGTTGTAGCACACGCGAAGTTAAAAAGTCCAGATACAATTTATTAAATTTTAGGAAGATAGGGAGGGGCCATGGAAAAGATGATAATAAAATTTTTTGTGTAATTTTATTTTACCTTTTAGGTCACTTGCACCAACGATGGTTTACACAGAAAAAAAAAGGTTATCTTGGCAGAAGATAATAAATTATCTTAGATTTATATTATCTTAAATCGAGGTAATAATCTTTTTTTAAGATCATGTATCCTCGGTTTAAGATTATCTGTGACTTTGGTTTCCTTTAATTATTCTCTTGGTAGAAAAATCCTTGTGTCAACGATTTTTTCTTTAAATGCATGACATTTAAAATAGTAACAGAGAATCAAGAGTTATTATCTTGACTCAAAGCCCCTGTTGTCTTACGGTAAAGAGTTTGCCGGCCTCACCCCACGTAGACAATTTGCGCAGTAGTCCAAGATATGCGCGGGAGAGAAGTTAGGTTTGTTTTTTTTGCAGTCAGTTATCTTTAAAGGTGTATCATTGTTTTTATCTGCTTTAAAATGGACGAATTTGTAACTGTTACCCTCAAACGATGAGGATTTTCAAATTTAATTAAAAAATTCACGGGTAAGTAGCTTTAAATAATTTATACCTATAAGCGCCATTTTGCAATGACGTTGAAACAAGTTTTTCTTCAAAAACAAGTGCTTTTTCTTACGACCACCTATGAAACCAAATTTCACACGATTAACAGAGTAAGAAAGTATCGTATTTCATAGGCGTGCGAAATAATATTATACATGTGTGGGAATTTTTTTCAAAATATTTACCATTCTATTAACCCTGGAACCTGAATGTGGGGTCTTTATCTTACACCAAGTCTTGGTTTAAGTAAATCAACGTAGGAACGAGCCGTGGGGCTGCGTTTATTGGGCCTTACGGTTGACGCTAAGATCAATCCGCCATGATTCAACAGTATAACAACGTAGGAACGAGCCGTGAGGCTGCGTTTATTGGGCCTTACGAAGATCAATCCGCCATGATTCAACAGTAAATCAACGTAGGAACGAGCCGTGGGGCTGCGTTTATTGGGCCTTACGGTTGACGCTAAGACCCCAACAGTCGTTTAACTTAAGTAATCAGAATAATAGAACTGCAAAATTATAATCAACATATAATTAACAATATTTTGTTTTATTGGGGATACAAAAATCCGCTTAATAAACTAAGTAAATCTACAATTTGTATATTTTTCAACATTTTCTTTTGCCTATCTGGGTTTGGCATTGAATAAAAGAAAATAAACTTCCTTTTCTTAGCTCTAGGATCCTGCCACACCTGAAAATAACACTTTACTTAATACACATTAATTCCACTAAACTCAGGCGAGAACGCTAACAGCGTTTACCACACTTCACAACACGTCTGCTCAAGAACAAAACTAAAGCGTACTGAAAAACATTCACATGCCGCGGCGTGTCTAGCCGGCATTTTACCGAACGGACACGAAGCTTCACCAAAAAGGTTCGAACTTCGATACTGTCTGTGTCACACTTGTAGGGTGAGTACATATTTCAGACCAATTCTGCGCAAGACAGACTAGGTGTTGTCTCATTAGGTCAAGCCGAAGGCACAGACCTAAAATAAATATTTTGCTGCAAATAAAAATGAAAAAAGACCATGGTCGAATTTAACCGCCAGCTCCTGGAATGTTTTTTAAGGAGCCGAGTATGTAGATGTTGGATAATGGTAAAAAAAAATGAAAAAAGCTCAATGGGGCGATTTTATTTATAATTATTAAACTCCCAGTTATGCTTAGATAAGATAAAATAAGATAAGATAAATTTTATTTCATAGGTTTACAATATACAAAAAACATAATACATCATACGCCTGAAACATTGTCAAACAACTGAGTATAATTCAGCCAAGAAAGAGAATAAAAAATATTAAGTATAAAATATAAATATAAAATGATTAAAAAATATATATAAAGTATTAAATCTAAATATTAAATAATTTACTTTAAATTACTAAAAAAATTGCATTACATATTATGATGTAAAAAAGAAAAACAAATATACTGATTTAACCTACATATTCCTCTAGAGTATAGGGTTCTAAATCTATTAAAAATGCCAACACACGTTTTTTGTATAAATTATAACTATCAATAGACTTTATGTTTTCCGGCAAAATGTTGAAAGTAGAGATGGAAGAGTACAAAGCACTTTTTTCGAAATATGAGAGTCTGTGCCTGGGAAAGTTGTATCTAGTGTGTCTCTCACTAGAGCTTCGTAACTCTTGAAATAAAGATTTATTTTTAAAAATAAAAATAAGTAATTCGTAAATATATAATCCAGTTACGGTTAATATATTATTTTGTTTAAAGTGACCTCTACAAGAAGCATCATAAGCCAAAGCCAAAAAGCCCAAGACGGTGCGTAACGTTCTTTTTTGAATTTTAAATAATTCCGTGACAAGCGTACATTGACCCCAGAAAATTATACCATATTTTAAAATGGATTGGAAATTGGAGTAGTACACAGTCTTTAGCGTTTGAAGACCCACATAGGACCTCAAAACTCTTAAAGAGTATTGTACACTATGTAACTTATTGATAAGTTGTTCAATATGAGGAGTCCAATGTAGGTTTTCATCAAGTACCAGACCTAAGAACAGTACTACTCACAGTATTTAAAAGTGCTGTGTTGAACGGTATAACCCCTGGGGTCACGAAATTTGACTGCATGGTTTTAAACATAACTATGTTGGTCTTTTCTGTATTTAGAATTAATTAATTTTTTAAAAACCATTTAGTGATATTTTTTACACAATTATGGAGTAGGGTTAGGAGCTCCTCGTATGTTTTTGCTTTCACTAAAAGATTTGTATCATCTGCAAAGTTTATGAGACTGCAGTTAAAAAAAACAAGGGCGCTTACCATCGTTAACAATCCTAGGAAGCTTTATGTGCAGAACTCTCGTATAAGGTCAAAACACTTCATAATTTTTAAATAATGTAAACGCCATTTGCACCAACAATGGTTTAACTTTAAAACTTGGAATAAATAGGGCTTTACTCACGGGAAAATAATAAATAAAAGAACCTAACCTAGCCCTATTTACAAGTGCTAAGTAACGACGTAAACGTAAAAACGCAAGAAATACAGTTCGCTGATTGGTTCAATTTTAACCAACCTTGAAATTGAACAAATCAGCGTACTTGCGTTTTTACGTTTACGTC
>OY294054.1:3960776-4070737 GCA_958510825.1 Brachypterus glaber
AAAAAAACCAGGGCACCTAATAAACGAGTGTTTCAAGAGACAAAATGCTAACAATCCCAATCCCCAATCCCCAATATTTTAATCGCGCAACTAGTAGCTCTAACCAAGCTGTCACAGAGTTCATTCGTTATAAATTTGGCGAAGGTGCTTATTTAATTTTCATTAATTTTTCGCGGGTTATTTTAAACCCGTGTAACGTACTTTGCCAGTTACTGGAGGGGAGACCGCCTTGTTCGCGGACTCCTCGGCACGAAATGCACAGCGTCGGCCATTTCATTTTCCCGTCTGTTGCCGTACGGATCGTGCGGTACCAGAAATATCTGTGACATCGCTCGCTCTTAGCAACAGGTAAATTATTATATTTTAAATTATATTTATATTGTAACTAAACAGTAAATTCTTTCAACAGGCGAAGTTTATGTTCTTGTACTGCATCTAAGTGAATGTCCAAACAATAAATAAGGGTCCAAAGAAAATTGGTTTTTTCTCTTCACCAGCCAACCCTTTCAACCCCGAGTGAACTTATTAGCATCGAACCTAAGGCTTTGCTACATAATTTTGGCTCCCAACGTGGGGCTGGTGAAAAAGAAAATTGGGATTTTTTTTTTTGAGATGCCCTTGACACCAAGGACACCGCCACGTGGCATCAATAATTTTCAAGATCTTCGCTTCGATGATGAAATCGATGGACCCCGGCGTAGGAATCCGGATTGGTGGAGAAATCAGCCGCTTTTTTCACCCGGAACCGAGGACAATGGAGACAGGGTGTGGCCGCCACGTGTTCCACCTTTACATGGACAACCTTCATCAGCTTCAGCTACCATCATTCAACTTACAGCTGAGCAGCTTACGCAGCTAGTAACCCAGGCAGTTTCGGCGGTTTCTACAAAAAACTCTAAGGCAAGTCAACTTACTTCTCTAAATATCACTTTTAACCCTGAGGACTCCAATCCCATGGAGTTTTTAGAGGTTCTTGAGTCAAAAGTGGATGTTTATAACATACCTTTTGTAGAAATTGCTTTGTCAAAAACATATTTATTTACAGGAAAAGCTCTCATATGGGCTAAAGCCTACATGGATAGCTTTATTTCATACAGAGTTTTTAAAATAGCTTTTATTGATAGTTTTTGGGGGCCAAGAGAACAACTCAAGGTAAAACTTGAGTTGGAATCGGCCCGTTATAGCAACCAAGAGTCCCTAGTAGACCATTTTAACAAATTTGTAGTAAAAGCTAAGTATTTAAGGCCAAGATATGATGAAGAGTTGCTCATTGGTACAATAGCGCGCCATTTCCCACCCTCGGTCTCCGCCACCCTTGTTGGGGTTCACACACTAGTAGAGGCGCTAGATCGGCTTCAACACGCCGATTATTTTTTTAATAAAGATTTTTCCAAACAAACAAATAGTAATTTTAATCAAAGAATAAGTAATAATAGTAGTAGTAGTAATAATAATAGTCAAAATACAAATAGTAATTTTAATCAAAAAAATAACAATTATAAACCTTTTTCAAATTTTAAAAATAAAAGTAATTATGTAAGAAATGCTAATGCTGTTTCTCAAGTTTTAGATGAGTTGGATGAGGAAGATCAGGAGGAACCAAAAAACGAGGAGGACGTTCACTAGAGGGTCCGAAAGTGATATCCAACGTCGAAAGGACCGTTCATCTAGAGCTAGACCCGAGGGATAATGTACACTCCGATGACGATCAGGATTTAAAGTCTGTGAGTGTAAAACTACCTACTCTTATTTTGGGTCTGTATAATTTTTATTTTCCCTGCCTGCTTGACACTGGCAGCGAAATATCCTGCATTAGCGACGCAGTTTGGTCACAATTATCCTCCTTACATAATGAACTACCTGTTTTTCCTTGCACAGGACTTAAAGTAGTGGGCGCTTTTCAATCCAGGCACAAAAAAGTAAACATTCAAGTTTTACTTGATTTCGAACTAGAAAATAATGTTTTTCAACACGAGTTTTTGGTTGTTGAAGGTCTATTACATCCTGTTATTCTAGGGGCGGATTGGCTCACGTTAGTAAAAGGAAAAATAAATTTCGAAAATAAAAAACTAACTTTATTTCATAACGAAAAAAAAGTTAAATTAAAAATTCAGGAAAACGATAATCGAATCAAAACATTAAAAATAAATGCTATTTCTTTTAAACAAGTAAACTATATCGAAAAAAATCCGTCGGTAGATACGGCAATTTCCATTGGGGAGGTTGATATTTCTGAAAAAGAAAAACAAATATTAAATAATTTAATAAAAGAATTTGAGGTTATTTTTTCGGACAAACCCGGCCTCACAAATTTGTATAAACACGAAATAAAATTAACTGATAAAAAAGGTTTTTTTATCAAACCTTATCCTTTACCAGTAAAGCATAAAAAACAAATTGAAACGGCAGTTAAACAAATGGAAGAATGGGGAATCATTAAAAAGGGCCCTAGTTCTTACATATCTCCTCTTTTAACCGTTTTAAAAAAAGATGGGTCTGTAAGGGTTGTTTTGGATGCGCGTAAGTTAAATAAACAAATAGAAAAAAGGCACGATTTACCACCAAAAATCGAAGATATTATGTTCTCTTTACATAATGTCAAATACATGTCAAAATTGGATTTTAGCTCAGGTTATTTTCAAATTCCCCTTACAGAAAATAGCAAACAATATACAGGTTTTATTTTTAATGGCCAAAGCTACGTTTTTAACGTTATGGCTTTTGGTCTCACCAACGCAGTAAGTGCGTTTTCAGATTGTTTAAGGGCTGTTTTTGGGTCTGATTTTGACGAATTTTTGACCATTTATTTAGATGACCTCCTGATAAGGTCGCGCACTTTTAGCGATCATATTCATCATTTACGTCTTGTTTTTTCCCGGCTGGAACAAGCCGGTTTTACGCTTAAGCTGAAAAAATGTTCCTTCGTAAAAAAAGAATTGCCTTACCTAGGATATTTAATTAGTGCGGACAGCATAAAACCTGATGAGCAGAGGATCCAGGCACTCCAGGACTATTCAGTCCCCAAAAATGTCAAGGAATTGCAGAGTTTTTTAGGGTTGGCAAATTTTGACAGGAATTTTTGTAAAAATTTTAGCTCTTTGGCCCAGCCTCTCACACAGCTTTTACGAAAAAAAATTCCTTGGATATGGGCTGACAAACAACAAAATGCCTTTGAAAACATTAAAAAAATCTTGCAGGAGGCAACCCTATTGTACCATCCCGAACCAGGTTTACCATACCATGTGGAAGTTGACAGTAGTGACATAGCCCTTGGTGCGGTCCTTTTTCAAATTAAGGAGGGGGAAAGACGTCCCGTCGCCTGGATAAGTCGTCTTTTGCTCCCTAGGGAGTCTAGGTATCATTCAAATGAGCGTGAAACACTCAGTTTAGTTTGGGCCTTGCAACGTTGGAGAATCCACCTTCTGGGCGGTCATTTCACGGTACATAGTGACAACAAAGGGCTTTCTTACATCTTTTCTTGCAGATTATTGTCACCAAGAATAACTAGGTGGGCTCTGGCCCTCCAGGAGTACGATTTCACCATCTCCCATATTTCTGGCCCCACTAACTGCATTGCCGACGCACTTTCTCGTTTCTCTGGCAGGTTACCAGCTCCCAGCGATAAACAGTTTATTATTTTTAACTTCGAATTTTCTAAAGATTTCAGCAAAAACCTAAAAAAAATTAAAGAATATCAACAAGCGGACCCAGTTTGTTCTAACATTATATCTGAGGTAAAATCCAATCCAAACGACATTAAAATACAGGGGCGTTACGCTTTACACAACGATATTTTGTTTTGGAGACAAGGGGCGGACGAGCCATGTTTACTTTTTGTACCTTCCAGTATGAGACAAAATTTTATAAAAGAATATCATGAGGCCCTAGGGCATTTTGGGGTTTATAAAACCTGGTCTGCACTGAGGTACGAAGTACATTTTCCTAATATGTTTAGAGAGGTAAAAAAATTTTGCAACTCGTGTGTTTCTTGTCAAAAAACCAAACATTCTATTCTCTCAAATCCGCCCATCCAACCTATAATAACCGAGGGTAAAGATGATTTAATAGCAGTTGATTTTTACGGGCCCCTACCACGATCTAGGGGCGGGGCAACGTTCATTTTTGTGGTGCTAAATTATTTTACTAAATATGTAACTTTTTACCCCTTAAAGTCAGCAACTACCAGAGCCAGTTTAAATAAACTAGTAATCGACTATTTTCCAACCATGGGCCGGCCCCTAAGGGTCCTTTCAGACCATGGAAGTCAATTTACTTCAGAACGCTGGTCAAATTCGCTTAGTGCAATAGGGGTTAAAGCCATTTTTAGCTCAATAAGGCACCCACAATCTAACGGAGCTTGTGAAAGAATTATGAGAGAAATATCTCGCCTAGCTCGTACTTATTGTAGTGAAAAGCATACGCGATGGGCTTGGGAAATTAAAAAGTTTCAGGATTTCTATAACAACGTTTGTCATGAGTCAACGGGTTTCACACCAAACGAACTTCAGTTTGGGCGGGAAAGGTTACGGTTGTTACCGCCGTATTTACACCCACCTTCCGCGCCTGACGAAGATTTTCAGTATATTCACAACCAAAAACTTGTTTTGGCTCAAGAAACTTTTCTGGGAAAAGCAGCCAAACGTAAATTAAACTATAAATCGGGTAAACTTATTAAATTTAAAAATAATGAGTTAGTACTACTAAGGGCGGACCCGGTCTCCAGTGCAGCTGCAGGGAAAACAAAAAAATTTATGCTTTTGTTTGAGGGTCCATACAAAATTCACAAAAAGGTTAGTTTTGACACTTACATTCTGCATTATCCTGAGGGAGATGCTGTGAGGGGTACCTTTCATGCCTCACTCATTAAGCCATATGTGCTTTCTCAATAAAAGTACTCCTGATGTTCCTCATTAAGGCCTTAATTTTTGTTTAGCTGGCCTTGGTGATTCTTAGCCTTTAAAGACCCTTAATTTATAGTTTTTGTACCTGTGAACGTCGCAGTGCTAGTCATATACCTAAAACAAACCGAACATGTATTTATTTATTTATTAAGTTTAGGTATTTATATTTTGTGGTTCATTATGCTGTTTAAACTCAAATTGTTTATTATAAATTATATTTTGTCATAAATTTTTAAAACCTGTAAATTATTTTAGTATTTAAAAAAAAAAAAAAAAGAAAAAAAAATATGGTAAATTTTTCCTATTTATATTAACTTATTTTAAATTATTTCTAACAGACCCTTATTATTCTAAGTTTTGTTTTATATTTAAGTGTTATATGTACTTACCTGTTCTATTATCTTTTTCTATGTAATAATTTCATCCCAAAGTCTTTGTTTAATATTTGGGCAAATATTTTTAGGTTATGTAACACTTTTGTTTATGTCACGCTGTCATTTACTTTTAGCGCTCTTGTTAGGGATGGGCAAATGTCACAGAGTTCATTCGTTATAAATTTGGCGAAGGTGCTTATTTAATTTTCATTAATTTTTCGCGGGTTATTTTAAACCCGTGTAACGTACTTTGCCAGTTACTGGAGGGGAGACCGCCTTGTTCGCGGACTCCTCGGCACGAAATGCACAGCGTCGGCCATTTCTTTTTCCCGTCTGTTGCCGTACGGATCGTGCGGTACCAGAAATATCTGTGACATCGCTCGCTCTTAGCAACAGGTAAATTATTATATTTTAAATTATATTTATATTGTAACTAAACAGTAAATTCTTTCAACAGGCGAAGTTTATGTTCTTGTACTGCATCTAAGTGAATGTCCAAACAATAAATAAGGGTCCAAAGAAAATTGGTTTTTTCTCTTCACCAGCCAACCCTTTCAACCCCGAGTGAACTTATTAGCATCGAACCTAAGGCTTTGCTACAAAGCCTCCAACTCTCGGACTTTTTAAACTCCGAAGTGAGTCAGGAATCTGGCAACCTGGCCCCGATAGATCCAAGGTCAGAAAACCTGACCAACCAATTCCAAAATATGGATATTTAAACGTTAACATTCTGAAAAGTTATGCCACGAAATCCAATAGTTTATTTTATATTAACGATACTCAAAACAAATACAAATTTTTAATAGATTCGGGAGCCGCTATTTCCATTATTAGACCACATACACTAAATAATTTTAACCTAACCAACGAAAACCTTACTATCCAGAGAATAACAAACCATTATAATACAAAATTCTACTTGGCTACCGTTTAGAAAAAAATTACCCGCATAAAGTCTACGTGGTCGATCTCGACATAAAATTCGATGGAATCCTTGACATAGACTTTCTTGAGCATGACCAATGTTCCGCTGATTGGAAAAATAGAATTCTTTCTACTAAATTTGTAATGTTAGTTACCTTTTAGGGACTTTTGATATATATAATATTTTAATTAGGGAATTTCTGATTGCTGAGTTTGACATCTGTCAACCACTTCCATTTTTACTTTCACTTTTCGATAAGAAGCTTAGTTTTGAAATCTTTATTTATTTCTATCATCCTTTAGGATAATTTAGTTATTTAATTAATAAATACATTCTGTGGTTAGGTAAGTCTTTTAACACAATTATTTTTATCTCAAGCTAATTCTTTAATTTATATTTTAGATTTTTATATTGGTTTGATAAACCAGGTCACTCTTCCGATACTTCCATTGCTTTAAATAAACTTACTATATTTAATATAACTCTGTTTTACTCACGACCCTGTAACATTTAAGAAAATGTTACTATTTTTTTAATTCTAATTTTCAAAATTTTGGTGAATGCGCTAAAAATGTTTACCTACGCGCTAGCCTCAAAACTAAAATTTCTATATATTGTTTTATTATCCACCTTAATCTCGGTACAATATATAAAATATCATAATTTAATTATGATATATCTTCATATTTTTAGCGGTTATTAACAGTTTAATCTTGTATCAAACTTTTGTTTTTCATAAGTGAGGTTATGTATCACAGATGATTACGTTTTGAATCGAATTACACACTTCACATGACAGCTTGGTATATTCCCATACAAGAGGTCGAATTGTTGCTAAAAATGAAGTAAACAATCTTTAGTTTATTGTTATTTGTTATAAATAACAACAAGGTATTTAACTGTGTTCACTCACAGTATGAATAGGCAATTTTCCCGATAGGTCTTAATCCCTTGTAAAGACATTGTTAATTGTTAACTATGTTCCTATATCCTCCTTTTGTTGATATTTTCTTTAATTTAAATAAATTTGTCTTGTTTACATTCGATAAATTCGATCGCTCGTACGTCACAACCACTTTAGTTCCGCTTATAGCCGTATGGTGGCGTATGGTCGCATTTTTCAAATGTTACCAAATTAAATTCCCTAAAGCCGAAACCTTTTCGTTACCGTCAGGTGAAAATTTACCATCATCATTTTCGAATAGTTTTCCTAGTTAAAGCTCTTAAAATACATGAGGTGAGTCTCTAGACAATTTTCTTTCAAAAAAGAAAAAATCTTAACTCTATATGGAGTATACATATATGAGTATACATATATGAGTGTCTGATGTTTTTATTCAAAAATAAAGATACTTTCAGGTGTAACTTTAATAAGTATAAAACTCGCACGTTAGATTTAGAACATCCTAGGCACTCTTTAACAAAAACAGAAATTATATAATAAACTTCCACGGAGGTGCAAAGTTATATAGCTTAAGATTAGTTAAAATAGAAATTAAAAAACTACTTATAGATATAGAGTCTTATAGCATAAGTGAATATTTAGAAAGTGAAATTTAATAATATTCTAGATGTAGATTACATTTAAGTGTATTATATATGTATGAATTTATGACGTTTTTCCATTTTCTAGTCTTTTTAATGTGTAATTATATTGTATGTATAAAGATAAGTCTCTGGAATAAAGATTGATATTATTATTATTATTATTATTTTTCATAAATAATATGTAATTTATACGTATTTCTTTTATCACATGGCACCCACCATCTATACTTACGCACGCTTAGTACCTCCATATTTGCCGCTCACGTGTCTGAAAAAGAGTGTGAGGAACTCATAAACCAATTCTGAAGTTATCTGAGACCATTCTTTCATTTGGAAAGGAATAGGGACCCTCCCATAATTTTTGATGTCGCGACCCAGCCAACACTGGCGAGTCGGCCGCCATTTTTTTTCTGAAGTCACTCCTATGAGTATTCCCGGATATTACATCGATGGATCCCATATTTTTCGAGTAGGCCGCCCAATTTTTTTGCGAAGTCACTCCTATGAGTATTCCTAGATGTTACATCGCTGGATAGCAAGGGAAGTGATTTATTTATTATTCTTATGATGCTAAAATACCTGACGGAAAAATTTACTCCATAATTTTGTTTTTTTTTTATTTTTCAAATTAATTGATTATTGATTAGGGGAGAGTGGGCCACCATGAGACATGGGCCACCATGAGAATTTGAAATATGCTTAAGCGGGAAAGAGATAGAGTGCCACTGGTCATATAGTAGTCACCTCCCCACCCATACGCACATACCAATATATTTTTGTACCCGGCCCGCGTAGCATCAGTTGAGTTGTGGCTGTGACCGGAGATTGTGAGTGGCAAAGTTGTTCGCGCTGATACGTTTGAAAACCCACGGTGAGTGTAAAATTAAGTTTCAAGCTAAGGTTTTTATATTAATTTAAAGTACAACTAATGGTCTTTAACATTTTATGAAAGAAATGTTATTTTTTTGATAAAAAAATATTATTTTAGTATTTTTTTGTACACATGCATTTGGGCCACCATGAGACATTTTAGCATGGGCCACCAAGAGACTGTCTCATGGTGGCCCATTTTACTTTTTCATTCGAATCATTTAAAATTTTGTTTTTTAAGTATTTTTATTATTATATGGCATTGTTTTAGATGTCTAGGGGACGTGAAAAAAATTATTTTAGTATTTTTTTTTGTATATGTGCATTTGGGCCACCATAAGACATTGGCACCAAGAGACTGTCTCATGGTGGCCCATTTTACTTTTTCATTCGAATCATTTTAATTTTTTTTTTTTTTTTTTGAAGAATTTTTATTATTATATGGCATTGTTTTAGATGTCTAGAGGACGTAAGAGAAAGACTAGAAAAGGAACATTTCCGGAACAAGCAATGCGAACAGCAGTTTATCAGGTGTTAGAGGGCGAAAATGGCGTAAGATTTTCTTTATGTAAATCTGCTGAAAACAATGGTGTTTCTTTCCAAACTTTACAGCGTTACGTAAAAAAAACAAAAAAATAAAGAACCCAACGTGGAAATTTCCATGAAAAGCAATTTTAGTCATCGGTTGATTTTCACTGCAGAAGAAGAAAATGAATTGGTCGACTATATAATAACATGTTCAAAAATGTGTTTTGGACGAACAACCAAGGAAAAGTCCAAACGAAATGGCCAAAATAAATAATAAAAAGATTCCCGAAGTATGGGAACGGGATAAACTGGCAGGCATTGACTGGCTACAGGGGTTTTTAAAAAGAAACAATGAAAAGCTACGTATACGTCAACCGGAAGGATGTAGTCTCTCAAGAGCAACCTCTTTTAACAAAAACAATGTTAATATTTTTATGACAATCTTGAAGCAGCTTACACTCGATCGGAACACTTTGCTGACGGTACTCGAGTATACAACCTAGACGAAACCGGTACTACTACCGTGCATAAACCAAAAAATGTTTTGGCCTCAAAAGGCATCAAACAAGTAAGTCAGTGTACCAGTGGGGAACGAGGCCAACTTGTAACAACCTGCTGCATTATAAGTGCCTCTGGAAATTCATTGCCACCCATCATGATATTTCCAAGAAAGAATTATAAAGCTCACATGATAAATGGTGCTCCACCTGGCACTTTGGGCCTTACAACTCCATCTGGTTGGATGAATACAGAGCTTTTTCCTATAGTAATGCGTCATTTTATAAAGTTTAGTGGATCTACTAATGAAAAACCAACAGTTTTAATACTCGACAATCATGAGAGTCATCTAGGCATTAAAACAATAAACTTGGCTAAAGAAAATGGCGTTATAATGGTAACTTTACCACCTCATTGTAGCCATAAGCTACAGCCGTTAGACGTGGCAGTTTACGCCCCATTAAAAGCACATTACGACAGTGCTATCAATACCTGGATGACACATAAACCTGGAGTACCAATGACAATTTATAATGTTGCACAATGCTTAGGAATAGCATTTGAACGTTCTATGACTCCTAAAAATATAAAATCCGGATTTAGGAAATCAGGAATTTTTCCATTTGACAGAAATGTTTTTACCAGTGATGACTATTTATCTATTTACATAACTGACAGAGATTTTCCCTCAAATACTCCTGTGTTAAATGAAGATCTTCACATACCTTCCAGATTAAAGCCAAGAGATGCAATCCCTTCCACATCAAAACAGAAAGAACCCCTTAACCTTCCTAGTAATTTTAAACCGGAAGAAGACGTCTTTAAAAATGCCCAACCACCGGTAGAAAAAGATAGAGAAGGCGTACACGAAGACGTAGACAAAGACGTAGACGCAGACGAAGATGTAGACGAAGACGCAGACGAAGACGTAAACGAAGATGTAGACGAAGATGTAGACAAAGACGTAGAGGAAGATGTAGACTTAAACGAAGACGTATTTAAAATTGCTAAAACATCCGATATCGAAAAGAAAACAGAAAAAGTTATTGACTTATTTCAAAACAGTTCTAATAGCCGAGATTCTGAACAAAGCGCTTTAATAAATGTAAGTTCTAACGTACTGTGCATAAAAAGTAGTATTGATAATAAAATAAATAAAGGCATTATTAGTCCAGCACAATTTAAAGGATATCCTAAAGCAGTAGAGAGAAAAGTGAAAAATAATCAGCGTAAGAAAGCTAAAAGTATGATTGCGACTGACACACCTGAAAAAGAGAAAATAGAACAAAAAAATATGGAAAAGATGGAAAAACAAAGCCAAAAACGTAAGAACGAAGCTAAAAGAGCCACAAAAAATATATTTCTCAAGAAAAGAAAAAGGGAGATCAAGAAAATATATTCCAGTGAAGATGAAGATTACAGTGAAGATTATGAGAAAACACAAGAAAATATTTAGACCCTTAAAAATTTAAAAATATAGACAGGTCTCTGCATCCTAATGATTTTGTCCTTGTACAATTTAATTCCAAAAATATATATTATATTGGTAAGGTAATGGAGAACCAAAAATCCGAAACAGACATTCAAATAAATTTCCTACGAAAATCGTCGAAAATTGAAAGTTATCTCTTTCCCTGAATTCCAGATATAGGAATGATTCCTATTACAGATATTAAAATGATTTTACCTCCTCCTTTCAATCCAGGAAACACAAAGAGATTAAAGTCTTATTATAAATTTAATGTTAATTTAAGTAAACTTAATATGCGCTAATTTTAATTAACGCGCTTCAACCAAAAAATATTATTTCTTGTCTTATTTTATTTAATGTTCTATTTGTTTCATATATAATATAATTTAGTTTTATATATAATATGCTTTAGTTTCATATATAATATGCCTTAGTTTCATATATAATATACTTTATTTTGTTTTACTGTTCAAACAGTTTTGCTATTTTGTTTTAATATTATATTTTATTGTTCTGATAATATATAAGTTCTGTCCTGTTCTGATAATATATAATAATGATAATATAATCTTGAATGATTTTTAGCGTTGTATGGGCCACCCTGAGACACTATTTTAGAGCCAAATATTTGTTTTTTTAAATTTACCTATGTCTTATGGTGGCCCTATGGGCGGGCCACCCTGAGACACTATGCCGAAAAAACCATTTTTGGATATATTTTTGTTACCGAAAGGCTTATTGGTATTTAGTATTACTTTATTTATTGTTAGATTTAGGTGACATAATTACCCAATTTTTTGTTGTTTTTTTTAATTTACTTATGTCTTATGGTGGCTCCTGTTAGCATTTATCTATGTCTTATAGTGGCCCTATAGGCGGGCCACCCTGAGACACCATGCAAAGAATTATTTTTGGATATATTTTTGTTACCGAAAGAGTTATGGATATTTAGTACTTTATTTATTGTTACATTTAGGTGACATAACTACCCAAATTTGTTTAGTTTTTTTTTTAATTTACTGTGTCTTATGGTGGCCCTATAGGTGGGCTACCTTGAGACACTGAGCCGAAAAAAAATTTTGGATATATTTTTGTTGCCGGAAGAGATATTGGATCTTAGTATTTTTTTTAAAAAGTCTCATGGTGGCCCACTCCCCCGTATCATCTGCTTACTTTTAATATTAATCATATGATCTTTATTATTATTTTATTTAAATATGTATGCACGAACATGGCCATGGAAGAAGAAGACGCTAATCGTAAATACGCATTTTCTTGTTGTCTAAAAGTTTTGTTAAAATAAAGTCAATTTGGTATATAAAAAGCACTAAAACTAAGAGTTAAATCAACCAAGAACAGTGCCCATTGGGGGTAAGTCAGAATTTTACTTATTGGATAGCGTAATAGACCTCTAAGACCTGTATGTGTTTAACCTCTAAATCGAAAAAAGGCGGTAAATGACTATAAACAATGGGGGGGCGGGAGCCCCCCAGAGATTCTAATAAAACTATCAAATGAATCAAGAGAAAGCTATCAAAACCTTGTCCTAAAATCAGCCAAAATTACTTGGTCCAAAGTTAACCAACTAAATATGAATCTTAAAAATATCTTGGAGATAGAATTAAGTAAAATAAATGAAGAACAAGCTCCGGGGCTTATAATAGCAATAAAAAAAAAACGATAGATCTAGACCAGTTATTAAATACAAAGAAAACAGCAAACCGCCCTACCTGGTAATAATTGAGTCAAACAAAGAATCTAGACTACCCACCCACCCAATGGATATAGGAAAAATATTAAAAGACGCGAAGATAGAAGGAATAAAAGCCATCACACGGAAAGGAATGAAAAGAATAGGAGTAGAAACATGCACATTTACACAGGCAAACAGCTTACTAGAAGACAAAACCCTCAAAGAAAAGCAATTTCAAACCTAACCACTGCCAGAGGTATAATCAAAGATGTGAGTGTAGATATAAAAAGTGAAGACATTACAAACCCAACCTATTGTGAAACAACCATTAAAATATTGAAGAATACATAGAAGGGAAGCTAAAGAAAAGACAGGAACAAATGAGGGAAACACTAACCCAGACTTCAACTACGTACCTACAAAATCAGTGGTATTAACTTTCGACGGAAAAATATTACCAGAATATATATACATAAATTTTTGTAAAACCCAAGTAGAAACATATATCAATCCAGTAATACAGTGTTACAACTGCTTAAAATTTGGGCATACTAAAGCGGCATGCAGAGGAAAAAAGAAATGCTCCAAATGTGGTGTTTCAGAACATGATGTCAAAGAATGCAAAGAGGCAAAACCCAGATGTAAAAACTGTGGAAGAGAACATATAGCTAAAGACAAGATATGCGAAGAGTACATCAGGCAAAAAAGGATTAACGAAGCAGTGGCGTTAAGAAACATATCTTACTTCGAAGCCAATAAGGAATTCCCAAAAACCAAACAGCTCGAAATACCACTACAATCGCAACAATTTCCAACATTAAGACAAATGAGCACAGGTAAAGAAACTATAGCAGTAAATCAAAGACACCTACATACAGGAAAGAAAAATCAAACACAGTGGCCACAAGCAGGACGTAGACTAAGATCTCCAGAACTACAAGCACCTAATAAAAGACATACAGGTACAATTCCCAAAAATACCTACTCAGAACAACACAAAAGAGTGTTGATTAACTATAATTCGCCCTCTAAAGAAAAATCAATCTTTGAATATTTGGCGCAAAATCAAGAACCCACAAGGTACCAAGACAGAGACAACTCTGGTAGTTACACTTCCAATCGGGAACTAAATTTAACAGGAATGGGAATTCAGAATACAAACATCAACAGTTACAAATACAATCAACAAAGGGATAGAAAAACATACACCCCCCCACCTAGAGACAGCCCTCGCAGCCCCTCTCCAACAGAAACTCCACGTAGCCCTTCACCCTTCTAACCTAACAGACTAAAAAAAAAACAAAAACAAAAAAAAAACAAAAAAAAAACAAGAATGAAAATTATCCATTGGAATATAAGGTCAATACACGTGAACAAGGATACTCTAAATCGAATGATCCAAGAAGAAGAACCCGATGTAGTAGCACTGAACGAAACGTTTCTTAAAGAAAGAAAGTCAAATCTTTAAGATAGCGGGATACAACGTAATTAGAAAAGACAGAGATGATGGTAAGGGAGGAATAGCGATCCTAACTAAAAAGACAATGAGAGTCACAGAAATGACAGTAAACACAGATGCGCCGAACAAATTTCAAATTATCGCCATAGAAACAGACAACAAGAAGATTGTAGCGTGCTATAACCCTCCTGACACTCCTCTTTCCAAAATGACGATGACCGAAATCTTAGAAAACATTGACGGTGAAGTCGTCATCGTAGGAGACTTCAACGCTCAGCACACTTCCTGGGGTAGCTCCGTAAACAACACCAGAGGTAATCTCCTGAGTCCAATGGTACAAAACTCTTGAATGATAGTACTCTACGACGGTTCTGCCACCAGAATCTGCCCACCACCAGACCTGGCGATGACTACCCCCAATACTGCGATACTGTCGGAATTCCAAATTCTCAATGATCCGGCTCAGAGTGATCACTATCCAATCATGGTTACAATTGTTAATAGACAACAAGAAAACATAGTCATAGGTGACAAATTTAGTTTAAAAAGGACTGACTGGGATACTTTTAAGGCCATAGCGGAACGTGACCAGAATACAATAACAAACTATAGGGAACTAATGACCGTAATCATGAGAGCAGCGGAAGAGTCCATACCCAAAACAAGTACAAAGAAAGGTAGATGTAAGCCAGTATGGTGGTCAGAGGAGTGCCAAGTAGCTGTAGATAAGAGAAAAAGTGCATATACAGAATACAAAAACAACGCAACAATGGAAGAGTATATCAAAGCTAAAGAAACAGCAGCAAGAACCAAAAAACAGTAAACAAGATAAAAAGAGATTCATTTAAGACATTTTGTGAAGATCTACATCAGGACCAAGCTATCAGCAAAACCTGGAGAAAAAGAGTAAAGCAACTAGTTTTAATAAAAGCAATGTTGCTCATTTTTTTAACAATTTGAAAGTAATTTTAGATAGGGAAATGCTCAACGAAAATGAGATATGGAATGTGGATGAAACAGGCTGTACCACGGTACAAAAGCCTAAGAAAATTGTGGCGCCGAAAGGCTAAAAGCAAGTTGGTCAAATTACGTCGGCTGAAAGAGGACAATTAATTAAGGCCTGTTGTACAATTAATGCGGCAGGTGATAGTGTTCCGCCATTTATGGTGTTTCCACGAGTAAATTTTAAGCCATTTATGCTGACTGGTGCTCCTGAAGGATCCACTGGAGCCGCTAATTTGTCAGGGTGGATGTCAACTGATAAATTTTTTATGTATCTTCAACATTTTGCTACTCACACCAAAGTTTCGAGAGATAGAAAAGTCCTTCTCATCATAGATAACCATGATAGTCACATATCGATTAAATCTTTAGACTTTTGTAAAAACAATGGAATTATTCTACTGACGTTGCCACCCCATTGTAGCCATAAATTGCAACCGCTTGATGTGGGTGTTTTCGGGCCATTTAAAAATGCTTATGACCGAAATGCAAATGAGTGGATGTCGCAAAATCCAGGTAGAGTTATAACAATATATGACGTGTCCTATATTATTGGAAAAGCTTATCCGGTGGCGTTCAGAACTTCAAATATTAGAAACGGTTTCAAAAAAACAGGATTACACCCTTACAATTCATCAATATTCAAGGATGACGACTTCTTGACGGCATACGTTACTGACCGTCCTCAATTGGATCAATTAACGGAAGTTCTCGCTGAAAACGAAACTACAGAAATTGTTGTTAACAATTCAGAGAAAAATATTCTACAAATTTCTCAACTTCATGACAAAGAAAACCAAACACTCTTTGAAAAAGCAGGGCCGAGTGGATTATGTTTACATCCAAATTCCTCCAATTTCCTCATTAGCCGTTGGTTAAGCCATTTCCGAAAGCAGCTCCCAGGAAAATAACCAATAAAGGAAGAAAGAAGATTAAGTCAGCAATATTAATGGATACACCTGTAAAAGAGGAAATAGTAAAGAGGAAAATTGTATCGTCTTCAAGTAGTTCGAGTGACGGGGAACTTTCGTTGAGAGAGTCAGATGATTCTTAATTTGATTTTGAAGACTAGCTTGAGGAACTGCTGCCTGTAACTACCAACAATCTAAAGAAGGGGAAATTTGTACTCGTTCGATTCAAAGGAGGCCAACGATTGTTATCAACATACAAATATTTGTGTGTGGTTGATAACGTAGATTATAATGACGGTGAATGCAGGGTTATTGCTTTGAGATGTTCAGACAAAAATAAAAAAATCTTTTCACTGGCGGACTCCGACATCAGTGACGTTCCATTTGAAAACATCATTGTATTAGTCCCAGATCCAAATATTACTTTGAAAGGAGAAAGGATGTATTATACATTTTTAAAACCATTAGATATTTTTGAAAGGGGTTAAGTTAGGGCTAAGACATATTTTATGCATTTATTACAAGTATATCTAGGAACCATTTTTATGCGATGTTATGTTTTGTTATATTAGAATAAAGATTTAATTTTTTTTCTATAAATTTTGTGTTTATTTAAATGAAATGATCAAGTCTCATTGAGTCCAGATCATGTATCCCACCTAGTGGGGATACTTGATACTTTTGCAATAAATAAAAAATATATACCCAAGCATGCCTAATGGTTTAAAAACGATAGTATCTCTATAAAATGATGTAAATTAATGTTGGTACAGTTATGTATTTACTTTTGTGCGACCTTTTTAGTTACATTGCCATGGATTTTGAAAAAATAATAAAACTGTGATCAACTATCCCCTAGTTCCCCTACTTGGGAGACGTGAAAGCCACCATAGAAAATCTAGAAAGTCAAGAGCCTAGAGATGAAAAATCGTTAAATAAAGCTATAGAGCAATACCGGCAAGAGTTAGAATTAGGTTTAGATCAATTTGAAGAAATTTTAGCAGAGTTTACTAACATACAAAATGAGATTGAACCAATGTCATATTATAACGAAAAACAACTTGACGAACATGAATCATTTGCACAGGAATACTTTTCTGTACTAGCGACGGGCAAGGTATTATTAAATCATTTTAAGGGGGAGAGCGAGATAAGTAAATCACCTAGTGTAAAAAGTGAGGCCTCGAGACAAAGCGCCCCTAGTGTAGGGGGTTCCGGGGTAAATTCAAGCGCCCGAAGTGCCACAGGGGCAGTTCAGGATAATCAAAACGTGGGAATTGCTACGGGAGCAATTTTAAATAATCCTTTAATGGGAGTTAAACTTCCTCAAATACAATTGGTGAAGTTTAATGGTTCTTATGAGACATGGTTAGAATTCAGAGACACTTTTGAGTCACTCATTCACAAAAATAGGGATATAGGGAATATTCAAAGGTTCCATTATTTACGTGTCACTAGAGGGCAGTGCTAAACAGATTATTAAATCATTGGAGTTTACTGAGAGTAACTACGCTTCTGCGTGGCAATTATCATGCGAAAGATTTAATAATATGGTTTTGTAAATAATCATTTAAAGGCTATAGTCAATATGAAACCTATTTCAAATGAGTCTAGTGTTGAGTTGAGGAGGATGCTAGATATGGTTAAAAAACATTTGAGGGCGTTAGAGGCGTTAAAAATAGACGTAAAAAATTGGGACGTCCTTTTATATTTTTATTATCGAACAAACTAGACGGTGGTTCTTTGAGGGAGTGGGAATCACAAAAGGCAACAAGCGGGTTGCCTACATTAGAGGTTCTTTACAAGTTTATGCAAAATAGGGCAAATTTGCTAAAAACTTTGGAAACAAATATTAAGGTGAAGCCTAAGGATTCTTTAAAGGTGCGATTGATGGTGTCTAACGTTACAAAACAAAATGTGTCTTTTGCGTGTAAAGTTTGTAAGGAAAATCATGGGGTACCAAACTGTAAAAGATTGCAGGATTTTAGCGTGGAAAAAAGATTTGATTTTGTAAAAGTTTAGGCTTGTGTTTTAGTTGCCTAAAAGGTTCACATTCCTCACGGGAATGTACTTCAGGAAATTGCAGGCTATGCTTCAAAAGGCATCATAGCTTAATACATTTTGAAAACAAGAGCGAGAATAAAATTACCAAAGCAAATTACAGAGAGGTTAGAGATGATGAAAATAAAAAGGTAGATAAAAATTTAGGTAGCCTTGGAGGTATTAGAGAGGAGAACAGAGGTCATGTGGAGAAGAGGTCACAGGAAAAGGAGTAGGTGTCAGCTTTGAGTTTTGAAAAAAGTATGAAAATCAGGCCTATTCACATGTACCATTGAAATTCTATTCAATATTGAAAAAAGTTTCAATACCTTGAAGTTTTAATACAATATTGTTTCCGCAAAACAATAATTGCTATTGAGATGTACACAGGAAAAAACATTGTTTTCGAATTCAATATTGAATTTCAATAACGCGTAGTCAATATCGAACAGGTTGGCCAACCTCTGTAGTACGCAACAAAATAATGAGATTCCAACCTAACTTTCTAGCATAAAGCAATAAACCAAGCGAAGATCTCTACAATTTGTGGAAATAACAAAGATTTTATATGATTTCTTTGGGAAATAGTTTGTGTTCTGTGCTTTGAGAGCAGCGAGTAGAATCCTAACCTCAATTCTTTTGTTTATAATTTCTGAATCTGATTTTTTTACGCTTCTGTATCTATTTTGGTTTTTATATAAGTTAGGTGGTTTGGCTTTATTAATAATCAAGCGAAACATAAAACAAGACTTTAGAACGAGGAAATAATAATACAAGCTATATTACAAGGTAAGAATCATAGAAGAGAAAAAGATGCAAGTCGCTTGTAAAAGTTTACACTACGAAAGTCCAAACGCTTTGACCCAGTGACTTTAAATTTGGAACAATGATTTTCTAAGTAGTAAACAAAATTTGTTCCAAATTTCAAGTCTCTATGTCAAAGATTTCTTGAAATATCGTAGTGTAAAGTTGTTTTGCAAGCGACTTGCATCTTTTTCTCTATTATAGCTAAAATGGTATGTAGATTGTAACGATATAAATCGTCACTTTGTAATATAGCAAGGGTTAATTAAACTATTCGTTTACTTACGTTATAATTTATGTTTATTTTGTATATAAATAGTTACGTACGTACAGAACTATTTTGTATCTGGGACTATTTTGTAGCAGGAACTGAATTTTAACCATATAAGTCTCTATTCCATAGTTCTACCTGAAAATAACATAAAGAAAACATAATCAGAATATGATTTTTAATAATAAAGAATCATATGACTTATTTCTCTATAATACATTTGTCTATGGACTTACCTGGTTTTTATATGTTTCAGAGTCTATTGAGGGTTGGATTTCACTGGCTTTCATCTGTAGCTTGTCTCTCCTGGAAAGTTTCGTATGCTTATTCCTTCGGGATAATCCAGAATTTGTTGAAAATAGTTTGCTGGAACTGCTCACTTAGATTCAGTATTTTGTTTATACTTAGTTCACAGGACACTTAGTATTCTGTTCGTATTTTTATTAGTTTTGCTGATAAACAATAAGTATTGTTTATATTTGTTTCTTAGAGTAATATTTTGAGGTTAGATATCACTAATACGGATTTATTAGGAAATATTCTTTTTAGTTATTATTTTTGGTGTAGTTTCCGTTACCTTTATTAGGAATCCTATACGATAGTTGATAATGACTTACATAGATGTCGCTTATAGTTCAGAAATAGGATTTTATTTACCTGAAGGGTTCATACCGGTCAAGAAGGTCGATTTTCGTTCTTCTTGAAGCAACTTTGTTACAAAATGGTGATGTCATATTGACGAGTGTTTATTTTCTGTAATCATCGAAGTAATCCTTCATGTATTTTTATTTAAAGTTAGTGAAAATGAATATTTAAACAATGCGGAAGATATTGTTACTGTTATTTTCTACAATTACGCATTTATAACGTTTCGATGGACATCGAAGACTTAGTATGACATCACCATTAATTAATTACCATTTCTATACCATTAATATGGAATTACATTAACTTAAGTTGAAGTTTATTTTGGTATATTTGATATACAAGTTCTCCGCATGGAGTGATGTTCTGTTGGAACATGGTTCTGTGATTTTCGGCATAGATAAATTCTATATGACCGTTTAGCAGACAATTTTACATTGGACATAATTTTCAAAAGTATATTTTATCCCGGACAACATTTTCAATCGTACATTTTATCCTGGAAGATGATTTTTCTAAAGTAGATGGGACAGCCTATTTTTTTTATTTGAGAAATGAATTCATCAGCATAGGGGAGACTTGTGCAGATGGAGACGATGGAATTCATACCTCATGGATTTTGCAGAAACCAGCTAAGTACTCATTCTGAAAACTTTTGAAAGCAATATTTCATATTTTTACATTCTTTTATTTCAATATTCTTATAACTGTAAACTTTATCAGATCTGATATAGTATTGTTTAATACTATATGCCCTTCTGGCTTTTGTTCATTTTTAGGTACTTATTTTTTTTAAAACATTTAATCTTATTTATTAATTATTAAATATCATACTTTTGATTAAATGATTTCTAATTTAAGCATGACTTTTATACACTGCAAGAAATGATTGCTGTTTACATACATTTCTTGGTGCTTGCTGAACTTCATGTTTTCTTTATACATTTAAGTCGAATGATTTCTGAATTTAGTAATTTTTATCAAGATTTCTTTAATTATATCTTAATATAATTACACATATTTTTTTATATATATTAATACATTACTTGATGTGCTTTCATTAAGTTTATTTATAATAAATTTCTCAAATGAATTATCTTATTTTATTTAGGGGTTATATTTTCTCAAACTGAAAAGCTTAAGTATTTACACTAGGTTGTTACTTACCTAAAGGAGTAAAAGCTAAAGTAACTGGCGCCCCTAACAACATTAATCAATTCTTTCTATTTTTCCCTTGCCCATACCCATTGCTCCGCTGTCAAAACTAGCCGTTGGCAGTGAACGTATTAATTACGGTACACTAATATTGGCGCCCAAGAACGTGGTATTTGGATAGATAGAACACTTGTTTTTTTAATTTTACTCTATTTTTCTCAGTGTATTTTTTATAAAAATCTAAAGCTTATTTTTTTTTCAGTGTAACTTAAAGTTCATTTTGAGAAAAACTACATATAACTGTTGAATAAAATATTTTTTGTTGAAAATTAAGTCAAATTAGAGTTAATCTGATAAGATATATCAGATATGTGTTTTTTATGTTTTTTCTGAATTTTATGGAATAACATGGAATAGAGAAATTTTGGCGTTGGTTCAGTTTTTCTAGAAATTATCGTTTATTCAATAGAAATAAATGGATAATAGGGTATTTATTTATGCGAAGGATATGAATAAATATTAGCTAATTTTGTAGTTTTGGAGACTATTTATAATTATTAATTTGTCCAATTGAGATAAATAATAATTTAGTATTTTTTTGACATATTTGGGAAATTTTCCAAAGTATGCAAAAACTTTGTTGAACAGTGTACACAAAAAAAAAATAATTTGTGGTACAGTATAAATATTTTATTATAAAATAAATATTTTGAGTAAGTTGAATTTAAATTTTGAAAATAAATATTCAAAATGGAGGATTTAGATAAAATGGAAATTAGATTGTTGACTGCAAAAATGGTAAAAATTTAGCAAAAATAGGTCTAGCTTTACGAACGTCTGTAAATGAAGTTACGGGGTATACGCCGGCATTTCTTAATTTTGGGAGGAATGTACCTATCACAGGAACTTATTATGGCAAAATGACATCAACTGATGGTGTTAAATTAGAACCTTGTGACAGAGACTCGTATAGCCAAGACTTGGGAAATCTTAAAGAGATTTTTGTTGATGTAAAGAAATATTTACATGAAGCTTATGAACGAAATAAGCGAACTTATGATTTGCGCAAGCGTGAAGTAAATTTTGAGATAGGTGAAAAAGTTTGGAGACGAAACAAAGTACTCTCAGATGCTAGTAAAAGTTTTGCTGCAAAACTTGCTCCAAAGTACATACTTTGCAAAGTTGTTGCGAAAAAGTCAAAGTTAGTGTATATTTTGGAAAATGCAGATGGTCATAGAGGCGACTGGCATGTTAAAGATCTAAAGAAATATTTTGGATCGAATAGTGACATTTCAGTTGGCTAGATTTTATTAAATAAGAATATATTCTTAGTATCATTCGGAATGATATTTAAAAAAATATCAATGTATTGAAAATATTTAAAGGGTACCCAAAACTTTTGTATATAGTAAAAAAATATATAAATATATTTTTTGTAGAAGAGAATTCTGGTGCACACAGTCAAGTCTTATTTCTATTTTTTTATCTTGATAAAACTTAGCTAAAAAGAAAAACAAAATTAATTATGACAATTACCTGATTATGACAATTACCTGATTATGACAATTACCTGTTTATGACACACACCGATAAAGTCCCAAAATTATGTTCTACATAAGAGTAGGCGAATGATACACGTAGTTATCAAGCTTAGCTATTGTTAATTATCAAGTAGTATTTCAAATGATTTAAAAGTATTGTATTTTTTGTTGATTTATTAAATAAAATATAGTATATATTTTAGCTATTTAAGTTAAATAGTTATAGAGTTTGGTATAAAAATATTTTTTGTATATTAAATATTTTTATTATTTTTGGAGGGGGCATGTGTAACGATATAAATCGTCACTTTGTAATATAGCAAGGGTTAATTAAACTATTCGTTTACTTACGTTATAATTTATGTTTATTTTGTATATAAATAGTTACGTACGTACAGAACTATTTTGTATCTGGGACTATTTTGTAGCAGGAACTGAATTTTAGCCATATAAGTCTCTATTCCATAGTTCTACCTGAAAATAACATAAAGAAAACATAATCAGAATATGATTTTTAATAATAAAGAATCATATGACTTATTTCTCTATAATACATTTGTCTATGGACTTACCTGGTTTTTATATGTTTCAGAGTCTATTGAGGGTTGGATTTCACTGGCTTTCATCTGTAGCTTGTCTCTCCTGGAAAGTTTCGTATGCTTATTCCTTCGGGATAATCCAGAATTTGTTGAAAATAGTTTGCTGGAACTGCTCACTTAGATTCAGTATTTTGTTTATACTTAGTTCACAGGACACTTAGTATTCTGTTCGTATTTTTATTAGTTTTGCTGATAAACAATAAGTATTGTTTATATTTGTTTCTTAGAGTAATATTTTGAGGTTAGATATCACTAATACGGATTTATTAGGAAATATTCTTTTTAGTTATTATTTTTGGTGTAGTTTCCGTTACCTTTATTAGGAATCCTATACGGTAAAACTGTAGTTGATAATGACTTACATAGATGTCGCTAATAGTTCAGAAATAGGATTTTATTTACCTGAAGGGTTCATACCGGTCAAGAAGGTCGATTTTCGTTCTTCTTGAAGCAACTTTGTTACAAAATGGTGATGTCATATTGACGAGTGTTTATTTTCTGTAATCATCGAAGTAATCCTTCATGTATTTTTATTTAAAGTTAGTGAAAATGAATATTTAAACAATGCGGAAGATATTGTAACTGTTATTTTCTACAATTACGCATTTATAACGTTTCGATGGACATCGAAGACTTAGTATGACATCACCATTAATTAATTACCATTTCTATACCATTAATATGGAATTACATTAACTTAAGTTGAAGTTTATTTTGGTATATTTGATATACAAGTTCTCCGCATGGAGTGATGTTCTGTTGGAACATGGTTCTGTGATTTTCGGCATAGATAAATTCTATATGACCGTCTAGCAGACAATTTTACATTGGACATAATTTTCAAAAGTATATTTTATCCCGGACAACATTTTCAATCGTACATTTTATCCTGGAAGATGATTTTTCTAAAGTAGATGGGACAGCCTATTTTTTTTATTTGAGAAATGAATTCATCAGCATAGGGGAGACTTGTGCAGATGGAGACGATGGAATTCATACCTCATGGATTTTGCAGAAACCAGCTAAGTACCCATTCTGAAAACTTTTGAAAGCAATATTTCATATTTTTACATTCTTTTATTTCAATATTCTTATAACTGTAAACTTTATCAGATCTGATATAGTATTGTTTAATACTATATGCCCTTCTGGCTTTTGTTCATTTTTAGGTACTTATTTTTTTTAAAACATTTAATCTCATTTATTAATTATTAAATATCATACTTTTGATTAAATGATTTCTAATTTAAGCATGACTTTTATACACTGCAAGAAATGATTGCTGTTTACATACATTTCTTGGTGCTTGCTGAACTTCATGTTTTCTTTATACATTTAAGTCGAATGATTTCTGAATTTAGTAATTTTTATCAAGATTTCTTTAATTATATCTTAATATAATTACACATATTTTTTTATATATATTAATACATTACTTGATGTGCTTTCATTAAGTTTATTTATAATAAATTTCTCAAATGAATTATCTTATTTTATTTAGGGGTTATATTTTCTCAAACTGAAAAGCTTAAGTATTTACACTAGGTTGTTACTTACCTAAAGGAGTAAAAGCTAAAGTAACTGGCGCCCCTAACAACATTAATCAATTCTTTCTATTTTTCCCTTGCCCATACCCATTGCTCCGCTGTCAAAACTAGCCGTTGGCAGTGAACGTATTAATTACGGTACAAGATATTTAAAAATTACACTTTTTTGTGTAATATTTCATGTAAATTAATAACATTATGTATTTTAGATGCCCAAAGATAAATAAAAGCTCATTGAAGAAAGCCGATCAAGTGGATAGATGGTAGCTTCAGAAGCATAGTGAAAGATAAAGCTAAATTTTGCCAACTCTTTAAAAGAAGAATTATCAACTTTTTTCGAATTAAGAATTTAAAGAATTTCCCAGAAAAACAAATTAGCAAAATAATAACTAATGAAATGTGGTATAGAAAGCTCTACGTAAACAATTTGGTTCTGTTTAAAACCCTCTGTTGATAAATTTTCCAATTTGTAGTTAGTTTAGAAGTAACAAGGATTTTTCTTGGAGGAGGTTGAAGCAATACAAAAACAAAAATATCCATCTCAGCTGATCAAGATGACTTTCTCTTACTTATATTATATTAGGCACAGAATTAGATAGATATATAGAATGCGCACCTCCGTGTGCGCAAGCGATGTGAAATGCAGACTGAATGCAAGTCGCCGAAAGGCGTTAAAAGGGATTTTTAATTTACTGGTTGGCTATACTGAAATTACTTATCTGACAGTGGCAGTATTTCTTCAGTTTACAGTGGTATAAATATTTTAAGGTGAGAAAGACACAATACTTTTTAAACTTTGCATAGTTAAAATAGTTTAGGTGATACATACAATAGTTTAGGTGATACAAACAATATTATTTTAATTAACATTTTAATTTTAGTTTCTGTTTTAGATTTTTTACGATATAAATAGTAATTGAAGCGAAATGGCTCAAATTAATAATACTGTAAACAATATTATTGTTTAAAGTTGGAACCTGGTGCGGTGTCTGGTTGCTGGATGTAAATCCAGTGATAAAAACAAAGAAAACATTCAAATATTTTTTTATCGGTAAGATATAACACAAACATATTACAAAGGCCTTTGCTGGCTCACAGAGCTACAACAGGTATACAAGGTATTATCAGAAATAAACTATGACTATAACCAGTCAAGTCAGTATAAAATGTGTAACACCAAAAAAAAATCAGCTAAAATTTATACCTGTGTACATATTACATACCTGAATTTTTATTTTTTGTATTCTGTCTGTCCTTTTCTGATGGACCAGCAGAGACCTATTAAATATTAATATTCGAAACATTAATAAATATATTTGAATTATAATGCCTATATAATAGTATTATAATAACCAATGTGGTTTGTTTCAGGGTACCAAAGTTAAGCAGTGAATGTAGAATTGAATGGTTACATTTATTGGGACAGCCAGCGGAATTTAATATGATTGGTAAACGTATTTGTTCAAAGCATTTTTTAAGTAATGATTTTGAAAAAGTTGTTCACAGAACTTTTTTAAAGCTCGATGTGAAACCAAGTTTATATTTTCCAAAAGAAAAACCAACACAAAATGTGCCAATCGCCTTCTCATTTTTGCCATCCTCTTCAAATATGTAAGTAAAATTAGACACATTATTAACCATGTTTAGAATTTAAATACATAATGATACATTAAATATATGTAAATCTGTTTATTTCAGGACCATGGATATAGATACAAATATAAATAAAACAAAGGTTTCATCTGCAATATCTGAAATGAGTTTTTCATCAATAAAACTATCTTCAGGAACTTCATCAGTCAAAAGAAAATTTTTTTTAAGGTTGCATAACTATAGGTAAGTCTTTTCCTGTTTTATGCCTAGTTATCTACACACTAAAAAAAAACATATATGCCACTAATATTTTCTTAAAAAAAAACATTTCTAAATTAATTATTTTTTCCGAGATTTTTTCTTAAAAATTAATGAACATGTTAATTAATTAATTATTAAATGAAACTCTAAAAGTTTTTATTTAAAATAATTTTGCTTTAATTTTTGACTTTAATTTTAGCAAAAGCCCTACGAATGATCTAAAAGAGATTGCAGAGTTGGCAACGATTATTGGAAAAAAATACTTTAATTTAAAGACAACTGCTGATAGAAGAAAAATTAAAATTGACTCATTACATGATGTAGTTTTTCATTTAAAAGATAAAAAATTGCTGTCAGAAAACACAATAAATATTTTGGAAAGCAGTTTGCAGGGCATTCCTTTTGCTTTAATAAAAAGAGCAATTCAAAATAATAACCGCAAAAAATCCAGGGCTCAGTATTCTCCCGAATTCAGAACATTTGCAATGACTTTGCAGTTTTACAACACCAAAGCTTACGAGTATGTAAGACAGACTTTTGACCTCGTCCTGCCATCTCGATCTACAATAAGAGGTTGGATGTCAAAAGTTGATGCATCGACTGGTTTCACAAAGCCAAGCCTATTGGCACTAAGAGAAAAAAAAAGATGAATTTTTTCTTAAACACAAAAAACCACTGCTTTGGTCACTAGTTTTTGACGAAATGTCGATAAAAAAAGAATTGACTAGTAAGAAATATTCCCACAAGGTTTGGGGGTACATAGACACAGGATCTACAATAGACTATTCAAATGAATTGGAATCGCCGTAAATGATTTTTTTAAGATACCGATAGGGTACTTTCTGGTTAATAAATTAAATGGGAGGGAGAAGGCAAATATTTTTAAGAACTATTGTATAAGGATGGAATTAAAATAATTTCTTTAACTAGTGATGGTCCATCAGTAAATTTTGCCACAATGGCTGCACTGGGTGCTCAGGTGACTGACCCAAAAAATTTAAAGCCCTAATTTGAACACCCTTCTGATGGCAGTCCAATCTATATATTTTTTGATGTGTGCCATATGGTTAAAGTTATAAGAAACAATTGGGCCAATTCGCCGTATTTTTTGGACCCTGACAACAACAAAATTAAATGGGAATACATCACAAAACTATATTCTTTGCAGCAGGAAAGTGGTCTATACTTAGGCAATAAATTAAGAAAGGTGCACATTAGGGTGGTCGCGAAAATTCAAATTGAATATACGAATGCTACCTACACAAAAATTTGTTGCCCTTTATGGTAATATGAATTATCCAAAATTTGAAGTCAATCGAAATACGTTAAGGCACCGCACAGTGGTCCTAAAGTTTTTAAATTTACCCATTTTACGAGCTTCTTTAATTTTAAATTTATAAATTAGCAGATTTTGAAATCTTAAACTTTTATCAACTAAAATTGTTGCCTAATTAGTGACTATTGCTTACGTAAAATTTAAGGTCGATCACAAGTCGTTTAGAGTTGGCACAAGAACCTTAAACCTCAAAAAATCCATAATTTTACTAGCTTTTTGTATCCATTTTCTACCCTTGTATCCACATGGTGTAAAAATGTTAACGGGCCCTAGTCTGAAATTGTAGACCTATACATGTATATTATATATGCAAAATTTTAGGAGAATCGGAAAAAGTTAGGAGGTCGCGCAAGAGCCGTAAATGTTTAAAAATGGACGATTTTAACTCTTTTTTTACTTTAAAATTTAAAAAATATACATGAGATTTTAAGATTACAAATATTTTTATTTTTTTTGCTCTTATACTGCTTTTACTTTTTTTTAGTTTTTATTTAACCTGAATTTCTAGTTTGTTAGTTTGTTACTATGTTAGTTTGTTAGTTAGTTTGTTTGTTAAGCAGGAAACCTTAGGTTAATGATAGAAAGCTGAAATTTGGTATAGTTATTTATCTTCGAAGACAATACAATATAATAAAATAAAATAATTCCCCCAACCCCCCCCCCCTCGTTGGGGAGGTATACCTCTTTTTCAATTCTTACCAATATGTTTGTGTAAATTTTGTACTAACGGTTTTTGCACTCACTAGAGCTAAATATAATATTTAAAAAAATGACCCCCACCCCCTAGGGGCAATTTAAAAATTTATAAGAAGTCGTTTAAAAATATATTTTATTTTTTTATACCTAAACTGGATTCTCGTTAAGCTCTTATATCACTTTCAGATTTCTAGTTTATATACATTAAAATGTATAATGTATAATTATACACCGGCTAACACAAGAAGTATTGCCTACGAATTATCTCCGTAATTATAAAAGATTACTTATTGAAATATAAATGAATTTTAAATACCCCCATTTTGGCATCGTCATAAAAAATATCACTTCCGGTCTAAGCGGAAAATGGCGTTATTTTAAAGTTTTTTTTTAATTCATCAACTTTAACGCCAGTTTGTGCTAAATTTTTAAATGGAACGACCTATTTTTGATTTTGCTAAATTAAAAATTCAGGTATACTCTACAAGAAAAACGTACAAACACCCTAATAGGGTTGGCCCTTTTCAGGGAAAATGGCCATATTCCGTTGGGAGCTATATTGAATCCCAACGGAATATCACAATTTTCCCCGAAAAGGGCCAACCCTATTAGGGTGTTTGTACGTTTTTCTTGTAGAGTATACCTGAATTTTTAATTTAGTAAAATCAAAAATAGGTCGTTCCATTTCCAATTTAGCACAAACTGGCGTTGATGAATTTAAAAAAAAAAACTTTAAAATAACGCTATTTTCCGCTTAGACCGGAAGTGATATTTTTTATGACGATGCCAAAATGGGGGTATTTACGGTTCATATATATTTCAATAAGTAATCTTTAGTAATTACAGAGATAATTCGTAGGCAATACTTCTTGTGTTAGCCGGTGTATAATTATACATTATACATTTTAATGTATATAAACTAGAAATCTGAAAGTGATATAAGAGCTTAACGAGAATCAAGTTTATGTATAAAAAAATAGAATATATTTTTAAACGACTTTTTATAAATATTTAAAATGCCCCTAGGGGGTGGGGGTCATTTTTTTAAATATTATATTTAGCTCTAGTGAGTGCAAAAACCGTCAGTACAAAATTTACACAAACATATTGGTAAAAATTAAAAAAGAGGGGTTAAGTGGTAGAGCAGGGGATGCAACTGACTTTGGATGTGTATCTGTATGACAGGTTTATATTGTGAACCTGTTAATATCACCGGCACACAAAAAAAAAATTGTCTGTACACCGGGCGCCACCTATCTACGGGCATGTTTTTCGACCCGCTGAATACGAATTTCAAGTCAGTTTAGGCCGTCCAGCCTTCAATTTCGAGTAAATTGCAAAAAAACCCAAAAAATAGCGAAAATTCGATGTTTTGGCAAGAAAAAAAATTTTTTACTCGAAATTGAAGGCTGGACGGCCTAAACTGACTTGAAATTCGTATTCAGCGGGTCGAAAAACATGCCCGTAGATAGGTGGCGCCCGGTGTACAGACAATTTTTTTTTTGTGTGCCGGTGTATTTATTTATACATTTCATAGCCTCTTGAATCCATCTGAACTTCGCCCTTCGGTATGTTTACTCTGTTATATATAATGTATATATAATATTTACCGTAATAAAGACACTATTATTATTATTATACCTCCCCAATGAGGGGGGGGGGGTTTGGAGGAATTATTTTATTATATTGTATTGTCTTCGAAGATGAATAAAATTTCAGCTTTTTATCATTAACCTAAGGTGTCCTGCTTAACAAACAAACTAACTAACAAACTAACATAGTAACAAACTAACAAACTAGAAATTCAGGTTAAATAAAAACAAAAAAAAAGTAAAACCAGTATAAGAGCAAAAAAAAAATAAAAATATTTGTAATCTTAAAATTTCATGTATATTTTTTTAATTTTAAAGTAAAAAAAGAGTTAAAATCGTCCATTTTTAAACATTTACGGCTCTTGCGCGACCTCCTAAGTTTTTCCGATTCTCCTAAAATTTTGCATATATAATATAAATGTATAGGTCTACAATTTCAGACTAGGGCCCGTTAAAATTTTTACACCATGTGGATACAAGGGTAGAAAATGGATACAAAAAGCTAGTAAAATTATGGATTTTTTGAGGTTTAAGGTTCTTGCGCCAACTCTAAACGACTTGTAATTGACCTTAAATTTTACGTAAGAAATAGTCACAAATTAGGCAACAATTTTAGTTGATAAAAGTTTAAGATTTCAAAATCTGCTAATTTATAAATTTAAAATTAAAGAATCTCGTAAAATGGGTAAGTTTAAAAACTTTAGGACCACTGTGCGGTGCCTTAACGTATTTCGATTGACTTGAAATTTTGGATAATTCATATTACCATAAAGGGCAAAAAATTTTTGTGTACGTAGCATTCGTATATTCAATTTGAATTTTCGCGACCACCCTAGTGCACATGGACTTTAAAAAACTGACCCCTCCCCCATATGTCAAACTTTACATTTTTAATTACAACAAAAAAAAACGATTTTACATATTTTTATTACAGTTTGAATTTTTATCTATCTTTCATTAAAATCAAATGGACAGGAAACAGTGTATAGCACTATAGTCCATTTGATTTTAATAAAAGATATAAAGATTTCTATATATTTTTTCGGTTTATAACCGACTGACAGTATATCACTTTGTACTGTCGATTATTAATTTATTAAATATATAAATGGTTAAAAAAAAACAAAATTTCAAAATAAAACAATCTAAAATATATATTTTTGTAGTTTAATTTTTTTGTGGCATGACGTTGCTCTAGACCCTCCTTGCCCATGGCGTAAAATACTATATGGATGTCCCCTTTTTAAAAAATATTAATACAGTTTATAATTTTAGGTTCGTTTAGCTACTCAGACACTGAGTAAAAAGCAGATGCGTTAACAATATTTTGCAAAGATTTAATGTACACTGAAATTGAAGATGTTATGCCCACTGTAAAATTTATTTTAGTATGCGATAAATTATTTGACATATTAAATTCTCCCAATCCCTTTGCTATAGGAACAAAAGCTGCCTTGAAAACGGCAAATGAGCAGCAATGGAAAGCAAATCTACTTGAATGTACAAATTATTTAATTGGCTGCAAAGATATGAACGGTCAAGTACTGTACAGAACTAAAAAGAGGACACCATTTCTAGGATTCTTGGTTGCTGCAATTTCTGCCAAAGAAATCTATAATAAATATCTTGTGGAACACAATTTTATAAAATATGTACTCACATACAAATTTAGTCAGGACCACATAAAATTATTTTTTTGCAGTATGAGGTATGTATTTTTTTTTAGTTAATGACTTCAGTATATTTGTTTACTTGAAATGTGATATTGCATAATATTAAAATGGCTTAAAAGTATATTGCTTTCCCATTTTGAAAATTTTCAAAATTTCGGAAAGCCTTGTATTCGTGCAAAAATTTTCAATTTTTTTTTGTGTATTTTTGCGTTTTATGACGTTTTATGTCGATATAAATCAATTTCGACCAAAAAAAAATTGTCGATCGGTCGGTCGATCGGTCTGTCCGGGAAATCTTGTGGGCACGATAACTTAAGAACGCTTTAAGCTACTTGAAATTTGGCATACAGGTATGTTACCAAAAGTTCTCGCTCGGGATTGTTTTTGGTAAACATTGGGGTGCGGCATGGGGAAAAATACATTTTTTTAGAAAAATTTGAAAATTGCTATTAATGGGTTTTCAAGGTTGCTGAAATTGAATCTGAATAAAAAACTTTTCTAATTCCACCCCCGAGAGGGTGAGGGGGCAAATATTTTTCAATATTATTAATATTTTCTTCAAAATTGGTATATAGGAGTTTTTGGGGTCGACGAACATGAATTTGATAATACTTTTTTTCTAATTTCACCCCCTGAGGGGTGGAGGAAGTTTTCGTGAAAACTATACACCAGGTTTTTGAGGTTGCTGAAAGTGAATCTGATAATAAAATTTTTCTAAATCCACCCCCTGATGAGTGGGGGGTAGTTTTCGTGAAAATTGTTATATTAGGGTTTTTGAGGTTGTTGAGAGTGAATCTGATTATAAAAAAATTCTAACTTTGCCCCTAAAGGGGCAGATAGTAGTTTTTGTGAAAATTGGTATATTAAGGTTTTTATGGTTGCTGAAAGTGAATATGATAATAAAAAATCCATTTTACGGGCGGAGGTGAAAAATGGGAAAGCTCTTTTACTGGTCAGTGTATTTTTTCTTTCATTCCAGATCAAGGAATGGATGGAAGGTGAATTTATCCGCTTTGGAATTTATGAGAACATATAGGCGATTGCTTATACATACAACCATTAAAACTAATACAGGAAATTGTATAGCTATGGACCAAACATCAATTTTAACAGTTTCCAGTTCACACTATATTGTGGTATTTCTGAAATTCAGAAAAAGAAGAAGAAAGAAGAATCGCTTAAATTGAAACAAAAAACAAAAGAAATTGAAGAACAAATTATTATGGTTCTTCCCTCACAATTGAATCTTTTTTGCAAAAATGCCATTTCATATATCACAGGATTTGTGGTACGCAAAATTTCAAAAAAGCTTACCTGTGAAATATGCAGAGATGCTATTTTCACAGAGGATCATGAAAATGATGATTTTTCTTTAATAAATAAAAAAAATCTAGGTTGTCTCCAGTATCCCTCTTTAACTGTTAAAAACATAACTTTTAAAATACACAAAAAATAGACACCATAATAAAATTAATTGGGGGGCTTCCTCCCAAAGACATTTTATTTAGGTTAGTTTTAAATGCAGGAGAATCATTTTTATTAAATGATAACCTTTTCCCCACATTGGTTGATCATATGTATGATCAGGCCGTGGATGAAACAATCCACAGGAAAAAAATTATTGATTTAATCATTATTGGGTATACTACTGTTATTACAAACTCCATTGCAAAAAGAAGTAATGAGACAATATCTGGGGAAAGAGTAAGGGTTTTACTAAATAAATTAATAATATTTAAAAATCAATAGATATAAAATTCCATTTTTCATTATTTTTTATAGAACACAGAAAAAGTCAAAACTAGAGACAGATTTTTTCGATTAAACGTTTTTTTTTTTCAAAAAGTATTTGAAAATTATTTTGCTTTAAACTTCTATACTATCAAATGTAAAGCAAACTATCAACAAAACAGGGATGACGCGAAGGCCCCCCCCCCCCAAACCACACTCAAGTTGGGAAAATTCACTGTCGAGCTGGGAAATAGTTGGGAAAATTGAGTGCCAGAGTTGGGAAATTCGTAAACCTTTTAAATTTGTATTTAATAGTGTCACTATGTGTTTCTTAATAAATATACAATTGTATATGTATAATTTTTCAAAAATAAATAACAAAAAAAAAATAAATACTGCATAATTAAATTTAAATTTACTTTCAGGAACATCGAAACACGAGTTACTACTAATGAAAACTGTCTTAGGGAAAAATGGTCAATGACAATTGAAGGTTTCCCATTAAAAACAATTGAAGAGTTCGAAGAAATGAAAAAATCAGAAAATGATTCAAAAAGATCAGAAATGGTGAGAAATATTTAAATAGTAATTGTTACAGGTTTTTATACATATTTTTTTAACGTATTTTTTTGAAAACTACTAATTTTGCTTTAATACATCCAAAGTTCAAGATTCTCAAATCAAAATTACAGCACTATTTCAATATTAAAATCTTTGCGTTAATATTCATTTTTTAAACCTTTTCTAGGCTTCGCGGTTGACGGTAATGAGGTCAGGAAAGCTACGAAACTTTGCACACCCCATGGTGGAAGAGTGCATGACTGATGAGCTAGTTGAAAAATTTAGTTGGTTTGGCAATAGGAGCAATAAAATGCTATTTAAGACACAATTGTGTGCGATGTTCTTCGGTAAGTTAAGTAGCATTACCTATTTTAAGTAAAATTAAGTGTTTTGCGTTTTGTTTTTGTTATAACAACATACATAATATATTATGTAAATGATATTTTTTTGGTATAGTGTAAGATTTTAATTTTGTAGTGATGAGCGGTTTTGAACAAATTAAATTATGATTTTTCTCTTATAATAACAAAAAAAAACTATAAATCATAATTTAATTATAAACATTCGTAAAAATTTTATTTAAATAACATTAAAATAAAATATTTGAAAAGAAATGCTATTCCACGCGAAATGTGCCAAACTGTTTTAACAAATTTGAAATCCACAGCTTTAAAAAGTGCAACGTGATGATTCGTATCTGGATAGTGTTATTTATAAGAAAAGATTTTTCCTAATGCTTAATATAATTTTTTTGATCTATAAGTTTGTTAAAATAGACAAGAATATTTAATATAAAAATACATAATTTCTTGTGTATTTCTTTAATTTCATTTTTGTGAGATATTTTGTTAATAATTATACATTGTATAGTAAATATGTTCCATCTATACTAAAAAAAATCATGTTTATATTGAAAAACGTAAAATATTCGATTTTCCTTGAAAATACGTAACGCTGCGTAAATTGGTAATACATAAATTCTACATAATTAATTTAAAAAATTTAATTTATTTTAAAAATACATTTTTTATTTATTTATGTTTATTTATATTCAACAGACACAGGGCCTAATTATACTGCCGCCATAAGAAAAAAGCGCGTAAAGAACAAAATTCAGAAAATCGAGTTATTAGTTTCAGTGGCAAGAAACGGTCTATTATGTCTGTGCCGTCGATTAGACCCTTATTGAGATTACACTAGCCTTATATCCGGGTACATCGTGTGCTTTCTGTGTATTCCTATCCCTACTTCGCGCGCCCGCCCTCGCCTGTGGTGGGAGCGACCAGTTCCGCGCGCCGTCTAGTAAATGTTGACAGTATGCTACTTCTATTCGGGTGCATCAGTGCTATTGCTTAACGGCGTGTGTCGTTCGAGATTTTGTATAAGAAAAATCAAACTGTGTGTCCTAATACCATTTTCTGTATTTGTAAAGTGTGTTTGTTTATTATAACGGTAAGATATATAAATTTTTCTTTTTATTAGGGAAAACTTTCTTTATTTGGACTGAATAATTCGAGCGGCCATACGCCCCGAATTCTGAACTGACAGGATCAATCGAGCAACCTTCAGCCTCGAAGTGAGCAGCCGTTCGCCTCGTAGTGAGCAGCCGTTCGCCTCGTAGTGAGCAGCCTGTCGGCTCGATCAAGCAGCCCGTCGGCTCAATCGAGCAGCTCGTCGGCTCGATCGACCAGCCCGTCGGCTCGATCGACCAGCCCGTCGGCTCGATCGAGCAGCCCGTCGGCTCGAATCGAGCGGGCTTGTCGGCTCGATCAAGCAGCCTTTCGGCTCAATCGGGCAGCCTGTCGGCTCAATCAGGTAGCTTGTCAGCTCGAATTGAGCAGGCTGTCGGCTAGACAGTTTCAAGGCTCGTCTCGGACGTTCTTTAGCTGTTGCTTGTGCGATTCTGTTGTCTAATAGAATATTTTTCTTTTAGATGGTGACTAAAGCTTTGCTAGTGCCCATGTCTGAACTGTTGAAAGTCCATGCAGATAAGCCGGAGGATGATTTGGTACTCGAGCGCCTAAAGAAATTAGACATGGATTGTCTACCAGAGGGATGGTTAGATTGGATGGTTGGGCGTTTTAGTAAAGAAGAATTGGTGGGAGAAGACATTGATCCCCAGATATTAAACAAGCTGCGTTACGCACTGCCAACTGTGGGCATTGCTCAGGCTTTTGACCCGGACGCTATAACTTTGCCGGAACGAGCATATAGAGACATAAGAGTAAAGATGTTAAACTGGCCCTTTTGTGTCGGTCTTATAGTTGGCCCCCCGGCTTTAGCGGCCCGTATAAGAGGTTCAAATGCTTCTCACGAATTGGTTGTGGCGTCATTATCTCAAGCAAGAAAAGCTTTTTTTGACAAGAAAGGACGCTGATAGAAGGCTATCAATTGACTCAGATTCCAGTTCTAGGCCTTCTTCATTGGGTAAGGAAAGTCGGTTGAATAGATTAGAGAGGAGTAATCAGGATCTGAGAAAGATGCTTCAAGATTTTATGGATACATTTCATGGGGTAAAACTAAGAGAAGAGGACGATTCGAGCATTGAAGAATAGCAGTTTGATCGCTGGGATTCCCCTTATGATGAGGATGATAGGAACATTTGGGAGTCGTCTTGGTTACCCCCAGATTTTATACCTCAGAAATAAAATGTAGCGAGTACTAGTCAAGGAACAGTTTTTGAATTTGCACTAATAACAAAGGAACAGGAGCCAGCTATTCCCGCTCCCAAAAGTCACATTGAATCCCAGGGGATTCAATGTCTTCGCTTAGGCTCCCCAGCGTTTTCACGCATTAGGTATGCGGAAGTTCAGAAAAGGTTAAAAGCAACCCCGGTATTTAGCGCTCTGCTGATAAACCCACAACTAAATCTGGGTACAAGGAGTGTACAGGACAATTTGGCTACCACAGATGGAGTGCTAGGCACCATTCTCCACGGCCTTCTTTTACAAAGGGATGCTTTTGTTAACTGCATTCAGAGCTTTACGTCCAGGAACCCTGAATTAAAAGACGACCTAAAAGACCTAATTGGACCAGACGCATCATTTAGGATCTTACTCCAATTTGTTTGTGGTCGAAGGGCTGAATTAATCGACAAGAGAAGAAAGCTTCTTAAACCTAATAATGACCTCGTTGCACAGAATTTGGAGAATATACCACCTTCCTCCACCCATCTCTTTGAGGAGAAGGAGTTTTCTGAATTTTTCAGGCAAAATGAGGCCTCTTTCCGGCATTACAAACGTAAACAACCTTTGAAGAGTTCCTCTCAGGGCAGCAAGAGCTATTTTCGTTCGGCCAAGGATGCGCCCAGGCCCAGCGCAAATATTAACCTTTCAGGGGCCAGACCCAATAAATCGATTGCATATGAAGATCCCAGGAAAGGATCTACCCGAGTCTCATTGAAGAGGCACAGTTCGGGAGGTAGTGGCATCCCCAATAAGAAGAGAGCCTTTTCTGGGGGATCAAGAAGATTTTGACTTCAAAGGGGGTCGGCTGGGGGAGTTTGTCAAAGAATGGGAAAAGGTTGGTGCTCCAGAGAGTATTTTAAATGTCCTAAAGGGCTATTCAATTCCATTCATAACGAAGCCACCATTAGTGCCCCTAAAGCCCGAAACAATAAACTTATTTGCGACACCAGGAATGGATCACGAGGTCAAAAAGATGCTGGATCAAGACATCTTGCAAAAGTCTTTTTCCCCTTCGGGTTTTCTGTCAACTATGTTCGTAGGACGGGGAGAACAGGCCCATTTTCAATTTACGCCGCCTAAACAAAAACTTGTCCCCCAAAAAGTTTCGGTTGATAAACCATTACAAAGTACCACTGTTCTTGCAAAAAGGATATTTTTTAGTAAAGATAGATATATGTCAGGCATACAACCATATTCCAATAAAGTACAGTCATCGGAAATTCTTGTCCATGGTTTACATAGGGGAAGTGTACGAAATGACCAGTCTTCCTTTTGGCCTGGCCAGTGCCCCACTAGCGTTCGCCAGGATATCAAATTGGCTAGCCAGCTGCCTTCGAGAAAAAGGGATAAGAGTGATCGTCTATCTGGATGACTTTCTAATAGCGCACCAGGACCCTCTGATACTGAGACAACATATAGATTTAGCGGTAGCTTTCCTGGAGAATATGGGTTGGATACTCAACAGAGAGAAGTCTCTAAGAGTTCCAGCTAAAAAGATAGAATACTTCATGTGGGACATAGTAGACGGATTAATCTATATTCCAAAAGAAAAGTCAATTTCCTTGAAGAAGGATCTGGTAAGATTATTGGAGCTTCGTCGATGGAGTTGGATCAAGGCAAAGATGATCTTGGGAAAGATGAATTTTGCCTCGTTCGTAGTTCCCGTAGGAAGATTACACATGAGAAGAATGCAGAGGGCAAGCAACCTTCTACCAAGCTATTGTCCTCGAAAAACTTATGCAATTCCGAAGCTGGTTCTGGAAGACATTCATTGGTGGCTGCTAAAGCAGCCGGAAGTATTTTTGACGACGGATGCCTCAAACTTGGGGTGGGGAGCCCTATTGGAGAGTCTTCTGATTCAAGGAGAATGGACGCCGTCTCAGCAATGTTGGCATATAAACCGAAAAGAAATGTTTACAGTGTGGATGGCTATTCATTCCCAACGTTCTCATTTGAAAGGCAAAACGATCCTGTTGCAGTGATTTGGAAATTAGGGTGTGGTATGAAAAAAATAAAGAGTTTATGATTTTCCTGACGTATTTTTTATGTAAAATATTATTATTATTATTATTTGAGACCCTACAGTTCAGAAGTGGGATAAGATAATCCAAGTGGAAATACGGTTTCTGGTGAGACAAAAAATTTACGAGAAAATTTTCATTTTTGTGTCCAAACCTCGGAAAAAAAATGTCGAAACACGAAGTTAATAAGGATGATTCTAAGATAAATTTAACTGATTTATTGAATACTAGTTTACCAGAAAGCGAAAATGATACAAATGACAATGGTTTAAGCGGATTAGTAAGACTTTTATTAGAATAGAGTCAAAGAAGAGATGAAACATTAGAAAGAATAGTTCACAGTGTGGTAGCAGGCGAAAGGGACAACATAAATGGGGTCCCCGAAGTTTTGAAAAATTTTAGACTTTTTAACGGCTCAAGAAGTGGCAAAGAATGGCTAGATGACCTTTTGAGCATAGAATTATTGCATAACTTACCAGTAAGGTATATGTTGAAAACAGCAAGAGCCAGATTAGTAAAAAGTTCGATGGAATAAAAAAACAGATTATGACATGGGAAGATTTCCAATTTGAATTTTTAAACACTTTTTCCTTCGATGAACCATTGACACTTAAATTTAAGAGAATGTCAGAAAGAATTTAAGGTAAAAATTAAAGTATTTCAAGTTATTTTCATGAAAAAGTTGCTTTATGTAAAAAAATAAATTTAGACTTTTTTGAAATAAAAGAACAAGTTTTGGTTGGCTTGTACTCCAAGGACTTGTTTAATTCAGTTATGTCGAAAGATGTTATTTCAGAAGTAGCATTATTTCATGCACTTTTGGAACAAGATAGAATACAGAAAGATAGATTTTACCGAAGTAAGACAGAATACGAAAACAAAAACACACAAGGGAAGAAAAATTATGAAAGAAAACCCAATGAGAGAGACGGATAAAGATGCTTTAACTGTGGAACCCTAGGGCATAAAGCAAATGATTGTAGAAAACCCAAGAGAGAGAGAGAGGATCTTGTTTTGCATGTGGTAAACAAGGACATAGAATAGAAAATTGTGAGAATAAGAACAAAGATAGAAGTACAAACGTAATAGATGTGGACAAACTTCCCAAACCGTATGTAGTAGATTTTTTAATAAATAACAAACAAGTTGTTTTATTAGTTGATACTGGTAGTTCTATTTCTTTGATAAAAGAATCAATTGTAAAAAATAATATTTACGAAACTAATAATTTTGATGAAAACATTTTTACAGGTATTAATGGTACTAGATTAAATATTTTAGGGGAATTTTTTTAGGAAATTAGGGTTTTAGGGGTAAATTTTAAAATAAAATTTTATGTGGTGCCAGATAGCACAATGAAGTTTGACTGTTTATTGGGACGAGATTTTATAGAGTCAAATGAATGAAATAAAATTTTTAAAGGGTAAGGTAGAAATTGTAAAAAATAATGAAGATATTTTTGATAATTTTGTTTCAAGTATTATGAATATTGAATATGTAACCCCAAAGGACAAACTAGATTTAGACATTTACCCTAAAATACCGTTACAAACCAAAACTCAAGTAGAAAAATTATATGATAGGTATTTGAGTGACCTAAGTCAATCACACCATAGCGATCAAGATGAAATTAAATTAAAAATTAACTTACAACATAATAAACCCATTGCTTTTACCCCACGTAGAATTTCTTATGCAGATCAGGCAGAATTACGTAAGCTACTTGATAAATTATTAGATGAAAATATTATAAGGCCAAGTGAATCCCTTTATGCTTTCCCTATTGTTTTAATTCGGAAAAAATCAAAAGACTTAAGATTACGATTGATTACAGATGTTTAAATGAAATTACGGTAAAACAAAATTATCCAACTCCATTAATAGAAGACATTTTAGATAGGTTAAGAAATAAAAAATATTTTACAATTTTGGACTTAAAAAATGCTTTTTACAGAGTAATGGTTTACCCTGAATCGGTTAAATATACAAGCTTTGTTACATCATTTGGACAATTTGTAACGCCACTGATAATACAAACCCCCGCTGTTGCACCCCGTCTAGAAGTCCGTCTATTTACAGAGTCGAAGCTGGGATGCACGACCCTACAAAATTATGTTTGATGTTCTTTAAAATATATTTACTTATTAAAATGTGTATGTGAGAGTAAATAAAACATTGTTTATAATTTTATTCTACATATAAAATGGCGCTCAACGTAAATCCAAGAGATTTTCTTGGAAAATGGCCCAAATAAGCCGAAGAAAACTGTGTTTTGTGAGTGAGAAGCGGTAGTGAAACCGACTATTGACAATTTAGTTCTTACACATCCGTGTACAGTTCAGTGAATACATAATAAAAAGACAATTGGTAAGTTGGAAATCCAATTTTATAGCAAAAAGACAGAAAATGCCAAAGTTGCCGCGAGAATTCCGTCAGGAAAACCGATAAAAAGACGTTTCGTGTCGGCAGTGCGACCGTCTTTTATTCCCCTCGCTGCACTCATCCGGGTTACCCCGCGAAGCGCTACTCTATACAAGCTGTTCGCTCCTTGCGACTATCGAAGTGCGCGTGCGCGTGCTCGATTCGTTCAGTCAGCAGACGATGTGGTCCTCGCCGAAAAGCGCGACGCTCCACCAGGTTACGTCGCAACGCCCCAGTCCATGCGGCATCTGGAGAACCACGCTAGATACGAACGTTCTGATTGCAGATCCGATTTTTCGTCACTGGAAATCATCTTCGAGACCTAGAAAAAAATTTATCATATTGAAACATAGTATTGTTTCGTCAAGTATAAACCAATATCAAAAATTTTGATGTTCATGGTATTGTATCATTAAGTGTAAACCAACATTAAAATATCCTGACCTGTATCCATGTCACTGCCTCTGTTGGTATAAGCCAGTGTCCGATCAAGTCTAAGTTGTACATCGAGTAAGCATAACGTCTTTTGGTACAAGAGTACCCATCGTATGTCTTATAATTTAAGAAGTAGAACTCGCAACGCAAACATGCCAGACCTGGAGCCAGCCGTTCAACCCATTATGTTCACTCCTGAACAATTTCAAGCCTTATTACAGGGAATAAGAGTCCAACCGATTGATCCAGCTGTTCCACTTGCCCCAGCAAATACTGGAAACTATGCGAATTGTCGCTCCAGATTTTCGGGAAAATCAGGAGAAGATGTAAATGCATTTGTAGATGCCATTACCGTATATAAAGACTGTGTCCACATCTCAGATGAGAATGCTATATTGGGAATGCCCATGCTTTTGGATGGACCTGCTGCAGTGTGGTGACAAGGTGCCAAAGCCCAATATGACACATGGCCTGAAATTTTGGAAGCCCTTAAGCATGCTTATGGTTTTAATAAGCCTGCTCGTCAAATCTACAGAGAACTGTTCTCTCAAGAGCAAACTGCTACCGAAACCACTGATGTTTTTGTCAACAGATGCAGAGCTTTCCTAGCCAAATTAAATGTTGCTCCTGCTTTACCGGAAAATCACAAAATCGAAATGATTTACGGTCTGCTCAACAAACGTATCCGCGAATGTGTTTCACGTGATCAATTTGAGACTTTCACCGAACTTATAGACCGCGCGCGCTCCGTCGAAACAAGTTTAACGGAACCGGCTAAAGAAAAAGACATCGTTCAAGTCCGTAGCCGCGAATCTAAAAAGTGTACGTACTGTAAAAATTTCGGTCATATCCAGGCAGAGTGTAAGAAGTATGCGAAGAAAAACTTAACTAGCCAAGATATCAAGCCAGAACTAAAGCCTTTGGTTTCATCGAATTTCTCTCGAAATACCCAGATTGAGTGTTATGGTTGTGGTAATCTTGGATACATCCGATCCAACTGCCCCAAGTGCAAAGTGGCTACCACTTCCCAAGTTAGTGCCATAGAGCTACTCTCAGCTACTATGAAAGATGCAAGCATTATGGATAACCGACCATTAGTTAAGGTCACTGTGAGTAACAGAACAGGACTAGCCTATATAGACTCAGGTGCTAAATGTAGCATTGCCAGCAATCGTCTATATTCACATCTAACCTCACAAAATTATCCTTATCAGGAGGCAGACGTCCGAATGATCCTTGCCGACGGAAAATCCCGTCCAGTACATGTTAAGAAGTTTGAAGTTTGTATCACCCTGGAAGACAAGAATATGCCTAGTGAGGCGAAACATGTCGAGTAGATTATAAAAATTAAAATTGTATCCAGTAAGTACTAAAAAATCCTTTTATTTCTTGATAGAAATAATTGCCAAATAAAAACAATAATCAAGAAAACGCCAGTGTTTTTAGTGCAGTTTTTCTCAGCGGACAATCTTTTAATAAAAATCAATGGTACATAGATTCGGCGGCTTCTGAACACTTAACAGCAAACAAAAATTGGTTAAGTCGACTAGAAAAACCAGTCGAAATGCGTGAAATCATGGTAGCGAATGAAACAAAGGTGTCGGAAATCGAGAAAATTACATTTTGGTGAAAAATGTGCTATGCGTACCGAAATTTGTTTGTTTGTTTAACCTCGTACTATTCTACTTAATTAAGCATCCCCTAAGTCCAGGACTTGTGTGGGCTAGTAGTAGAGGGAACCACCGGCTTATACTGACTTTCGAACTTAGCAACCAACCTTCTGTCTGTTAGCCGGTTAATAAAAAACGGAAACACAGTGAACTTAAAAAAAAAAAGAAAAGTGTAGGATATATAATGCACAGGGGCTGTTAATTGGAGTTGCGAAATAGTTGACAATGTTTACAAACTAAAAACAGAATTGTCAACAACACTAGTCGCAGCGGCAGTGACAGGAGAAGTCTGGCACATGCGTCTTGGTCACATTAATCAAAATAGTCTAAAAACGATGAAAGATAGAGCAGTTGAAGGTATGGAGTGTGTGGGTAACATTAAAACTGATATAAACAGCTGTGTAACCTGCAACGAAGGTAAACAAGCCAGAAAGCCTTTCCCAGGTAGTAAATCAAGAGCTAGTGAGTTTCTTGAGGTGATTTATGCGGACGTTTGTGGGCCTATGGAGGTACAAACACTGGGAAAAGCGAGATATTTCAGTTCAGTGCCGTTGGCTTGACCCCTAATGAGATTACACTACTATTCTACGTGAGCGCAAGCATTGCTTTTCCGTCCGGAACCCCGCCCAATTCCCACTCCACGTCTTCAGCGTTCTCATTGGCGGCGCCACACGGAGGGCTTGCTAGGCGCGACGCGATGTGAACTGTCTTCAGTACGCATTATTTTGTCGTAGTGTGAGCATTGTGTTAACGGTCGGCCGTTTAGGGCAGAAACCGTTCGAGATTGTTTTAATCGAAGTTTTTCTTTTGTTTTCGCTATAGTGAAGTGCTCCATTAGTTCCAAAAACATCAAAAAGTAAGTACAAATGCATTTACTCCAGTTTAGCCTGTAAAAATGCCAACACCGGTGCAGCTAGCACTAAACAAAAGCGCATCGCGCTTTAAAAGCCTACGGCGTGCTTTCTCACCCGTAGGCATTCTTAGTAGCGATGCTAAATAACATTTTCAAAGCTGATTCTTAATCTCTTTGATAAAACGTCCCAAAATTCCTGAGACGTCGAGCCAAATCCGTGGGACGGCGACCCAAATTCACGGCACGTCGGCTCAAACCGGGGCGTCGTCTCCGATTCTGGGACGACGTCTCACAACCTGGAACGACGTCTCACAATCTGGGACGACGTCTCAAAATCTGGGACGACATCTCACAATCTAGGGCGGAGTCTCAAGCTTCGAGAAGGCGTTTTAAACTTCGGTAAGGCTACTTCAACTCTAAAAATCACAATATCTTTATTCCAGATGGCTGTAAACAGAGGCTCGAAAACCCTGCTGGAACTAACTGAAATTTCAGCCGGCAATAAAGCCACCAAACACCTCCCAGAGGGCTGGCAGGAGTCACCGTCTTATCAAAACACGAAATCCTGGGCGACGAGGAAGACTCGCAGACCCTAAAAAAATTAGGTTTGCTATCCCCACTATAGGCATGGCCAAAGCATTCAAACCAGAGGTCTCATACATATCTGAAAAATCTTTTAGAGATATGAAAATCCGAATGCTTAGCTGGGATTTCTGCGTAGGCCTCATAGTGGGCCCCTCAGCTATTGCGAATAGAATAAGAGGCACAGCAGCCCAAAACGAACTAATTCTCGCCGCAATACGGGACCTCAAACCCCATATGCTATCCAGAAGGGACGCCAACGATCAAATGGCTCCCGGAGAAAAAAACGAAGACAGGCGGGCAGGAAAAGAGAAGAAAACAGAAAAGGCCAAATGCTCTAAAATTAAAGAAACAGAAAGCACCGAACAGCGCTTAAATAAAATGGAGGACATGATATCTTCTATATGATCTGGGAGGAAGAGCTAGAAGAAGAAAACTCCTGGGCGCCCCCGGAAATACTTTTTATACTTCCGGTGGAAGAAGCTATGACCTTCGCAAAAATTACGAATTGGCTGGTAAGCAGATTGAGGGACATGGGAATCCGTATCATCGTTTATCTGGACGACTTCTCGCAAATCAAAATGGGCAAACACTGTCGCAACAAATTCGGATAGTAAAGCAGCTCCTGTCCAGTCTGGGCTGGCTGATAAGTCCGGAAAAATCCGCGTTTGGACCCCCAAAACAGAAATAGATTTCCTAGGGCTAGTCTGGAACACCGACCACGTCACCATAGCACTCCCAGTAGAAAAGATAATGTCAATAAGCCAGGAAATATCAATAATTCTAAAGAGCCACTGGAGTTGGTCGAGTGCAAAACGACTGCTGGGAAAACTGAACTTCGCGTCTACAGCGATTCCACTCGGAAGACTTCACAGCAGATTCTTACAACGAGCCAGCCTACTGTTACCGGAGTTGGCTCCCAAAAAGTTATTCCCGATACCACTTCTCGCCCTCAAGGAATGTCACTGGTGGATAAAACATCTAAACTCAAAGGCCCCCCTATTTCAGAGGCACCCAACAACGTTTATGACGCATCAAACAAGGGCTGGGCGGCTCAAGTGGGAAACAGAATCATAAAAGGTACCTGGAAAGAACACCAAAAACTATGGCACATCAACAAAAAGGAGCTATATGGAGTCTTCGCCACTCTCCGCTTAGTAAAAGATCAGCTAGAGGGGAAGTCGATAGTCCTCCAGTCGGACAACCGAACGGTAATCTCCTATATCCGGAACCAGGGTGGGACCAAATATCTCGCTATGTTGAACCTCAAATTCAAAACCTGCAACACCACCTGGTAGACGCAGCAACATCGATCCCCCTTACACAAGGACGTCTATTAAATTTGGAGGCATGGAAAATACGGGGTGGTCTCAACTCATAGGCCATTGGGACCAAGGAGACGCTGAACTGCTCCAAAACTCTTGGAGGAAACCCTTCCTTAAAACTTACAAGGCACCTTGGAAAGAATGGCTGCTCTGGTCATCTAAGAGAGGCATCTCCCTAAACGATCCCCTGTCGGAACAGGTCGCCCAGTACTTGGCATACTTATACAGAAAAAAGAATCTCGGTCCTGCCACCATCAAACTACACAAATCAGTCATCGCAAAAAAGCGAAAGTATTTCAAACGATCCCCTAGTAAAACGCATGAATAAAGCCGTTTATGTTGCAAACCCCCAACCAGGAAGGAGGATCATATGGGACGTAAACAAGTTAATAGAATGGCTAAGAAAAGAAAATCCCGACAAAAATAGCATTTTTCAAATATCTCGTCATGTGGCGCTAATCCTCCTTATAGCATCAGGACGCAGAATTCATGACCTAACATTACTTAAAGTGGACCGAAACTCAATAGAAATAAATAAAAATTATATTACCCTCTGGCCAGATTTCGGCTAAAAAACCGACAAAGGCAGGCATCGTCAGTCGGGCTGGCAGCTTCTTAAAACTTCGGAAGAGTGTCTGGATCCCGTCTTCTGGATTAACCAACTAATTCACATAACCCAAGACAGACGAAACTCCACAGCCAAGCTAAATCGCCTTTTTATCACCTCCAGAGGCAAGGCCGTCCCTGCTTCCAGAGCGATAATAGCAGGATGGATTAAGACCGCATTTAAAGAAGCAAACATTCCATTCTCACCAGGCAGTATTAGATCAGCGGTGGCCACCGCAAGATGGAACAATAACATTCCCCTGGACACCATCTTAAAAAATGGCAATTGGCAAGGAAGCCAGAACTTTTTCAAGCACTATTACAAAGAAATAGACAAAAATCCTCCGGAAACCCATGGTTCGGAACTTACAGACAAGACATTCGTGGCAATACCTTAATCATTCCACACTCTAATTATTTCAGTTTTAAGTTAAAATATAGTTAAGATGCTAATAGTGATCTCTACAAAGTGATATTAGTTAGTACTCACAAAGTGATATTAGTCCATATCCACAAAGTATTAGTACTAGTCAATACTCACACCTATTTAAGAATATATATTATGTTTATGTTTATGTTTATTTTTAACCTCGTACTATTCTACTTAATTAAGCATCCCCTAAGTCCAGGACTTGTGTGGGCTAGTAGTAGAGGGAACCAACGGCTTTAATTGACTTTCGAACCAATATATCTAGGGAGTACGCCTTCGCCAAATTTCAATTATTAATTAACTGAAAAAGACAATCGGCGCCAGTGAAGTTTAAACTCACGATCATAGCTCAGTGTCAACGCTATATCGAAGCCTTAGACCGCTGAGCTAATCTCCCACATGTTACAGTTCGTTATTATTGGTATGCATTAAAATTTGTCTAAAACTATTTGCTATCTTATTACTCAAATACCAGGCTTGACGTTTATATTAGAGTTAACTTCACAGTACGCATTCCACGTCGTCAGAAGCCAAACACTTCTCATTATTAATTCTCCACTCCTTCAACAAGACTTGTATAATATAGAAAAATGGTGTGAAGACTGGCTTATACCACTGAATCCAAGTAAATGTACTATCCTGCACATTGGCAGGAATAATCCACGTCATAACTACTTCCTTGGTGGATCTAGAGTTGAACCAGTCGATAGCCAAATAGACTTGGGAATCACCATTAACAGCTCGTTATGTTGGTCCGAACATATAAGCTCAGTAGTTAGACGAGCAAACTCTATTTCCTTTATTATAAGAAAGTCTTTTCATTCACCGAACCCACAGCTATTCTGCATATTATACAAATCTTATATAAGGCCAATTTTAGAATATAACAATGTAATTTGGAGCCCACGGTTTATCAGAGACGCTCAGTTGCTTGAAGGCGTGCAGCGCAGACTTACCAAATGGGTTCGTGGTCTTTATAATACTGAATATCATGAGCGTCTTGCTATACTCAATTTTCCTCTTAGTGCTAGAAGGCAACGCGGCGACATGATTCAAACATACAGGATAATACACGACACGTACTCTGTCAATCTGAATCACTTATTTACCTTAGCCAATGACAGACGACTTCGTGGACACAGCTTTAAACTTGTGCGCGAAAACTTAAGAACTTCTACGCGACAGCAGTTCTTACCCAATCGTGTTTTTAACCTTTGGAACTCTCTCCCGGAGGATGTTGTTAGTGCACCGTCAATCAACACTTTTAAAAATCGATATGACGTTTGGCTAGCTAACTCTTTAATTTAATTTTCTACCTATTAATTAAATTTTAATAACTGTCCCTCTTGAATGTATACCAAACTTACTTTTTGTATCTTTATATAGCTTTTTTGTATCTTTACATAGCGTTCTCCCTAATTTTAATTTTCATACTTATAATTATCCCTTCAAATACTTTTATATCAAATTTAACTTGATCAGTTGTTCACTTTTATATTTTTAAATTATTTAATAGCTTTGTACTTGGGCATAATAGAATTTCCTCTGCCCTAAATTTGTAATAATAATAATAATAATAATAATTAGGGGTCAAGCCAACGGCACTGAACTGAAATAACAACCGTTTTTCCCCAAAATGGAAAAAAACGGATATTTCAGGTCATGCCTAAGGCTTTTTTGTAGTTTTTAGCCGATTCCAAGAGTTTAAAAGCCTAGTGGAAAACCAATGTGAAAAAAGGATATCGATATTCAGATCAGATAATGAAGGGGAATTCTGTTCTACTCAGTTTGATGAATTTCTCATAAAATCTGGTATTATCCATCAGAAATCTACACCGTATAGTCCTGAGTCAATGGGGTCGGTTGAACGGTACAACCGGTCAGTGGTGGAAAGGGCACGTTGCTTATTATTTGATGCTAAGCTGGATAAGAAGTTCTGGGGAGAAGCTGTCAATACGGCGGTCTATCTGAGCAACAGAACTGCAACTGCTAGTTTGAATAATAAAACACCTTTTGAGATGTGGCATTCAGGCTTTTGAGGATGATGCGTGGGAGTTGGTGAGTAGGCCAGATCAAGGAACTGTGATACAGAGTAAATGGTTATTTAAAAGAAAAGTAAGTGAAAGTGAAAATGTTAAATATCGTGCTCGTTTAGTTGCAAAGGGTTTTAGTCAAAAAGAGGGGATAGATTACCAGAAGACCTTTTCACCCTTAGATTTTTGTTAGCTTTTTCAGTAAAATTAAACTTGGAAATTACCAACGAACTAATAACTCTTCTCTCTAGAATAGGCATTTCATTTGTAGAAACTGAAAAAAACATAGCCAACATATATATTTGTCTGTCTTACTCGCACAGCTTTGTTCTAACAGAGACAACAATAACAGTTACTGGTAATTGTTATTGTTCAGGCCTGAATATACCTACTATTTGTTTACAAACAAACCGACATGTTGGCGATACTTTATATTAACGGTATGCCTATTCTAGAGAGAAGAGTTGTTAGTTCTTTGGAAATTACACACCTGGATGTCAAAACAGCTTTTCTTAACGGTACACAGTAAAAAATGACCTGGTGGTAGAAAAGATATTCAGCGTGGTAAATTATCAGAGTGTTAATATTTACACTCACGTGAATAAAATTAACCGAAAATAATAACACGCAGACTTTAAGAATCAAATTTACCAAAAAAAAAAAGTAAAAGTAGTATGTGGAGTGTAAACTTCACTTTAAGAATCAAATTTACCAAAAAAAAAGTAAAAGTAGTATGTGGAGTGTAAACTTCACTCATATTTGGTAAAAATCATATTATCAGTGTTAATGTTACCTTCTGAGTAACGCTGTTTACATACATTTTAAAAACTCTCATGCCGTGTTATAAAGTTTAACACTCGCGGGTGTTTTAAAAAGCGTCTCTATCAGGTGTTCGCGCAGCCCTTCAGTTTTCGTCAGCTTCCATGTGCACATTCGTGTCTTAGCCTGTCTATTAAACTGGCGTGGTTCGTCGTACTTTTTATAAGTTTTGTTCAAGATGATGTTTAAAATACAATTACTTAATAAGAGTAAATATGCCAAAATTGACGAGGAAGATAATGTGGCGTACCCTCAGATAGTAGAGTTAGGTAAGTACATAATAGGTATTATGCAGTGGCGTAGCCAGCCTTGTAGGGCGCGGGGGGCAAATAAGGGAGCGCCTTATGATGTTTTAGGTGTATTATTGTTAAAAACACGGTATAATGGAAATAATAACAGTTAAACAAAATTAATTAATATTAATAATAAACAAAAATACATAAAATTTATAATACTAAAAAAAATACACATAAAAATACTGCCAAATAATTTTAACTTTAAATTCTTTTATTTTTTATGGTTTTAAATTTGTCTATTACTGATTGCAAATCTTTTAGTCTATTAAAAAATCTTTTGTCTGTTGCAGAATTTATAGCAATTGTTAAAAAAAATCGGTATTTTTATGTTATGGCGCGGCAATGGGCGCCAAGCCTGGGGGCGGGGGGGGGGGCAAGCGCCCCCCTGTCCCCCACCTGGCTACGTCACTGGTATTATGCTTAAAAAGACAAATTCATAGACTAACAGCAGTATTCAACATCCTCTTTTAACTAATAGTATATTATGATACAAGGACGAAAAGTTGAAGTTTTCGGCCGAGTACGGGTTTGCCAGCCGAACGTAGGCGAGGCGGGCAAACGTGTGAGGCCGAAAACAACTTTTTGTCCGTGTATCATACGCTATTTTTTATTCGAATGTAAAGAATTAAAAAACTCTTTTTATTATAATAATAACATATTTAAAAAGTAAAAAAAAATTGCGTGTTTTTGTCTTTGGTTTAGAGATCTAGTTACCTATGACAAGCGCATTCTGTATAAAAAAAAAAACAATTGAATGTTGCTTCAAATGTCAATTTTAAATTTCTAAAACGACGCGTTAGCTTTTAGATAGTTTAGATAGTTTTGCTGTTAAATAGTATAAAAAAATGGATGGTGTCGAATATACAAAAGGAACGCCGCCAGAGGTAAGGTAAGTGGCACAGGATAGTGTTGTAAAAAATCCGTTTTTTATGAAGCGTGTTTTTTTTTGCGGTTTTTTTTGTGTTTTTTTTTTTGGTTTATTTAGTGAAAAAATGGGGAACATGCCATGTTTCGTATGTTAGTTTTAACAGGAGTTATTTTTAAACAGTTTTTATCAGTTTTTATGCCAAAACACTATATATTAATAAAATAATAAATAAAACAATGTTTACACTAAACGCCACATATTGACGGCGTTAGGAACTAAATACCAATAAATTAAAAACATCACTTTTATTGTAATTTAAATCGACTCTAATAAAGATACAACCTGCAGAAAATTTTTTTTCTAAAAATAGTCGACGATAACAACAGATAAATGACTGTTTTAAATTAAAAACGTTTTTTTTTTAGTAAAAAAAACCAAATGGTTTTATGTTTTAAATCCGGATTTTGTTTTAAAACGGTTTTTTGTGTGTGTTTTTTTTTAAATATTTGTTTTTTTTTTTTAATTTACAACACTATAGTGTTAGTGCCTATAGGCAAGGAGTTTTATTTCTGGCAATGCCAGTAACTACTGGCAAATTGGCAACGCTGCAAAGAAAGAGGATCAACATTTCCCCTTACGCTCTCTGCTGTTTCTGTTGCGCATTGTTGCCACTTAATACGTTTCATCTCAAAAAGTTCGTATATTTTTACATTGCTATGGACAGTGGTCAGCTATACGCATTTTTTTCACCTTTTAAATCTACCCTCTGGGGGCAGAAACCACCCCTTAATAAGTATTTTATTTTTTAACTTCAAAACGGTTCGCGCTGGAAGAAAAACATGAAATACGTCAATTTTATTTTTACATTTTACTGTCTACTCATTTTTTTCACCTTTTAAATCAACCCTCTGGGGGGCAGAAACCACCACTTAATCAGATACGTTAGAGGGAAGTTCTGGGTAAAGGCTTTACCGATTTTTTTGGGATATTTACAACTAAAGCTCGGCCAGATATACCATTTTACCTTAGTCTTGCCTGTGATCAAGTAAAACAAAAAACGGACATTTTACTTGAACGTTTTTTTGGTCTGCACATCACAATATTTTACTTGATGTGTGTTGACTAAACAGGGAAGGTTCTGTCTCGACCGGGCTTTAGATAACCCAATTTAACCCAAAAAAGTGCTCTTTTAAATGCAGCAAAAGCGTTTTTACTTAAAAAAAAGAGGATGTTGAATACGACTGTAAATATATATTTTTTACAATTTACAAACAATTTAATAAGCAAGTTCTGGCAGTGTTTTTCTGATCACATTTTTTTCTAAATTTGAAATAAAAATTGAAGCTATAATAATAAAGCTCTCTCCTTTACAGCTAAAAAAAAATTTAATATTAGTGATGAAGAAAACATATTTTTCACTGATCCTGAAGATACAGTTATAGAGGAAGATTGTATTCTTGATTATTTAAAAATACCTAACTGTGTTCTAAAAATCGGAGGGATGGTAATGAGTGATTTTTCATCTTCTGATTCCACTTTATCAATAAACAATGATACTCCAACTAGTATTCAAGTTGAAAAATGGCTGTTAAACTCTGGTAATATGTTACAAAACAAAGATGAAATTTCTTCAGTTACCATGTCAGCATCAGGACACCATAGTAACGATAGTAACCTTATTTCAACAATAACATCTGATAAAATTACTAATAAAGAGAACATTAGTAATTCACACTCGAATTGCCTTGACCAAGTAGTATCCTCAGAGAATTCAGAGAAGCTTTATGTTCTTAATTTTGATACAGATGGATTTCTTGTTCCTGCAAATCCAAATATAATAAAAAGCAATGAAAATGTTGGACTGGGCATTTCAACTGCAAAATATGTCAATTCAAAGGTAATAAAGTACAATATGTATAATATATATTATATGTATAATATATATTATATGTAATAGGTATAAAGGGTGCCCCAAATTGGTATGTATTTATGGAGATCTGAAAAACCGTAAGAGATACAGGGTCGGTTAAATTATGGCAAGCTGCGAAATGTGGTATTTAATGCACTTTAAAATTGTACAAAAAAAAACGACATTTTACAATTTGGTTTTTATTGTTTTTTCTATCTTTAACTGATGAAATATGATAAAATGAACTCCACATTCTCATTGGCACTTTTTATGCTCTAGAATATAATATTTGTATTTAGTTTGTTTTTTTGAAATAATATACACTCTGTATATTTATATAGTTATAGTTTTTGCTACATATGAGAAAATAACTTTCAGATGTTGAAGGATTTCCTTTTAAGCAACGGAGGGCAAAATATTCTAGAAGAATACGAAAAAAATCAATTTTTGAGCAACCGAACTCGGAGGGATTTAGTTAACCTAACGGTCCGAATGATGACAAATAAATTTGGCATAAGCATGAGCAAAGAGATAAAGATTGAATTTGCTAAAGCAATAGTCGAGTTGTTTCCAAAACTGCAAGACACTCTCAGCGATAAAGGAGGATACGTACGTACATAATTGATCAATAATATAACTTCATAGATACATTTTTTATCAGTTTTGCAAAAAGCGACGGTTTACTGGGTTTCATATTTGGCTAGATGTGAAGTTTCAGCTTAGTTTGATTTAAATTTAAATAAACAAAAAGTTTTGATCCTTATTTGTTTAAAATTGGTTAATTTTCTTAAAATAGTTATATATTTCAGGAAATATTTTATAATGACAGCTTAAGAACTCCAAGTGGATACCTGGCATGGAGGCTCCGAACCGTTGCGAGGTCCAATATGGTGCCATCATGCTCTAATAAGAGAAAGTTGTCAAAACCTTTGGTAAATGATGAATCATCAGATGAACCTAATTTAAAAAAAAACAAGGACATTGACAGAACAAGAAGTAGCAGATATAGAATTTCTAAAAAATGCTTGCAAGTTAAGTTGGGAGCTTAACCAACTCTTTTTTTAAAAAGGAGTTGTTTTATTTTTTTGTAGGTTCTTGGATTTTTCGGATTTGAAGGAATTTAATAGCTGCAACCATTTATTCACTACTTCACAAAAATCTACAAACTATAACTACTACAAATATACTACATGCTAAGTGGTTAAAATATGAATTAATAATAATTATTGTCTCGGCTGGCGAGTTCCTTTATATATGATTTATCAAGGATTTTTATCAAGGATTATTCTAGAATACAATGTTCTGGAAACAATACTTAAATAACTACGTCTTAATTTATACATATAAAACAATGTTATTAGGGTAACATAACTCTTCCCCCCTTAGATGAAACTATTCCAGAGTTTCCATCTATCGGTATATTTTCTTCGACAATTGTGTCAAGTTTTACATTATATTTTGTTTTTAAATTCTTAGTTACATTATTTGAATTTCTTTTATTTAAAAGTTTCTTTTTCAATTTTGGGAGAGTTAATGTTTTATTTTTAAGATAATACAAAAGACTTAAAATTAATATAATTAAAATTATATAAAGTAAAATAGTCCATATACTTATGTTATTAAAATGAACTGGATCAAGTAATAACTTTTCAGTTTCTATCTTTTGAGTTTCCAGTGTACTATGTATTTTGTGTAACTCATTTAAATTAACAGCGTCTAATTTCAATGGTTGATATTTTAATTTAATTTCTGTTTGAGGTTTATAAGTAATATTTAATCGTGGTAATATTATATTAGAATAATCCGGTTTCGTTTCATGATAATTTTGTATAATAATATTTTTAAGTTTTATGGAACATTGAAAATCTAATGTTACTAAATAAGTTCCATGTAAAGGTATATTTGTTATATTTTTATTACAGGTTTCTACTGCTACAATTGATTCTGGTACTGGACATGAACTTAACTTATAATAATTATATATTGTATTCTCAACAATTGGTATTTCAATGATAAATACGATTTGATTATTTTTACTATAACTTTTTATTTCAATAATTTGTTCATAAAATAATATATTCTCTAATAGAGGTTCAAAAGGCAATTTATTATTATCTAATAAATATGGTTCAATATGTTTAACTTTTTCTAATAGATTATTTGGTTCAATCATGGAATTATGGAAAATATTCAGTTTTGAAAATGTTATGGCAATTTCTATTTCTTTCAAAAGATCATATAGTATTTGAAAGGTAGTTTGTATTTGTGTAATTATTATTTGTATGCAAAGGATATGAGTATTGGTTAATTCTTCAAATTGTACATTTTTTAATATTTTTTCTATATCAGCGATTCGAGCTTGTAATAAGATTTGATTATGAGTGAGTTTTTGCATTGTTTTGTTAAACTTTTTAATTGAATCATCTATTATTGTTATTTGTTTTGACATGAGGGTTTTTATTTGATTTTGATTATTATATAAACTTTGTAATGCAGTATCGTATTTTTCTGCATCTGATTGATCTAAATTTCCAGTAAATACTTTTATAACACTTCCTAAGGCGTTAATTAATCCGCGTTTTTGTCTGTTTTGACTACTTTCATATAAAGGGTTTATTTGTTCTATTTGAAGTTGTATTTTATTCTCAAGAGTCTGAATTAAAGTATAAGAAGTTAAGAATAAATGATCTAACTTTTCATGTGAAGTTTTTAATAAGAGTTTAAAATTTGTTAAATATTCTTGTAATATATTAAATTCTTTAATTATCTGACTTATATCATATATTTGTATAAAGGACCAATGATTAATTTGATTTTGTGCGTTTCCAAGTTTAATTGGTAAAATACCTGGGTTTTCATTTAAATTAATAAATGTTGAGTCCGCGAGGATGAAGGGAAGGAATACCCATCTGAAACAGAAGGAGGTTTTCGTAATTCTTTAATATGTACTATTTCAATTTTTAGATTTTTTAGGTTTTTCATTTTAACTCGATTATGGGTAAGGAACATTAGTATTTTATAAGGACCTAAAAATTTATTACTTTTTTTATTTCGTGTTAAGGGATTTTGTTTATAAACTGTCTGATCTATTTTAAATTCAATGTTTTCTCCGTGTTTATTATGTTTGTTTAAAACTCTTTCTTTATTATTATCTAATTTTTCATGTACTGTTTGATAAACACTATCTAATTTTTGTTTATGATTTATAACATAATCTGAATAAAATATTTCGGGTAAAAATAGTTCATTTGGATTTCTTGTATTTGTATGTCCAAAAACTAATTCAAAAGGTGTGTAACCTGTTGCTTTATGAATTGAGGTATTATAACCTAAAATTGCATAATAAATTATATTTTCATTTTCATTGGGATACGTTTCTTGTAAAATTCTTAAATGTTCAATAAGTGTAGAATGTAAGCGTTCTACTATAGCATTGCTTTCATGGTGATATGGGGTAATAAAATGTATTTTAATTTTATGTATTTTTAATAATTCTTTTATAGTTTCATTATGAAATTCAGAGCCATTATCAGAGATTATTTTTTCAGGGATTCCAAATCTACTAAAATATCTAATTAATGCATTACTAACATTAATTGCCGTTTTTCCGGTTATATATATTGCTTGTGCAAACTTTGTAAAAGAATCTACTAAAGTAAGGTAATTATTTTTATTATACGTAAAAATATCTATGTGTATTATTTGAAATGGTTTTGAAGCGGTTTCTGTATGTACTAAGGGAACATAAGGGGTTTTTCGTGCATATTTGGCTCTTTGACATATATCACATTCGTTTATATATTTTGTGATTGTATCTTGCATTTTCTTCCAATAATAATTTTTTTTTAAATATTCATAAGTTTCTTGTATTCCTCTATGATTTACTTTTCCTTCGTGATGATTTCTTATTAAAAGTAATTGATCTGTGTTTTCTGGAACGGTATTAACTAATTTTAAACAGCGAACAAGTTGGGGTTGATTTTTATTAAAATATTTTAAATAAGTTTCATTGAAATCTATATATAATTGGTCAGTTTTAAAATGTATATAATAAGTTATTTGTGGAGCTGTGTATTCTTTTAAAAATTTTAAAATAAAATGTTCATTTTTAATAGTCGGCATTTTAACTATCATTATTTTTAAATTTTCATAATTTTCATGTGTAACTTCTAAATTAAAATAAGGCTGTGGAAAAACTATTATTTGATTTGCTTTATTATTTAAAATGTCATCTAAAATTAAGATTCCATTGTTAGTGGTTTCATTTGCGACTGAATGTTGGGTTTCATTATTATTATTATTATTATTATTATTATTTTCAATATTGTTATTATCATTAATTTGTCGTGGGGGCTTTAATTGTATGTCAGAATGAATTAGTATTTTTGGTTGACTTATTGGTTCAGGAGTTATTTTACTAGTAGAAGGTAAATCTAAAGTTTCATTTAATTTTTGAGAGTCCTCAATTAAACTTTCTAATTCATTAAATAATTCATCTGATATTTCTTCTTCTTCATTTGTTTTTTGTTTTTTCGCTTGAGATTGATCTTGAGATTGAGTTTTATTTTGTGTTAAATAATCTGTTAAAGGGGTTTCATAAGGTAAATTTAATTCATTTTCATTTGAATACTGTTCTAAAAATTCAAGTATATCATTTTTAATATCTCCGGGATTATTTATTAATGACTGATTTGCTAGTTCGTGTTGTAAATAGTCGAGTAAGGCGTCATTTTCTTTTTCTTCATTTAAGTTATCATTATCATTAAGATTTAAAGGGTATACATTTAAATCTTTATTATTTTTTAAATTGGGATTAAAAATATAAATTTGTATTTTTATTGGTGTATTATTAAATATTATTTCTAACATACTGTATACTATATTCCATTTTAATTTATCAAGTCCACAACCAATCTGTGGCATTGAAATTCTATAATCTTTATTTTGTAAACAAAGTTGTTTTAAATTTAATAGTGCTTTAAATAAATCCTTGTAAAATGGTTTATTATAATAGTTTTGTTTTGTAATTAGGTAATATATGTATTTGTTTTGTAATTTTATATATGCAACTTCTCCTACGTGCTTATTTTGTTTTTTGAGATTTTCTATAGAATTAAATCTTTGTTTGAATTCTAAGGCAATCCCTGCATTCATATTAAGGTCACTTGATATGCAATGAGCTAATGAGTAATTATTAGTTTCCGTAAATATGTTTTCATGAATAATTTCTATATTATTGTTTTGTGATATTTTATTTCTAAGTAAATCTTTATATAGTTCATTATTTATTTTTACTGTATTATTTATATTGTTTATTTTAATTCTCGAAAGTGCGTCTGCATTAGTATTTGTTTTTCCTTTTTTATATACGAGGGTATAGTCGAATTCTTCTAATTTTAAGCGCCATCTAATTAATTTAGAGTTGGGTTCTTTTAAATTAAATAACCATATTAATGGACGATGATCGGTGTAAATTGTAAATTTGCGACCGAAAAGATAAGGACGAAAGTGTTTACATGCCCAAACTACTGCTAATAATTCTTTTTCATAAGTACTATATTTTTGTTCTGTTTCATTTAAAGTTCGTGATGCGTAACTAATTGGTTTATCTGAGCCTACTGTTCCTTGTGAAAGAACAGCGCCTAAGGCTATATTTGATGCGTCAGTAGTTAAAATAAATGATTTTGAAAAATCTGGATACTGTAAAATTGGGGCGTTCATCAAAAGATTTTGACAAACTAAAAAGGCATTTTGAAATTCAGCATTATGTATTATTTTTTGATTCTTTTTAAGACATTGAGTTAAAGGTTTTGTTATATAAGCAAAATCTTTTATAAATTTTCGATAATATCCAACTAATCCTAAAAAACTTTTTATTTCTGTTACTGTTTTTGGAATAGGGAATTTTTTAATTACTAATTGTGTTCTCGGTAAAATACTTAATCTATAATGTAAATTAGGTGTACGTGCTTTATTGGTTATTTTCGTATTTAGCATTTCAGTTGTACTAAGCGGTATCTTATTATATTTTGTTACAATACATTTATTTTGAAAATCTATTTTTGCGTTTAATTGTTGAAGTAAATCTAATCCAATTAAACCTTGTAATTTATTATTAAACTTAAATAAATAAAATTTATGAGTTTGTTTTACTTTAAAAATATTAAACAATGGTATTTCCATGACTTCGTTGTGACGACTTATATTATGTGCTGTTTCTATATTAAATAATTCATTATATATATATTTTTTATAATATTTATGTGCGAGTTGAGGATTCATTAAACTACGTGTGCTACCCGTATCAATTAAGAACTTTGCGTTTAATTCTTTAATAAAAATATGTGGTAAAGGGAATATTTTTTTTGTAAATTTATGATTTATTTGTAGAGTTATCATATTAGTTTGTGTTTCTTTATTTACTTTATTGAGGTTTGATCGTGAGCAAAAGGAAAATTTCTCTGTCGATTTTTCTTTTCATTTTTATCAATATTATCAGTATTTTTATTAGTATTTATATTGTAAACTTCTTCAAATTTAAAATTAGGATTCGTAGACCTATTCTGTTCAAAATAATTACGTGGACGTTGAGTTTGTGGGGTTTGTTGATTAATGCGCGAATTTCCTGAAGTTGTATCCATTGGTTCAGGGTATCTTCTTTGGTTTTGATTAAATTGTGGTCTATTAAATTGTGGTCGTTGGAAAAATTGTGATTGTTGTTTAAAAGGGTTAAGGGGTTGTTTTTGACTATAATAATATGTTTGAAAAGGTTTATTAAAGTTTTGACGATTATAAGGGAAATTTTGATATGGTCTTTGATTAAATTGATTAAAAGGTTGTTTAAAAATATTTGGTTGTTGAAAATTAAATGGTTTTTGTAACTGATTAAAATTAAAGGGTTTTTGTTGTGCATTGAAGGTATTAGGAATTATACGTTCTGCTAATTTATGATTAAATTGATTTAAATTATTATCCTTCTTTTGGGTATAAAGGAAATTTTCTTCTTCTAAAACTAAAGCCATTGCTTTTTATAATGAATCTGGGTTTCGAAGCCTAACATTACTTTGTAATTGTCCCGTTAGATTACGAATAAAGGTTTTTAATGTTAAATTTTCATACTCTTGCATTTTTATTAATTTGGCGGCTAAAGGAATATTTTCTATATTTAACTTTGACAACACAAGACTTCTCAAATCTTGTAATCTTATACCAAAATTATAAGGTGTCTCAAATTTTTGAGGAGTTACCATGTACAATTCTTGAACTAAACAATCGAGATTTCGTTGATCTCCAAAACTTAGTGTCAAAATAGTTTTTACTTCTTCCCAAGTATGAATATTTATACGTGAACCTATTAAATTTAATGCTCTACCTTGCAATTTACTAATTAATGCTTTCAAAATGAAGCCATTCAACTGATTATCTTCCGGATCAGAAAATAATTCTATAAAATTTTCACAATTATTCAAAAATATGTTTAATGTATGCGTATTGCCATCATATGAATTAATTGTATCTAAATGTAATTTCAATAATTGATAATTTGCCATTGTAATATTGAAATATTAGTGCAAATATATTATTTTAAGAATATGCTTAAACTAACGATACTTAAACTAAGGTTAATTATTACACTTAACTAAAAATATATGTGATTTTAAATGTGATTTTAAGATAACTTTTATGTTTGTTCAGTTTCAATAATATTTTCTTAATTAATTCTTAATTCTATGTTAATATTTATATTTTTATTTTTTAATACTTATATTTCTTATATTTCGTAATACTTATACTTATATTAATCAAATTATATGTCTCAATAAATTCTTTGTATTTTTATATTTCTCAATAAATTCTTTGTATTTTTATATTTCTCAATAAATTCTTTGTATTTTTATATTTTAATTAATTCAAAAAGAACAGTTCAATCACTTACATGAAAAGATAATTGAAGAACATACTTGTTACTTCGGTATGGTAACCTTGCTCTTGAAGATAACGTTTCTGCTACGACTGCTTTTCTGAATATCAGGAGATTTGGCGATTTTTGTCCAGGTTTCCTGTATGTGAAGTTCCTAGGGTGATTATGGTTAACAAATCTATCTTCCAAAAAGGTTGGCGATTTTTGTCCGGTTTTCTTGGAAATTTCTTTCTTTAAAATACTGCACCAGTTATGAAATTTATACGACTAGTTTTGAAAAATCCGTACGACTGCGCCAGTTAAGTTGGGAGCTTAACCAACTCTTTTTTTAAAAAGGAGTTGTTTTATTTTTTTGTAGGTTCTTGGATTTTTCGGATTTGAAGGAATTTAATAGCTGCAACCATTTATTCACTACTTCACAAAAATCTACAAACTATAACTACTACAAATATACTACATGCTAAGTGGTTAAAATATGAATTAATAATAATTATTGTCTCGGCTGGCGAGTTCCTTTATATATGATTTATCAAGGATTTTTATCAAGGATTATTCTAGAATACAATGTTCTGGAAACAATACTTAAATAACTACGTCTTAATTTATACATATAAAACAATGTTATTAGGGTAACATAACTTGCAGCAAAACTCAGAAAACCGAAATTATAGAAAAAATGAAAAAAACTTTTATATGTAGGAAAATGAATGACTTTTCATTTACGGATTATCCGCGATTTTTGGACACGCCAGGACTTGTATGTCATGTCATTTAAATTTAATGAACTATTAAACTGATGTATTTTTTATAATTTTAGATTGAACAAGACTTTAGCTTGCTATACCCGAATGCCAAAAACTTTTTGTTCGAGTTTAAAGATCGGGCTGAAAGGATTATAAAAATATATGAGGCGACAATTTCCAATACTTTGCCAGAACTCGAAGGTAAATTAATATTATATTTATTTATTTCATACTGTGACGTAATATACCTACCAAATTATGTTATCAGTTTGAGTCCGGAAAATGGTACATTACCTATATTATTAGGCCGGGGAAGTTATTTTTCCAGTCTGGAACTAACTTCCAAAATAAATTAGATATCCTTGCAAGAAGCTTTACTTTTTACCAAATTAAAATGATACGTTGAAATGTGAAAAAAAAAACTTTTTTGGTACACGGTCGTTAGTGGCCATTAAAGTACTGGATCAAAAATTTCAGACACGGCTCCTTCGTCACCTTGTCCGCAAACATCTAAACTTGTACTTTAATACTCCATTTCCCGGACTTGAAACGTAAAATAATATTTTCTGAATTTAAATATATAATATAGGTATGTGTATTTCAGTTTGGGATAAAAATACTAAAGCATTACTTTCTATCGTCCATATGTTACCATCCACTGCCAAAGGCAAGAAGAATAAGGACTACTCGAGAGATACATTAAATTCACTAATTGAAAAGCTATTGATTTTTTCTTCGGTAAGTAACCATATTATGAAATTAGGGTTATTGTAAGGTTCAAAAATATTATTAGGCTAATTGCGCGGTGTCTATACTCGTATAAGAAAGAGCTCAATTTGCACATATTATTTAAAAATATAGTACAAGGTTTAAATGTGTCTTTGTCATTGATGACAATGACTTTTTTAGCAAATATAAACCTCTGCAACGATCTGTCAGTGGCTTTTTATTGTTATATTAGGACAAAATGTCAATTAGTTGATCACAAAAGAATTACGTAATAAAAATAAACTATTAAAGTTTTATTACTGCCATTCAGTTACATAAAAGTAGTACCATTTTTTAATTCATATGTATACATATAGTGTAGTATAGTGCCCACGAAAAACTACACCACATCAGAAAAATGTTTTTATACCTAATTGATTTCTCAGAAAACTTATTCCTGATAAAAGTTGGTATTTACATAAAAATAGTTTTAGATATACATTTTCTAAAACGTCAATATTAAAATAGTTTTCCCATGGTGCGTACTTTTCCGCGCACAATATGACTTTCTTGTAAAATGTCCTATATTATCTGGGAAGGCTGGTATATTGTGTGTTCTTGTAAAAATAATTTTTGTCCCAAATTATGAAAAATATATTTCTTTAATCTGCTAAAATATTTTAGGTCGGTGATCCTTTGGAAGCAATTTTAAAAGTGAAAAAGAGTTGCCAGCCTTTTCTTGTAGCCATTGGTTCTAAAAAAGCAGCAGTCCATGACTATAAAATCGTTTTCGACAACAACTTCATAGATACCGGTAGAAGTAGTATTTTAGAAGCATTTGATTTACTTTTCAAAGTACACTTTGTTTTCAAAATTAAATATGACATTGGATTGGAAACCTTTTATACATTCATTCAGGATTTATTTTATAACATTGACGTGGAAAAAAATCACTATACCACGAAAATGCGAGAGTTAAGAAATAGAATAATACATTTCGAAGCAAAAAGTCAGTAATCTACTCTCATGCTTTTTTTAGCAGTTATTTCGTTTTCCATCTATTTTGTAAAGAATTGCATTCCTCTATCTCTCGATCCTCAGGGTTCTTTGGACACGTTGACACTCACATGAGGACAAATTAGTATCCTTTAGAAGTTGGTTTATTAATATTTTTTAGAGTCATTAAAACGTTAAAATGGATTTAAAGTGTTTTATATGTTCACGTAGATTTGCAGAAATATTTAAATTATTTCAACATCTGCGACTTTGGCATTTCCGCACGTCGCGTGAAAATTGTTCTTTAAAATGTTTTAGAAGCAGCTGTCTTTCTACATTTAATACTTTTGGGGGTTACAAAAAACATTTAATAAAATGCGTTCTAAAACCTAAAGTTTTAACAATACCTCACAAAAATACTGAATTATGCAATTTTAAAGCAAATATAGATATTGCCCATTTTGGGACAAATAACAATGATAGTTACATTAATGCCAGTGAATCCGGTACCATCAGCACTTCAAATCATCATGAACCTTTACCTTTTATAGATCACAGCACTGAAGCATCAGAGTGTGAGGAAAATTCTAAGACAAGATCATCAGATGTACATATACAAATAGTTACTTTTATTTCAAAATTAATGTCAAATGGAATGCCACTTACTATTCTACTTACTATAGTAGAAAATGTTGATGAACTCCTTAGTTATATTTTTGAGGAAATTCGTTCTCTTCTATCTCAAAGTGCAGATCAAGAGTGTAGTGAATTTTTTAGTGATGTTATTTCTTCTATTCGAAAATTCAATTCAACGTACAAAATTAATAAAGTATTTTCTAAAAGTATTGTCTCACCTGTAAATATCGCATTGGGAGTACGAACTGATCAAGCCCTTCATAGAATAAGTAATAACTATATTGAAAAAAATGTTACAGATACGTTTGTATACATTCCTATTAATAATACCTTATCTACATTGCTAAAAAACAAGAATATTCAAAAATATTTTACCCATGAATATGTCTCTCAGATGAAAAGCAATAATTTAGAAACGATTTTTGACGGTGAATACTATAAGAACCATGCTTTTTTTCAGGAAAATCCAAATGCAATTCAAATACAACTGTATTTTGATGAATTTGAATGCAGTGCACCTTTAGGTTCCAAAACGGGTATTCACAAAATCGGTGCATTTTATTTTATTATAAGAAATATACCAACAATATTCCTGGGTAAATTAGAAAATATTCATGTTGTAGCACTTTTTTATTCCTCGGATTTAAAAAAATATTCAATCAATCACATTTTAAAACCCCTTATAAAAGATTTGCAATCATTAGAAACCAAAGGAATTGAAGTATCATTTTTACCAAATAAACTAAAAGGTACATTAGTTGCGTTAAGTTTCGATAACCTTGGTGGCAATATGGTAGCAGGTATGGTAGAATGTTTCAATGCCAACTATTTCTGCCGTATGTGCTTAATGCATAAAAATATCACTCAAAACATATTTAGGGAGTCTGACGACCTTTGTCATTTACGCAATCAAGATTTCTTCAACACACTACCAGAAATTAATCCTGGTTCTAACTATTATGGACATAAAGAAAAAAGCATTTTAAACAGTTTAAAATATTTTAATTTAGGGAACATACCATCTATAGATATAATGCACGATATTCTTGAAGGGGTTGCTCAGTTTGAAATCAAGTTAATAATTACTTATTTAACTTCTGAGAAAAAAATCACTCTTAATGAAATTAATCAACGCATTTTCTTTTTTAATTATGGTACAATTGACCAATGCACGAAGCCTAGTCCTGTTAACATTGAAAAATCTGGAAATAATATAGGACAAAGAGCGGCACAAACATGGACACTAGTACGATATTTGCCTTTAATTCTCAGTGATGTAATTTCAGAAGTTGGCGACAGATGGAATATTATTACATATTTATTGAAAATAATGAACATATGTTTCGCCCCTATAATTCCAATTGAAATGACATTTACTCTAGAAGACTTAATTTATGAGCATCATCGATTAGTCAAACAGTATAATGGAAATATTCTCCCAAAACATCATATGATGATTCATTACCCAAACGCTATCAGAAAATTAGGGCCTCTAATATACCTATGGGCAATGCGCTTTGAGGCAAAGCATGGGTATTTTAAGAATTTAGTACAAAAATTTAAAAATTTTAAAAATATTCCTCATACTTTGGCTTTACGACATCAAATAAAGCAAGCTATAAATGCAAACAGTCTTTGCGAAATGCCAATTGAAATCGGTCCTGTCAAAATTTTTCAGTTAAATGACTATGAATTTAAAAATATTTTAATAGAAGAATTAGATTTTCCTAATTATGTTACAGTTAACGAAACCAAGTTTTTAAAATATGGATTTTTGTATAAGCCTTCGTTTCTAGTTTGCACAAAATTAAGCAATGAAAATTTACCAGTTTTTTGCAAAATATTAAAAATAATATTAATAGAAGAACATCCCTTTTTCATAGTTAAGTCTTGGGAAACCAAAGAGTTCATAACAAATTTGAATGCATTCCTAGTTCTACCCGGATGTGATATATCCCTTTGTGATCCAAAATTTTTGGTTTATAAAGAACCATATGAATGTAAATCGATTTCAGAGTCCTATTACATAGTACCGAAGTATATTTTAGTTAGAAATTAAGGTTCACACAATTAGGTATTTGTTGTATCAATCCATGATATACTTAAGTATTTTGTTATTAATCACGAAGTTGCCTATAACCAAAGTAAGAGGTACATTATTTTTTTTGAAGCATATTTTAGTTAGAAATTAAGGTTCACACGATAAGTTATTTGTTGTATCATAGAGTAATAATACAAGAGTGCTAATAACATAGGGCAAACTGGAAACCTGTTTTTACATATCAATAGAACTAAATGTGTGATTTTTTTACTGTACCAATGGCGCTTGTCAATTTATCTATTCAAAAATCAAAATAAACGATCATTTATTACAATTTTTAAATAGCTAAATTGAACACTACCATTGATATAGTAAAAAAATCACACATTTACTTCTATTGATATGTAAAAATAAGTTTCCATTATTTAGTATGGGATTGGAATTCTTGTAAATTACTCTATGGTTGTATCAAACCCTGGATATCTTTATTTTGTTGTTAATTACGTTGTTACCTATAACCAGAGTAAGGTATATTATTTGTTTTGTTGTTATAACTTAGTATTATTATTAGTATTAGTATTAGTATCTATAATATTAGGGTAATGATTATGTCAGCATCCAATTTTATTTGTAGAAAATAAAAACTACTTTTCCATGTATATGCATTTTCTAGATTTTATTTTTTCCCTTAAATTTAAAATATACACAAACTGAAGTCAAATTTCAGGGCCGCCGAGAGAAAATCCGAGCCCGGGGATTTATTTATTTCTAAAAAAAAAAGTTACTAGAATGTTTGATTAAAAAAAAAACGTCCTCAGCGGGCACGCACGGGCCCCCTGCTCGAGCCACGGGCCCCTTTGCAAAGCCCGGGTCCGGGGGGGGGGTTCCCCCCTTCTCCCCCCCCCCTCTCCTCAGGCCTGTCAAATTTACACTCTAAAAAATGATTTTTACAATTTCGATCAATTTTTTTAACACCCAGGCTATGTATATTTAACACTCATTTCAAATATTTTTTTACACTTAAAAAAAGATAATTTACTATTATGCTGGGTAACAATAGTTTTAAAAGATTTTATGTCTAGTCAATTGCGCACTCACATTTTGTAAAAATACACTCAGTGCTTGGCTCTTTTAATTATATCTCGAGTAAAAAAGATGTTATTATTTAACTAGTTTAACTCACCCTAAAGGTTAAATTACATTAATATTTCACCACACCTTGGGCCAATGAAAATTACACTCACAAGTGTGGACAAATACGAACCACTTTGAGTGTTATCTGGGTGTAAATTTTAACACTCCATTGTTTACTGTGTATTTTGAAGGAAAAAGTCTTTATGGCATTACCTAAAGGTCTGATGGACCCTCAAGTAAATAAGGATAAAGTTTTCTTATTAAAAAGAGCTATCTATGGTTTGAAGCAGTCATCCAGGGCGTGGAATAAAAGAGTAGATGAGGTTTTGATTAATTTAAGGTATGAAAAATCTAAAGTTGAACCTTGCTTGTATTTTAAAATTAATGATAATTTTATTACTATTGTTACATTATATTGATGATGATGATGATTTTTTTGTATTTAGCAATGATATTGTTGAAAGCAGTTTTTTAAAAACTGAGCTGGGTTCAAAATTTAAAGTTAAAGATTTGGGGTGTATAAGTGAATTTTTAGGTATGAATGTTAAATATGACAAAGAAAAAGGCTTTATCAGGCTGTCTCAGAAAAATTATGTGAATAATATTTTACAGAAATTAAATATGGTAGATTGCAAAATTGCAAAGAATCCCATTGAAACAAACTTAGATTTTTTGCATGAGGAAGGGAAACCTTGTGAGGTGCCATATCAAAGGTTGATTGGCAGTTTAATGTACTTGTCAATTTTGACAAGGCCTGATATTTCCTTTAGCGTCAGCTACCTCAGTCAATTTAATAATTCATACAATGAAAATCATTCGAAGAGTGCCAAACGGGTTCTTAGGTACTTGAAAGGTACCAAAGATTATTGTCTGGTAGTTTCTAGAGAAAACACAGAACTACATGGTTATGTAGATGCCGATTGGGCAAATAGTTTGTCGGACAGAAGGTCCTACACTGGATTTATTTTTAAATTAAGTGGTTCTGTAGTTTCATGGAAAAGTACCAAGCAAAAAAACCGTAGCTCTGTCCAGTACAGAAGCTGAATACATGGCAATAGCTGAAGCTTCTAAAGAAGCAATTTATTTATTGGGTGAGTTAAAAAATAAATTTTCATGTATACTTTTGTACAATGACAACCAGGGGGCGTTAAGTTTGTCAGTAAATCCTGTCTTTCATAAAAGATCTAAACATATCGATGTTAGACATCATTTTATTAGAGATGCAGTATCTAGCAAATTAATAAACGTTGAGTATCTACCTACAAACTTAATGCCAGCTGATCTTTTAACCAAGGGTCTTTTTGTTGAAAAACATCACAGGATGTTGAAGGATCTAGGATTAAAAGAGATGGAAAATTGTGACATTTGATAGTGGGAGTGTTGATATTATCAACTGTCACACTTTCCCTAGTATAGTGTAATAAGTGCCATACGTGGCAACAACATACCTATGTAGTGGGAGATGTCAGGGCATGACAAGAGGGTTTAAATAAATAAACGACAGTCTTCACTGTAATAAGCACATGGAAACATTCTTTTTATTAAATAATAACATTTTATACCGTATTAGAATAGAATAGAATAGTTTATTGTTTTTCAGAATTACAATTCTATAACAATCAGACTGATATATTTTTGATAAATATATTAATAATTAAATTCGCTAAAATACATTAATAATTAAATAGAGAGAAAGAAAACAAATACAAATAAATACTAACAGTTATACCTAATAAATTTAAAATAGAATAATACATAAACTTTTTTTTTCCTGTTTTTTTTTTCTTTTTTTTTTTAGAAGAAAATTAGACGATTTTTTTTTATTAAAAAAAAAAAATAATTGAAAAGAGAAAAAAAAATATTGGTACAATAGCTTGCATGTGTACTTTATTGGTTTATTATAAAAGCCCTTAATTTGAATATGTTACATAATGCTTTGTAAACAGTTTTTATATGAGTTGCGTTTGATAGAATTTCGTGAAAATCTACCGACAGTTTAAGAATATCCTCTCTCAGGGGCCCATATATGGGACATTGAAACAAAACGTGTTGTAAAGTTTCTTGAACACCCCTATTACAAATTGTACATATGTTAGTTTGTTTCCAGGAATATGATAAATAACCTAGATTTAAGTAACCATAGGAATTGTTTATACATCGTGCTTGTGCCATGAATACTTTTAAATAGTGGGGTAGAAAATTTTTAGATGCATAGACTACGTTTTGCAAAAATTTGTACTCTGTACAGTATACAGACAAAAGTATTTTATTTGTTTCTTCAAATCTACTTTTAAGCATACATCGCCTTACTACATCATCGATATCAGATCTGTTTTGAATATCAGTTAAGTTTATGTAGGGCAAATAATCTCTTAGTGTTAGTTTAAGTTGAGAGTACCAATTGTATTTTACTTGATTTGTAGGTGCTGAATCCAAATATATAAAGTTTTTAAAGGCTTTAAGGGAATGTCTATAAGGCGGTAAGTTCTGAACTCTTACAAAAAGTTCAATGCTAAGCATATGACTTGTGTACCCAGTTCAAATAAATCAAATTCATTGCGTATAATATACGCTGGGGTACTTTTTTGTAAGAACCATGTGCTTTTAATAAACTTTTGCTGTATGACTTCTATTTGATTTATATATCGTAGCCCCCAAATACTAATTGAATACATTAGAGTAGGAACAACAACTGTATTAAATAATTTAAGTCTGCCTTCCCAATTAGTTAATTTTGATTTAAAAATCAGGTCCTTTGTGGCACCAATACATATACTTGCCTTGCTTAGCCTAGACAAAAGGGCATCATGGAATAAACATTGTACTTAAAGGGTATACCTAAATATACATATGAGTTAACTTGTTCAATGACGTTTCCTTCATAGTAAAAAGTATGTTTGGTGTAGTTTGGAGACTTCCTGAATACAACAACTTTCGTTTTGTTTACATTTAGTTTTAAGTTTTTTAATTTGTTATATTTTTCCAAAATATTAATATTTTTTTGCAGATTGGCTGGTGAGTCTGCTAAAATTATCATATCTTCTGCGAAAAGTAGCAAAATAAGAGTTATAATATTGTCAAGAGTGACTCCCGAAGCCCCATTTTCCTCAAAAAATTGTACGATATTGTATATAAATAGAGTAAATAGGAGTGGGCTGAGAGAATCGCCTTGTAGAATGCCTTTTGTAATATCGATATAGTCTGAGTAACTTCCATTATTAAAAAGAGTTAGGCATGCGTTTTCATACAAAAGTTTAAGTATTCTTATCATTTTTGAACTGATACCAATTTCAGCTAATGTTTCCCAAAGAAGATTGTATCTTATATTACACAACCCCACAAAAAAAAAGGTCAAGACCCTTGAGACAGACCATGATATTCCTATGTATTTTTCGACGCTGAATCTGAATCCGGGGTCAGAAAAGACCCTAGACGTCTGGAATTCACCCCCGGACCCAAAAACTACCCTTAAAAGGGGTGAAAATTTGAGTTTGATGATATTCCTATGTATTTTTCCCTAGACGTCTGGAATTCACCCCCGGACCCAAAAACTACCCTTAAAAGGGGTGAACAATTGAGTTCGAATTGAAGCCGAATTCGAGGTCAAAAAAATTTCGACACCTCTAGAGTTCACCCCCGGGCCCAAAAACTACCCCTGAGAAGGGTTGGAAAATTGAGTTTCGGATGCCAGGTCAACCATGGTATTCCTATGTATTTTTTGACGCTGAATCGGAATTTGAGGTCAAAAAAATCCAAACGAAAAATACATAGGAATATCATATAAAGAACTTTCACTTTCGGGTTTAGACCGTGTTAATGGATTTCAGTGAAAATCCATTAACACGGTCTAAACCCGAAAGTGAAAGTTCTTTATATCTTAATGGCCGTGAAAGCTTAAAATCTAAAATAGGAATATCATGTTCTGTCTCAAGGGTCTTGACCTTTTTTTTTGTGGGGTTGTGTTATCAAAGGCTTTTTCGTAGTCCACAAAGATTGCGTATATTTTTCTACCTTGTAGCCTTAAAGCATTATTTATTACCGCGTTTAATACAAATATATTGTCTTCGCAGCTTCGATTTTTACGAAAGCCTCCTTGGGCTTCAGGAAGAATATTGTTACACTCTACATACTGTTTTAACCTATTATATAATAATTGTGTAAATATTTTTCTTACATGGTTTAAAAGAGAAATGCCCCTATAGTTATTTGGATTGTTTCTATCCCCTGACTTACGTAATAAAATCATTTTTACCATATACCATTCTTTCGGCAAGGTTTCTGAGTCCAAAACTTTATTAAACATTTTAAGCATATAATTTACCCAGTCAATAGGTAGATTTTTGTAAAACTCGTTTGATATAGAGTCTTTCCCCGTGGCTTTATTTTGTTTCAGTTTATTTAATACTGCAAAAAGCTCCACCCTTTCAAATGGTCTATCTAAAAATGGATGTCTGGCATCACTTACGTGTAAATTAAAATTTGTTGGGTTATTATAGAGGCTAAAATGATTATATAAAATCTGTGGGTCTATTTCATTTTCTAGCCGCCCCTTAAATTTAAATTGTTTTAACGTTTTCCAAAACTGTGTAGGATCTTTTACGTGTAATAAGTTATTTTGTAGTGTCTTTATATAGTTACTTTTTTTATTTTTTATTAGAGCCAGATATTGTTTTTTAACTAATAAATAATTATCTAGATTTGTGTTCTGAAAATTAAATTTTTTGCACTGCAATTGTGCACGAACGTTATTTTTAAGTTTCTACACTCAAGATCAAACCATGGTTTATTATTAGATTGCTTTGCACAATAATTTATTGTTTTATACATATTTAAAAATTTTGATGTTTCTGTAATAGCTTGAGCTAAGTTCAAATACATCTCAGATACGTTTTCACATGTAAAATTTAATCTATTAGACTGGTTTAAAATATTTTTAAAAGAAATAGCTTTAGTTGGTTGCCACGATAAGACTGGGTCAAAATTATATCTTATTTTATTTAAATCTCTTGAAAAATTACATTCTATGTTTGTGGTTAATAAACATGGAAAGTGATGAGATTTTGATAAAATTTTTCGAACAGAAAAATTATTTATCCAACACAAATCACACTGTCTAATCCAAACCAGATCTATAACGCTGTTACCTTTTTTACTAACATATGTATAATTTGCAGGAATATCTTCTCCTACCCTGCCGTTTAAGGCAATAAACGAGTTACTTTCCATGATTTCAGTCAATAGTCTTCCACGCTGTTTAACTACTTTATCTAGGATTGTTCTTTCATTGTTAATATGTTCAAAATCCAAAATATTTATATCAAAACTATTAAGATTACCAATTCTGCTATTAAAATCTCCACCAACTATAATTACGGCTTCATTGTACCTTATACTTATTTCCAATAAAGAAGTTTCAAAAATGTCCATGCAAGCTTTTGTATCAAGTTCTGGTTTTATATAAATTGTACCTAAAACTAAAGTAAAAACATTAAATTTTATTTAAAAAAAAATCCACATATCAACTTCCTCTATAATTTCTATATTTAAATATTTAATATCATTATGAACAAAAATTACAAATCCCCCACTGCCCCTACCCCTAACTTTATCTTTTACAGCCACCTTTGTAATGAACTTAAAATTATTTAAGAATTTGGGGAGTACAACATTTTTTGATAAATTCCAACTTTTTGTGAGGCAAATTATTTTAAGTAGAGAATATATTTTGTTCATAAATGTCTATATCATCTTAAGTGTTTAAACCTTCACAATTCCAAAAAAGGATATCGAGATTTAAAAAATTATTTTTGTTGTTTGAGAAACGTTTGAATATCGGATTGTCCAATCATGTTACTGAGCTTTCCTTTTTGCTTCTTACTAAAAAAGTTTTCTAGTTGTACATGTGTATCAGTACTTTCTGCTTTCCTTTTGAGATTATTTTCTTCTTTTTTATTTTCTACAGTTTCTTCATTTCCTTCATTCTTATTTGTTTGCTCTATATGTCCCTGAAGATCTTTATACGTGTAAATTTTATCCTCAATATAAATATTTTGTTTAAGTTTTGCTGTTTACCGTATTAGACAGATATAATACAAATGATTTGAAAGTGCTTCAAATCCATGTATGCCACGCCGTCTTCATTTTCAAAAAATTATTCCTTTGTTCCATGTTATATAGTACTTTTTTAAGGGTTTTTGAGGTCGCCGACACTGAATCTAATATTCCGTTGATATCCTAAACATACAATACAAGTGGGGTTGTGAGGCAACGTAGTGCCCTTCAAATAACTGCGACCAATGAGATCTATTGTGAATCCCCTTTATAACTTAGTCCACATCAAACTTTTTACACCAATTAAAAAGTTTTTAGACACTTTCTACTTATTGCGACTTGCTGCCTCGCCCATTTTAACAAGAAGGACGCTATGAAGATAGCTTCGATCTGTCAAAAACAAATCTTAAAAACTTAATTTTATTTGTTTTGAGAATTAATTGTTTTTAATTAAAAGGTTCATTAAACTGGTTTAATAATTATTATAATTAACTTTGATAGTTTAAATTTCAATAATTATCAAAAATATGATTTCCTGGCATGAAGTTAGTAACTTATCAAATTTTAAAAAAACAATTTTACTGAAGCAAAATTAGCTAATACTATTTTAATACGTTTTACAATACATTTTAAAGCAATTTTAAATGCTCTAAATAAAACTAAGCCCGAAATATCTTAAAATAATCTTTTTACAAAATATTACGAAATCTGGATACTAGCGACATCTATGCGCCAAATCCTGCACACCACTTGCGACAGAAGCCTGAAGCTATATATTTGGTTTGTAGACCAAATATTTTTGACATGTGAGGTTATGTTTAATTTTGAAAACTAAATATTAAAGTTTATTTAGTTTATCTTTATAATTAATGTATATTTATGGAAATCCAAGCGTAGAATAAGAATTGACAGTGCTCCTAGTGATCCTACGATTGTGGCATGTTTAGAAATTCTGCTTTCGGAGAATACCATCCTAAACATGGGCCCCCATAAACATAATATGAGACAAAATACTTAAAAATTATACCTATGACGTTCTAGGAAATAACAAACAGGTAATTTAAACAAGTTTAATTGTATGGGGCTACCATTACAATATAAAATGTTATAATTTAGTAAACCGAGCTAAAAGCAAAGGTTACAAGAGTCAGGTCCGGAACTGATTGCTGCGACACTCAAGTGTGCTCTATAGTTTCAAGTAATATGTTCATTAGATTACCTAAAAAATCACAGGGATCAAAACTATGGACTAGAAGGTTGCCAATAATACAGATTATTGACATTAAAAAGTCAAAGGACTTCATAGTAATTGAATTTTAGTTAATGAGAATTTTACCGATTATGTAACTTCCTGATTGTGTAACTTCCCAACTGTGACAATTTACTAAAGTGTCCCTATAAAATAGGCGTGTGGTACGCGTAGATATCAAAGTTATAACTAAAAAAGAAATTCAATTACAAGGCAATGACAAAGTGTTGACAATGCAATGACAACGTGTTGACATCGCATTGACAACCCGATGACTTTTGAATAAAAATTCAATAAGGTTCATTGGAAGATAATTTAGGTTAGCTAAAAGTCAAATCAATAGTTGCTAGTTTAGTCAGTAGGTACTAATGTATAAGTTTTTCTTTCATGGAAAAAGCATAAGTTATTTTTTTTTTTTGATTTATTAAAGGGTGAAATGTTCTATTTAGGTTTAACAATTGGAGTTTTCACTCTGGTTTAAAAAATATTTTTGGGAATAAATATTTTTTATTTATTCGGAGGAGGGCTGTGTAGCAGTTAGGACTGCCACTGTTTTAGGGCCACTTGCACCAATGCTGGTTTAACTTTAAACTTGGATTAAATTGACGGCTCACCAATCAGAACTCAGCCTTTTTAACTTAAACTCGGTTTAGCTGAGTTAATCCCGTACGAAAATTTGGTGCAAGTGGCCCTTAAAGGATTACCTGATCTGTGTCACGTAATCATACGATGTTACCATTTTTTCAGTAGTTGGACTTTTTCTATATTTCACATATCAGATTGAGTACAGACTTACTGTGAGGTCTTGTGGAAGTCTTTGCAATAGTCCTTGATTCCATTTGTACAGTAATTTTCTTTGTATCACAGAATTTAAGTTGTTTTCAGGGTTTTATACATTTATAACCTAAAATACAATACAAACGTCTAGTAACCTTTCGTAATCATTACTGGAGATAGCTACGGATGTTTATTTTCTATTTTTACCTTTGTATTTACAGCTAAAGTCTACTGAAATCTATTAAATATCATTAACAACTCGATATGGATTGTTTACTTCGATTTCTAGGTTAGGTTTACTTCGGTACTTCATAAGGACGCAGATGATGCAGTGCATGTCCAGTCGATGATTTCAATTTTGGTCTATTTTTGGTCGTATCACTTATGTAACAATGCTACGGGATTGTTTGACGTATGGCTAGGTATTTTAGATGCATTGATTTTATTTTTTACTTATTTTTCAAGAAATAGTATTTAAATCGCATAGCGTGTTTTTTGTGTTGCCTAGATTCAGGTTCGGTGTTGGGTGTTTTTATTAGTTCGGAGTTTTGTCACGATGGCGTACGTGTACCCTCACGGAAGTTAATTTCTGAAGCTTCCTTTTTGAAAGCAACTCGCAATGGCGTAGCATCGTCGTTGAACGAAATCTTAATTTTGTATGACCATCCGTGGTTAATTATGGTGTTAAAATGTTTAAAGTTAACGTCAATGGTTTATAGTATAAATTCGTATAGTTATTAAAAGTGAATTCGATGGAACCGCAACAATAATAACAAATCAAAGTAAGTCGCTTTTCTTTGTCATTTCTGGTACAGGTGTTTGACACGTTTTTCTTTTTATTTAATTAGAAGTATACAGAAGAAGGCTTCAGGCTGCCGTGTATCCTACTAGGGGTATCCAGCACTTTCTGCTCCAGTTAATTCAGTTTTTACTGGGTAAGTTTGTTTTTTAATAACCCCGATATTAATTTTATTGATATCGATGGCGTGGTTCTAAGTTGCTGTTTTCTCTTTACAGATTGATGGCGAAGCTTTAACTTTCTATTCCTATTTAACTTTCTATTTCGATTTCAATTTCTCTTTCTCCTCTGAAAGACTTCAAGATTTTATCGAGGTTCTCAACGTCTTTTTGATTTGATATGTTCGACTTCCGAATTTCAACTTTTACATATTTTTCCAAGATGCACACAGTTTTTGTGTACAAGAAGTAAAGAATAGTTCCACACACAGTTTTTGTGTACAAGAAGTAAAGAATAGTTCTACACACATTTTTTGATGTATAAGAAGTAAAGAATAGTTTACCAGAAGTTAGTCAGTCAGCTTTCTGGACCGTTCCGTTTGGAATCAAGATTTCAAACGCTTAAAAGGATCTTCACTACTGAATTTCCACCGTGCTCTTAGAATTCCGAAATGTTCGTATTTTGGTCTCAGCGGTGATATGGATTTCAGCCTTAGGCATATGTGATGGGATATGGGGATATCAGCGGAGAACAACTTCAATTAATCAGGTTTTATTTATTTTTTTTTAACCGAAAGGTGCATTATTGATTTCTGTGGTAAATTACCTCTATAAATATTTTGTGTTTTTATTATGCTTACGCTTATGACATAAATTGTCAAAGGTTTTGTGAACAAGGTTGCAACTTTGGGCAATACGCCTAGAATGTTATTTTATGAATACCATTTATTTTTATATTGTACAGGTTTACCAATAGGGTATTTATCATAGAAAAAATAGATTTTCTAGAAATAATAATTTTTCGGATTTAATAAAATTTGCAATGGGGTCGTTTAACTAAAATAATATTTTTGATTTGCAATGGGGTCGTTTAACTAAAATAATATTTTTGATTTGCAATGGGGTCGTTTAACTAATAGTATTTTTTATATTTCATAAAATTTGCAATGGGGTCGTTTAACAAATAATTTTTCGGACATAATTTTATTTAGTGCTTAATTTTTAGGGTATAAATATCTTAATTGAGTTTGTTCTATTTGAAATAAGAGTATTATATCACATGTGTAATAAACTTGTTAACACCATATATTTTTTGTGTTTTGTTTTAATTATAGTAAACCTTTATCTACGCACATCTAGTTAGTATATATTTTTGTATGCATCTGGTAGATGTTTCTAATATCCTTAGGTATATATTTATGTGTTTGGACCTTAACACATAAACAACCGAACACACTTATTATTTCAAGGTTCTGGCGCCCAACTTATTAAACTATGCTTAATTTTAGTAAACCTTCACCCCTGTGCCCGAACTGATACCAGTTAGCCGATCGCAGCGGATACTTTTTTCTGTCAAATAGTAGGTAGACATAGTAACGCCTGATACCTTTTTGGTTTCCTACGTATTTTTGTTTCTGACGAAAAAGTACTGTTACAAAACCCAAGAAAAACCCGAACCGTATCTCAGCAAACTTCCAAAAATTACATCATTTTTTACCACCGAACCTGAGAACAAAAGTCAAGAGGCAAGTGAAGAACCCTTATCAGATCAGCATGAACTAAATTGTAGTTTAAACGGCTCTACAGATGGTTTTTTAATTTCTGAGGCTGCTGATAATTTGGCTAATGATGATACTCATGTCACTGTCATCAAACCTGAAAATAAAACTAGACCCAGTGTTTTTATTAGATCAGGCTGAACAGAACTGTAATTTAAACAAAGAAAATCCCAGTTACTCCAAATCCTGCATAGTAACAAGTGACTCTACAGATAGTTCATTAATTTATAAGGCTGCGTATAATTTGGTTAGTGATGGTACCCATGTTGATAATCTTAATCAGAGGCAAAATAACTCCAATTCAATAATATATGATAATCCAAGCTCAGATCCCGCTTTGTGGTGTAATTTTAAAGGTAGCATAGATGAACTACAAGAATTTTGGGTTAGAAGAGGTACAGAACCGTGGCAAAACCCTAATTCAGATTTTAGTGCATCTAAAAGAAAGTACACAGTAATAGAAAGTGGAAAAAATGTTATACGCACTCGAAGGCTACTTAAAAACTTTTTTTATCGACAGCTGCCTAATGGCGAAGAAATTAAACGCGAATGACTATTGTATTCGCCTTCAGAAGTATATATTGTTTTTCTTGCAAGTTATTTGAAAACCATAAAAATTCTGCATTTTCGTCTGATGCTGGATATTGTGATTGGAAGCATGCTTTAAGAAGCATATCCCTTCATGAAAATTCGTCTGAGCATAAAAAAAGTTTGCTAATTTACCTGAGGCGATGCAATGATAAGGAAAGAGTAGACTGTGAATTAAAAATTCAAGTAAAAAGAGAATGTGATTATTGGCGCAAAATACTACAAAGAATATTTTATGTAGTTATTTTCTTGGCAGACAGAGGTCTAGCATTTAGAGGTGACGAAGAAAAGTTTGAGCCTAAAAAAAAATGGAAATTATATGGGAATTTTGGAACTTATTAGCAAGTTTGATCCATTTTTGTATCAACATATACAAAAATATGGAAATAGAGGAAGAGGAAATGTTTCATATCTATCATCTACAACCTGCGATGAGTTTATTGAAATAATAGGAAAAAAAATATTTTCCCATATTATTAACGAAATTATTCAAGCCAAATATTATTCTATTTCTGTAAACTCTACACCGGATAGTAGTCGAACAGACCAATTAACTTTTATTGTGCGATAATTATGAAGTATACTCTGAGCCACTAACGGTGTTTAAGCTGCAGTGTTGACATATGTTGTCAGTATCATATCCGAGTTTTGTTCGAGAGGCTGGATGCTACGTCTGAAGTACCGACAGACAATGTTGTTGGAAATTCTGGATTGTAAACAGATATGTATCATTTAAATTCAATTTAAAGTACAGGACAAATTTTATTAAGATTTGAGCTTAATTTTTAAACTTAACGAAAGTCTCGAAAGTAATGAAATTTGTTCTTATGCTTAATATTTTTATTTGTAACGGAATAATAGCTATTACCCGATTAAGTACCGTAAATCCTTAATGGATATACCTATTTTTCTATGTTTTAATTTTCAGAAAATGTAATTTATTTACAAACAATTTCAAGTTTTGCTAATATGCATATTTTTGACTATGCATACATACGTATGTAATATATTTTATTTTATTAAAGGTATGCCATTTATTATATACTGTTTTTAGTTACTGTTACCAACCCTGAACATTATATTTTGGATATATATTTAACCGGTATGAGTATTTGGAGTTTTTTACTCATACTATATTTTATTGTTTTGTTTTTCAAAACTCCTGGCGCTCAAGGCCTACCATATTTGCCGACTCATTGCCCAATTGCCCCGCTGATACCTGCTAGCCGTCCGCACTCGAGTATCTTGGGAACAAGTGCCCTGTCTAATAACTTTATTTTATAGTTCTCCAAGAAAACTCGTTACAATGTGAAGAACGGAATGCCATTTGAAAGATTTTTAAAGTTTGTACCCATGCAAGGTCACTCTGGAGAAAAACTTTATAATGATATATCGTGGCTGTATTTCTTGACTTAAAACGAGCTTTCGAAACTATTGACAGAAAATTATTAATAAAAAAATTAAAAAAATATGGTTTAAAAGGTATTGTGTTTATTAATTATTTAACAAATCGATATCAAAGAGTAAAAATTGAAGAAATATTTTCGGAATGTATTTTAAATGAATTTGGCATACCCCAGGGGAGTGTTTTGGGACCACTTTTATTTATAATATACTTGAATGGTGTATTTTTTTTAATATGGGAATTTTTAAATTTGTTTGCCGATGACTCTTTATTATCTACAAGTGATAAATCATTAAATAACGCTATTGAAAAAATGAATAATTTACTTTGAAAATACAAATGTATCTAGCTACCAATAAATTAAAACTAAAACTTTCTAAAACAAAAGCTATGCTAATAACAACAAATTATAAATACTCAAATATTGATGTTAACACAATAAATCTGGAAATAGGTGGTTCAACATTAGATTTTGTAACAGAAATTAAGTATTTAGGTGTTATTGTGGATAATAACCTGTCTTTTTATAGCCATTTTAATTATATACATAAAAAAAATTCAAAAAAGTTATTCTTTTTCTCTAGGATCAGTACATATGTATCGACACATACTGCTATTAAAATTTATAATGCCATTATTCAGCCACACTTTGACTACTGCTCTTCAATATTATATTTACTTAATAAAAATTGCCAGAGTAAGCTGCAGGTTTTGCAGAATCGTGGTATGCGTACTATTCTTAAATGTAATAGGCGTACGCCTATAAACCTAATGTTAAATGTGCTAAATTGGCTATTAGTCTCAAACAGATTGACTTACATGAGTTTGATTTTTGTTTTTAAAATGTTGGGTTCATTAAAGCTATACATCGAGGCAAAAAGGAACAAATTTAATTTTTACAAGGATAAGGCTCAGAATTTATTTAACATAATTGGTGGGAATTCTGCGCGTCGAACTACAAAACGTAGCAGCAGGCTAACCTTTTTTGACAACCAATCAACACTAGATACAATTTTTGACGGCGAAAAATAATTAAAATATAATTTTTTTACGTAGCCATAGATAGTCTTGTTAATAATTTAAATTCAAGATGTGAGTCATACAGAAAAATATATGATACTTTTGGGTTTTTCAAAAATATTTTAATAAATGACGAAGAAAAACTTAATAATTCCTGTAAGATTTTCGCAGACTCCTATAAAAAGGATGTGGACGTTGATGAGTTAATAGAAGAAGAAGAAAAAAACCAAATGATATATTAGCAAGCGCTATATAAATTGTGGTAAATACTGCATTTTAATATTCGATTTCATATTCCGCGAGTAGTTTTAAGTTCGTATCTAACATGTTATAATAAAATTTTATCATGTATGGTTTCAAAGATTAATAATTCTTTGGCAAAAGTTTTAGTTCAAAAGTGAGGTTAGAACTATACTTACTTTGTTAGTAATTTGGCACCCTGTCAATACAAGATGTCAGGGTGTCAAAAATGTCAACAAACTTTTAAACGAAAGTGCAATCCGATAAATTGTGATGCAAATTTCCATCAAAACTGTACAAAATTAAGTGAAGAAGAACATGAATATTTACTGTTACATAAAAATATTAGTTACATATGTGAAAATTGTTCAGATGAAGAATCTTCGAATAAAAAACTGACAGAAATGTGGAAAATGTTAACAACAGTTCTTAAAAAGTTGGATGAACAAAATCAGGTAATTTGTGAGAATAAAAAGTATATCGAAATGCATATGTCAAAAGATATTAAACAACCGAAAGAGAAAACATATTCTGAAGTTATTATGTTGCAGCCTAAAAAGGATCAGGAATGTAAATACACAAGAACAGAATTGTGCCAAAAAGTTGACCCGAGTAAGCTTGAAATTGGAATTTCAGAGGTTAAAAACATTAGGAAAGGTGGCTTAGTCATTAGTTGTAAAGATGCTAGGTCAAAAACTATTATTAAAGAAAAATTAAACACTGAAATGGGTGCAAATTACCATGTAAAAGATGCCGTTCTTAAAAATCCAATGTTATTGTTGAAAGGGGTCGAAGAAAAATATGTAGAAGCTGATAATGCTGAAATATTAGAGACTTTACTTAAACAAAATGACCTAGGGCAAGTACAAGATAAAATAAAAGTTTTAAGGAAATATAAACTAAAATCAAAAAATAGTGTATCAAATATTATTTTAGAAATAGATGCCGAGTTGTATAATAAAATTAAAAATATGGAAAAAATAAACTTAGGATGGAGAAGATGTCAATTATCTGAATATAATAGTGAAAAGTTTATAAGTTTGGAAAATAAATATACAGAACTAAATGAAAGACATGTAGAATTGGAAAAAAAATATAAACAAAAAACTAATAACATTGAACAGTACACACGACGTTCGAATTTACGCATATCTGGTATAAAAGAGTCAAGGTCTGAAAATGTTGAAGAAAAATTTATCGAAATCTGTAAAACGAAATTAAACATTGATTTGACATCAAAAATCGATAGATGTCACCGTCTGGGCAAGGCGAATAAATCGAACCAAAATAAACCGAGGGGCGTCCTTGTGCAATTTTCAAACTACAAAGTAAAATGGCAAATTTACACTAACAAAAAATTGCTACAGGGCACCGGCATTTCAATCAAAGAAGACTTAACGCAGGATCAACTGGCTCTCTACACGGAAGCGTGTGAAAAATTCGGATTTAAGAATACCTGGACTGTTGATGGAAAGGTTATGGTTTTTGAAAATAATGAAAAAAAGATTTATAAAAAAACAGCGATTTGATTATTTGTTTACTTTAATTCAATGTGAATGAACTCGCATAAAAATGTACTTATTTCTTTTTTATTAGCGGTACGGATACCTAATATTTGTTTATTTTACTTCAAGTTTTTTTTTCTTCCTTTTCAATTTAATTTTTTTTTACTTATAAAATAATTTACAAATATTCTAACTAAACAAGTCAACTTCTATTTAAATTTTCTGTTAATTATAATATTATTTTAAATCGTTTTTTTTTTTTATACATATACGTTAAACCAATAAGTATATTGTTGGCACCCCCCATAACAGAGCCCCCCTTTGTTATTTACTTTTCCCTTATCTAAGCATTGTCTATTTTTCTATATAAGCAAATTGCTCTCGTGCCAATAGTACAGTTTGAATCTAGCCATCATAGAGCACGTTACTCTGTCAGTTTATTTTAAAGTTGTAATTAAAGTTGTAATAACCAACCAAGTGACTTATTTACCTAAATCTACCAAATAAATAACTTTCTAAACTAAATAAAAACCTGTTGACTTACAAGTTGGTAACTTATAACCTGGTGTCAGAAAAACCTTTTTAAAAACTTTGTCTGTGTGTCGAGGCATACAACATAAATTGGTGTCAGAAGTGGGATACATCCGAGTTAAAAGTGACATTTTGACGTGAGTTTCAACTCTTTACGGTGAAGAAGCCACATCACGCCTTTCTCCTTTCTCCTGATTGTTTGGTGAAGTGAAGTTCGACTGGAACGAGGACGCATAGCTATCCGACGACTTCCAACAGTGGATTAATTTACATCGCTAAACGTAATTTTGGTAAGTCAATTTTTCAAGTTTTTCTTTTGGTATAAGAAAGTTCTAATTCCAATTCCAATTCCTATTCAAATTGCATCAATAAACTGATATTCAAACTCGAAATAAGTCACGATAACTCAAAATAATATTACAAATTCAAAGTCTAATTCCAAATCTACAAACTCTCTTAAATCTACAAACTCTCTTAAATCTACAAACTCTCTTAAATCTACTAAATCAAGATGTCACAAGACAACTTAAACTTATATCAAGATTCAAAAGAATATCATCCTGGTGGTTCACAAAAACCACTTGATTCTCAAATTCAAGATACTAATCTTAATCAAACTCAATACACAGATGAAGAATCTGTTAACTCCGTTAGGAGGCAACCAATAGAATTACCATTAACAGTTCTATTTAAATTTATACAGCCATTTGCAGGTGATCGATTACAGTTGAGTACTTTCATTCAAAATACCAATAGTGCATTTTCCTTAGCGACGGAAAATCAAACCGATAGTCTATTTTTATATGTAGTATCACAAGTTTCTAATAATGTTGTTAATGAAATCGAAATGTCGGAGATTGATTCTTGGTATCAATTAAAAACTAAATTAAAACAATACTATGGGCAATCAAAACATCCAGTTCAGGCTCACGAGGAACTGGAAACCATTAAGCAATTCGCCAACGAATCAATAACCGATTTTTTCAAAAGAATGGAAAAAGTAAAAAATTGTTGCATACAGTCAGAGGTCAATAGTTGTGAGTCTCCTGAAGACTTGCCCGGACTAAAAAGGGCAATTCAAAGGACTGCACTGCGTCGTTTCATTATCCATTGCAAGCCTGAAATTAGCCAAATGCTAAGGGCACGCGAAATTAATACCTTAAATGATGCTTACAATTTAGCTCTCCAAGAGGAAAAAATTATAAACTATACAAAAAATAAACCTCATTCAAGTTCTAATATTTATTGTAAAAACTGCAAAAGCGGTACACATTCAACTCAAAATTGTCGAAAATCCCGTGGTCCTTATAGGCCACCTCCTGCAGCTACAGCAGGGCACTCAAATACAAATCATAACTCTTATAACTCTTATAACTCTTATCAAAATCCTAACTCAGCTCAAAATACTAGTTATAATCAAAAATTTTGCAATTACTGCAAAAAGAATGGACATTTAATTAACGAATGTCGTAAGCGACAATTCAATAATAATCAAAGAAATCTACAAAATCCAAGAGTAAACCATATAAATACAAATCAAACAAATTCTAATTCTTTAAACTCGCAAGTTCCGACTGCGTCCAATGCCCCACAGTCTCAAGGAACCAACTTAGCGGCATTTCCTTCAAACCAGTAACCTTAAATATGTGCGATAACTCAAAATCTAACTTTAAAACAGTAAACTTCAATCTAAATGATAACTCAAAATCTAATTTAAAAACAATAACTTTTCATATGTCAAACGCATTAAATGGTAAAATTACTTTTTTAATTGATACTGGTTCTACCTCAACAATTATAAAGTCAACGTCCCTTATTCCGCATTTAACTCCTTTAAATAAAAAAGATGTCATCGAAATCAACGGCATTGTTCCGTACACACCTATTTATTCGTTTGGGTCAGCAGATCTGGAATTCAGTATAAACAATCTTAATATTCCACACAAAAGTCACGTAGTCAATGGACTAGAAATTCAAAGTATTTATGACGGAATATTAGGAAATGATTTTTTAAAAAAACATAATGTGTTAATTGATTTCAGTAATGACTTAATAATTATAAATAATCAAAAAATTAAATTTAATAACTCAGAAAATATTCTTCTAGAAAATGAAAATAAAAATTCGAATGAGACTTCTATGAAAAATATTGTAGAAAACTCATTGGAAACTACTACAAATTCTACTGCTAAACTCAAAGTTCCTGCTAATTGTCATTATTTAGCTGAAATTAATATTTCAAATAATTCAAAATCAGGTCTTATAAAAAAACAAGAAATTTTTAAAAATACTTTTATACCTGATATTTTGGTAAACAATGACAATCAAAAAGCAATTGTTCCTATTTTGAACTTAAATCAAAAAGAAATAACAATTGATATTCCCACAGTAGAATTAGTAGACATCGCGACTTTTGCTGAGATAAATAATATTCAAACAGATAAAGTGAACTTGAACTCTAAAGATAGAGAAAATAAACTGTTACAATTACTTCGCACAAATCATTTAACTAATAAAGAAAAAGATTATATTCTTACAGTTTGTAAAGAATTTTCCGATTTATTTCATATAAAAGGTGAATACTTAACTACTACCAATATAATTAAACATGCTATTCATACAAAAAACGACGTTCCTATTTCTTGTAAACAATATAGATATCCTAGAATTCATGAAGATGAAGTCAATATTCAAATAAAAGATATGCTGAATCAAAACATTATACGTAATTCAAAATCTCCTTACTCTAGTAACTTATGGGTCGTTCCTAAGAAACTAGACGCTTCCGGAAAAAGGAAGTGGCGTCTCGTAATTGATTACAGAAAACTTAATGATATCACAATTGGTGATATTTATCCTCTTCCTAATATAGAAAATATTTTGGACAAGTTAGGTAACGCAAAATATTTCACTGTTATAGATCTTTCATCTGGCTTCCATCAAATCGAAATGGAAGAATCAGATAAACATAAAACTGCTTTTTCTACTCCTACAGGACATTACGAATTCAATCGAATGCCCTTTGGTTTAAAATCCAGTCCGAACACGTTCTGTCGTATGATGACGCTTGTCTTGTCAGATTTGTTAGGCATAGCTTGTTTTTGTTACTTAGACGATATAATTATTTTTGGAGTTGACTTAGAAAGTCACATTAAAAATATTAAATTAGTTTTTCAACGTCTACGTGAACATAATCTTAAAGTACAGCCTGATAAATGTGAATTTTTGCATCACGAAATTCAATTCCTAGGTCATATAGTATCAGACAAGGGTATAAAACCTAATCCAGAAAAAGTAGAAGCAATAACAAAAATTCAACCTCCCAAAACTCAAAGAGAAATAAAAATATTTTTAGGACTAGTCAACTATTATCGTAAATTCATTAAAGACTTTTCCTCTATCGCAAAACCCCTTACTTCTTTATTAAAAAAGGACACAAAATTTGTATGGACAAATAAATGTCAAGAATCCTTCGAATATTTAAAAACTATTCTTACTAAAGAACCAATATTACAATTTCCAGTACACAGTAAAAAATATATTTTAACTACAGACGCTTCCAACGATGGTATTTCAGGAATCTTATCCCAAGGTGAAATAGGTAAAGATTTGCCTATTGCCTATTTTTCAAAAACATTAAATAAAGCACAAAGAGCATATTCGACAACGGATAAAGAACTCTATGCGATCGTAGAATCATGTAAACACTTTAGGCCATATCTCTTTGGCACAATTCCTTTTGACATAGTTTGTGACCATAGGCCTTTAGTATGGTTAAATAATTGTAAAGATCCATGTAGTCGTCTTTTACGATGGCGATTAAAATTAATGGACTATCAGTACGAAATCAAATATAAAAAAGGTCGTGAAAATTCAAATTGCGATGCTTTATCACGTTTAGGTCATAACCAAAACTTATTCGAAGAAATTGTAAATAAAAATTTACAAATCGAAAACGATAACTTAAAAATCATTCCTGATGATTTATTTAACTCAAAAACTTCTCTAGCTCATTGCGTTTCTAAAGACTTTTACATGAACAAAGGCATAGCCTTAGAATTTAAAAATAAATTCAATTCAGTAGATAAATTAAAACGGCAAAATAAACAAATAGGCGATGTTGCACATATTGAAATGGATAATAGAACCATTTATTATTTAATAACAAAAGATAAATTTCATGACAAACCTACGTACAAATCTCTTCATTCAACTCTTGAAAACTTAAAACTTTTATGTTATAAAAATAAAGAAAACGAAATCTCCATACCAAAAATAGGTTCTGGACTAGATAAACTAGACTGGGACATAGTACTAAACTTAATTAAATTCGTATTCAAAGATTCGCAAATACAAATAAGTATTTATACAAAACCAACCCCTAGTCATCAAATAAATTTTATAGATACTGATAATGACGAATTAACCTTTGAAAATTTCAAAAATTTCCATCAAAGGGAAATTCGCGTTCCAAAACCAAAAACAACTAACTCTCCTCTAAATAAAATAAAAAATATCGTAATACCTATATCTTGCGATCTTTCAAATAATAATAAATATATCGATTATATATATAAAAATAATTTAACACTTCCTCAAAAACCAAATATTAAAGAAATAAATGTAAAAAGGCTTCCACAGCAATCAATTTACATTGCATTTATAAAACCCTTTATAGACGAATCAGCATTATACGAGGATCTTTTTGATACTTTATACAATTTAAGAATTTTATTACAGCATAATAGCACACTTTGTTTTGCTATTCCTGATATCTCTATCGATAATACAATAATTCAACAAGACACTTTTCATAGCTTACTTTACTTTCTTTTTAGGGAATTTAAATACGAAATTATACAGGATGTAAGAATAACCCTTACAGACCCGGATTTAATTAAACTTATTTTAAAAGAAAATCACGATTTACCCACCGGAGGACATCAAGGTTTCGAAAGAACCTATGAAAAGATTAAAGACCAATTTTATTGGGACAATATGAAATCTCAAATTCGCGAATATATAAAAAGCTGTCCAATTTGTCAAAAATCAAAAACCGATTTTAAGCATAACAAAAGTCCAATGATAATCACTACTACTTCTTCCAAATTTATGGAACAAGTAGCACTCGATATTGTCGGTCCAATTTCGGAAACACAAAACGGAAATCGATTTATTCTAACTTTACAGGACGATTTGACAAAATTTATCCAAGCATTTGCAATGCCAAATCATGAAGCTGCTACCACAGCTATACATTTTCTTAAATTTTGCACCCAATTCGGTTTTCCTACCTATATCTTAACAGATCAAGGAAAGGAGTTTACTTCCAATACATTTAAAGAAATGAATAAAATATTAACAATTAAACATAAAATGGCAAGTCCATATAGGCCTATGACAAATGGTAGCCTAGAACGGACTCATTTAACCCTTAAGGATTATTTAAAATGTTACGTCAATAAAGATACAAATAATTGGGATGAATTTCTAAATCTAGCTATTTTTACTTATAATTCTAATATTCATAAATCTACTCATAAAACTCCATATGAGTTAGTCTTTGGTCAAAGAGCAAGAATACCTAATTTTATAACTACCCCTAAAACAAAACCAAATTATTCCGACTTAGCAAACGATATTGCTAATAAATTAAGAATAATTCGAGAAACAGCTAAAGAAAGTCAATTACAATCCAAACAAAACTCTAAAACGTATTTTGATCAAACACATAACAGGGAATACAAATTCCACGTAGGACAATCGGTACTATTATACGATAGCCTCTCAAAAGTAAAAAATAAAAAGTTAGCAAAAAATTATAAAGGCCCCTATAAAATTATAGAAATAAATGACAACAATACTGCTTTATTAGAAATGAAACCTTTAAGTTTTAAAACTTATCATTTCGATAAATTAAAACCCTATACTATTGTTTCAGAAAACAATAGCAGCGGTCATGAAGATAACAACGACAGTCATTCCAGTATTTCTCCTAATCCTAATCTCTACGAACCTCAACCAAGCACATCTCAATTATGAAATAAAGCAATTTGATACAACGTCAGGCTTATTATACAATAATCTAGGCAAAGCACATATATCAAATGACAGGCACGCTTTATTAACTTACTATAACTTATCGCAGATAGATATAAGCATAAATAAAATATACAATTATTACTCTTTATCTTTAGATATTTGCAACTTTGCATTATCGGATCATATTTCATTAGATTGTAAGAACCAATTAAGGTACATAAACACAAAGTTTCTTTCTATTCGAGAATCTTACAAAATAATTTCTCACGAAATTAATATTTTATCAAGGAAAAAACGCGGCTTAGTAAATTTAGTCGGCGATGCATTTAAATGGTTATTCGGAACACCAGACGCTGAAGACGCACAATTTTATACCGATTCCATAAATCAAATTATTAATAATGAAAAACAAACAGACGTACTTATGCAGCAACAAGTTTCTATTATTTCGCGAACTATTACAAATTTCAATAACTCTATTGTGAAAATGAATGAAAATATTCTAACTCTAAATAAAAATTTGCAATATTTTAATAATTTTACTAAAGAAGTAAAAGACTATAAAAAACAATTAGATTTTGAACTTGAAATATCAAATCACATGATATTATTAATCGAAATGACCGATGAAATACAAAATACTCTCGAAAATTATGTAAATGATGTATCACTGATACAACATGGCATAATCAATTATCGAATCTTAGCTCCAGAAATATTATACAGGGAGTTACAGAAAATCTCTACAAAATTTAATCTGCCAATTCCTTCATCAGTCGAAAACATTTATTTATATTACAAAATTATTAGTTTAAAATCATTTATAAAAGATAAATTATTGGTTATTTCATTCGAAATACCTATAGTTCTGTCAAACGAATACGATCTTTATCAAATCTTTTCATTACCAAATCCACATAAAAACGATGCAAACCTATTTTCATACATTGAACCATCAAAACCTTATATCCTTTTATCCTCCACCAGAACTTTCTTCATATTAATTGAGGATCTTGTAAATTGCAACCAATACGTTCCTTCGAAATGGCTCTGCAAAAACATGCCTACACTACGAAAATCCACATCAGACGAATGCGAAGTCCAGCTACTCATGAAAACCACAACGAAAATTCCTTCCACCTGCAAAACCAGAAATCTAATTGCAGATATGGAAATTTGGCATCAGCTACAAAATAACCAATGGTTCTTTGTCACGTCCAAACCACTTCAAATTTCAATCATCTGTGCTAATCAAAACAGTCAAACAGATGTCATTCAAAATTCTGGCATTTTAAGTCTACACGAACACTGTCAGGCTTACACAAATCAAGTCACTCTACAAACTCAAAATATACTCTCAACTCAAAATCTCACCAACGAGATTCCACTAACCGACATCACAGAAGACGATTGTTGTAGGAGATTAAAGAAAAATCTTACAATAAACTCCATCCATATGGAACCCATTAAACTCGCAAATTTGGATCTCCATGAACTCAGATATGCTCAACAAAAACTCTCAGAATTCGATGAGCAACTTCAACAACAATTGAACAAACCATTCATTGTAAAACAAACTTTTTGGTACACATCAATTCTTTCAATAATCTGTGGCCTTATTGCACTATTTCTCCTGTACAAACTTCTGAAATACTTTGGTATTATCAATCTCTTATCAAAGTGTTTTAACTCCAGCAAATCATGTTCCAGTACACCATGTTTTCAAATTTTCAATCAGTGTCATAGAGAACCGATTGAAAATCCAACTTTCATCCACTACGACTCCGAAACACAGCGGATCGATTACCCCGCAGTGTCCTACACGCAACCAGAACGAGAAGTTCGAGAAACTTCCCAGCCGTCAACTTCTTCACAGGCATCATCCCTTAGACGTTCCACACGGATTTCGAAAAAGAAAATATTAACAGATTAAAAGACTTTTAATAGTGACTTAATTTTAATTTTTATACTTATACATTTTTACATATTATATTCTATATTATATTCTATTACTTATATTATACTTAATTCTACAATTTTACATTGAAATATCTTAAGTTATATTTATATTTTATACTAAGATTTTTGTTTTCAATTTACAATTTTCTGTTCAAAAAATTTTCAAACCTTAACAAAAATCTCAAACACCCCGGAGGTGTTGGCACCCCCCATAACAGAGCCCCCCTTTGTTATTTACTTTTCCCTTATCTAAGCATTGTCTATTTTTCTATATAAGCAAATTGCTCTCGTGCCAATAGTACAGTTTGAATCTAGCCATCATAGAGCACGTTACTCTGTCAGTTTATTTTAAAGTTGTAATTAAAGTTGTAATAACCAACCAAGTGACTTATTTACCTAAATCTACCAAATAAATAACTTTCTAAACTAAATAAAAACCTGTTGACTTACAAGTTGGTAACTTATAACCTGGTGTCAGAAAAACCTTTTTAAAAACTTTGTCTGTGTGTCGAGGCATACAACAATATACTCTATATACTATAATAAAAGATTAATATAGCTTAAACAATGTACCTATAACTTTTTTTTAAATTAAATTTTAGTGCTATGGAAACACTAAAAGTTGCGCATTTAAACGTAAGAACACTTATTGGGCACTTTACGGACGTTAAAAATACTTTATTAGCAAACAATTTCGACATTTTTGTACTAAATGAAACGCGTCTTGACATTTCTATACCGACGGAATCAATTAATATAGATGGCTATCGTTTTATTCGCTGTGATAGAAATAGGCATGGCGGGGGAGTCGGAGTCTATATTAAGGTGGGCCTAAAATTCACAATTTTACAAATTGGTGGTGACTTAGAGCAAATTTGGCTATGTATTAAAAATCAAAATAATGTCACTGCAATAGGTGTAGTCTATCGACCTCAAGAAATTAGTTATACTAGGTTTTGGGAGCTGTTTGAAGTAACTTTTTCTAACATTATTTTACATGCAAATGACGTAATATGTCTAGGCGATTTTAACTCTGATTTATTAGTCTCTAACAGCGAGTCAAAATTTGTAACGCAGACTCTCGAAGGTATGGGCCTTAAGCAAATAATTAACCAACCTACTAGAATTTTTGGTACTTCCGCTACCCTGATAGATTACATTCTAACTTCTAATGAGAGTATATTGTCTGAACCAACTGTAGTATCTACAGACATTCATACTGATCACGAACTTCTCTTTTGCAAATTAAAATTTAAAAATGAAAGTAACTTACCAACTTATAAAACATATAGGGATTTCTTAAACTTTAATCTAACGCAATTTAAATATGATTTAGAGTCACTACCTTGGCGGAATATTTATGATATTAATAATATCGATGATAAAATTAAATTTATAAATGATAATATAACTACCCTTTTAGATATCCACGCGCCTTTTATAACCAAGCGTATTACTAAAAAATATGCGCCTTGGCTTACTGTAAATTTAAGAGAAATGATGAAGGAAAGGGACACGACTCTTATTCGTTATAAAAAATATAAAAACATGGTTGACTGGGAAACTTACAAAAATTTAAGGAATATGGTTTCTCTTGCAGTTAAAAATGAGAAAAAAGCTTATTATAACACAGAGCTGGGTGATTGTAATTCCAATAATGTTTGGAGCAAATTAAAAAAATTAAATATCTTAAATAAAAAAACATCCTGCATACCAGATAATCTTTCTAATGTTGAAACACTAAACAATTATTTTGTAGACTCTGTACCTAATTTGCAAAAAGATGATGACACAGTAAATTTTTAAAAAAATAATTATATGAATCCCAACGCACCTAAACTAACATTTAGTGAAGTTACAGAGCAGGAAGTCTCTAAATTGTTAAACCAAATTAAAACCAAAGCTGTGGGATGTGATGGAATAAATATTCATACAATTCATCTATGCACCCCCTTTATTTTGCCTTATTTAACTCATATAATTAACTATTGTTTAAAAAATTCTGTATTCCCTTCCTGCTGGAAGAAAGCTTTGGTTATACCATTACCTAAAATTTCTGATCCAACTACCCTAGACCATGTTCGACCTATTAGCATATTGCCAACATTCTCTAAAGTTTTAGAAAAGGTTATTCAAATACAGCTGTTGAAATTTTTAGTAACTAACAATATTATTCCTTCTACACAGTCGGGTTTTCAGCCTGGCCTTGGTTGTTGTACGGCCTTATTAAATATTTGTGATGATATTTTCGCTGCATCAGATCAGGGATATTTGACCATTCTAGGTATGCTGGATTACACAAAGGCGTTTAATTGTATAAACCATGAAACTCTTACAGCTATTTTTCACTACATAGGTCTATCCGATGTAGCAATCAACCTACTTGTTGACTATCTAAATGAAAGATTTCAGGCAGTTATATATGATAAAAATACTTCATCATATAGAAAAGTGGCATGTGGCGTCCCGCAAGGGTCAATTTTGGGCCCACTGCTGTTCATCATTTACATTTCTCAATTTATTTTTGCTTGCACTTCTGCTAAAACACATTACTATGCAGACGATAGTCAATTTACAATTTCCTTTAAGCCAGAAGAATCTTCACAAGCTGTGGCAGCCTTAAACTTTGACTTGAATAATATTTATGAGATATCTAAAAAGCACTGTCTTGTATTAAACACTAGCAAATCTATTCTAATGATATTTGGTCAAAAAAATCAAAGAGAACATTTTTTACAAGACTATGCTGATGCCATTTATATGAATAATACTGCCATAAAGTTTCAGGATAATGCCAAAAATCTTGGCCTAACTATTGACCATGAAATGCGTTTCACAAAACATATCTCTAAGTGTTTAAGTAAGGCTTATTTAAATCTTCGGCTTATATATCAAAGTAGAGAATATCTTAGCAAAAAACATAAAATTATGTTATGTGATTCATTGGTTCTATCACAATTTAACTTTTGTGATGTAATATATGGTCCTTGTTTAACCTTATTTGACAAAAACCGTATTCAAAAAATTCAAAACTCTTGTCTCAGGTTAATTCATGGAATTCGAAGAAACCAGCACATTAGTCATACATTAAAACTCACAGAATGGTCAAATATGGAAGATCGTAGGTATCTGCATTCTGCAGTTACATTTTTTAAAATTCTAGTTAACAAAAAACCTAATTATCTTTACACTAAAGTCAAATATCGTTCAGATATGCATAATCTAAATCTGCGTCATAAGGACTCCCTTGCATTGCCAAAGCATAGCACTGAATTGCTTAAACGTTCATTTTCGTACCAGATAGCCAACTTATTTAATAAATTAAAATTTAATCCTTTTAACTTAAAAATGTATCAATTCAAAAACAAAATCCATGAAAGTATTTTTAAAAAGGCCTCAATATAAATAGTTATTATAAGGTGTCTCTCTTTATCCAATTTTTTATGTGTTTCCTTCTTCACTAGTTACGTAGGTATATAAGTTAATTTCCCAGAAATTTTGTATTTTGACGTTTAGTTAGATAACTCGTTATATGTAGTTATATAATTCTTTAACTTAGTAATATTTTTGTTAGATATTGTTTTTTTCTTAGGGTTAGATGTAAGAATAGACTTACGTGCTCTGGGCAGTAGTCTGGGGTGTGTAAGAACTAAATCTCGCCCTGTATTTAAATATTGTACAAGTATAATACTGTATTTTAATCAATAAAGTCCTTTATTATTATTATTATTATTAATAATATAATAAAATGTTTTCAATGTAATGGCTACAACCATATGGCTAAAGAGTGCAAAAATAATCTATCATGTCCTAAATGTGTAGGCGAGCATAAGTTGGTAAATTGTGAATCTACAGAAAAAAAATGCATCAATTGTAGTAGAAAAGTTGAAAAATTAAATATTGACTTAAATGTGAGTCATGCTTCATACGATAAAACATGTCCATGCTATATACGTGTCATAGAAAACATAAACAAGAAAACTAACTATAAAACTGAATAGCAACTATTAAACCAAATAGTTTATTTTAATTTTCAGGGCTTCTTGCATAACAAAACACAAACTAAGATTTTGATTAATAAATGGAATCCAGTTATTTTTTGCCTTGTGGAAACTCATGTTACAGATTACATTACTGATGTGGAATTAAAAATTAAGGGATATAAAGTTATAAAATGCTGCACCACAAATCCTAGAACAGGAGGTGTCTTAATATATATTAAAGATCATTTATCATACACTGTAAAAAATGTTTTAGTAAAAGAACCATACTTATGGCTACTACACATAGAATTCCAGTTAAATAAAACAAAATATTTATTATGTGCCTTATACCATCCACCCAATATTCAAAACTCTCTTTTTTTAAATGATCTAGAAACACTTCTTGAAGATTACTGTGAATTTCAAGGCGAAATAGTTATTGTGGGAGATTTTAACCTTGACCTCAAAACTGACAATTTTTACCCTAATAAGTGTATCTCTTTAATTCAAGAAGCGGGTTTAAAACAATTAGTGACGGAATATACAAGAATTACTAATACTAGTTCAACTTTAATAGACTATATAGTTTCTAACAACAAGAACTTGGAATTTAAAGTACATAAAACGCCCATTATAAGTGATCATTTAATATTTTCTATAAACTTATATAGTAACACTAATATATACAAAAAATATTTGTATCTGAGATCATATAAAAATTATGATATTAATGAATTTCAACGTTTGCTAGAAAGTTCTACCTGGGATGAATCTATAACTGACATTAATGTTATTGTTAAGAACCTTACTATACCTATATGTGATATATTCAATAAACTGTGCCCCCTAAAGAAAAAGTGTGTAAACGAAAATATTCAGCCAGCTTTTATTAATGGTGAAATATTAAACTTAATGGAGGAACGAAAAAGTACAATATGGAAGAGCTGTTTTTACAAAAAATTCAGTAGAATGGGTTAAATATAAAAGTTTAAGAAATTATGTTGTAAGTGCAATAAGGAAGAATCAACAAGAACATTACAGGTCAATGTTAAATGGTAAAAACTATCAAGAAATATGGAAAAAATTAAAATCTTTTACATCAAACAAGGTCAGTGCAATTAGTAGTGTTAAGTTTAATAACGTAATTACAAATAATAATGATGCAATATCTGAAAGCTTTAATCGATTTTTTATAAATAGTATTGAGACCCTAGTGGCAAATATAAGAAAATTTAATAACGTGGATGTTTATATAAATAATATTAATAACTATGGTATACTTAACGAATTTGATTTAATTAATATAAATGAGCTAAGATCTATTGTAATGTCATTAAAAAATAAATCGGGAGGCGACAGTGGTATTTCAGTTAAAGTAATCAAAGACAATTTTAATGTACTAGGTGTAAGAATGCTGGATGTTATTAACACTTCTTTATATTATGGAGAATTTCCGAATGAGTGGAAAATCTCAACAGTTATACCCATTGAAAAGGTACCTAATACCATTTTATGTGATGAATTCAGGGGCATCCATACTGTTCCAGTTTTTGAAAAAATTCTTGAATTAGTCTTGATTTCAAGCGAGCGTTTGAAACCATTAAAAGACCTTTGTTGTTAAAAAAGTTAAAAAAGATGGGATTCGGTGGCAAGGTACTTCAATGGTTAATTTCATATTTATTAAATAGAATGCAAAATGTTAAATTTAATGGTTCAAAATCTAGTAATTTAAGAAATGAACACGGTGTGCCTCAAGGTACTGTTCTCGGTACTTTATTGTTCATTTTATATATAAATGACATAATAAAGTACGTCAGAGGTTGCGAGATACGGTTGTTTGCGGATGACACGATGTTGTATATATCGGGATATTATCTTCAGTTTTTGTTTGATATCATGAATAATGATTTGAACAATATTTATGTTTGGATGTGTGATAACAATTTAATAGTTAATAGCAAAAAATCAAAGTTTATGGTCACTGGTAATCGTTATAAATTAAATAATTTAAACATAGGTGGTAATAAAATTTATATTGATAATGATGAACTTGAAAAAGTAAATAAAATTAAGTACTTAGGTGTAATGTTAGATGAGACATTAAATTTTCAATCACATGAAAAATATATTAATACAAAAATGGCACGTAAAGTTGGCTTTATTAGTAGGATTAGTTATAAATTAAGTTTTAATAATAGATTATTAATGTACAGAACTTTGGTTTCCCCCCACATTGATTATTGCGCTTCATTACTTTTTAACCTTCAACAAAATTCATTAGATAAATTACAAAAAATTCAAAACCGAGCTATGCGTATGATTTTAAGATGCAAAAAAAGCACCTCAATAAAGTTTATGTTGAAGGCATTAAATTTAATGAGCGTAAAACAAAGAGTTACATACAGGACTTTGGACTTTATTTTTAAAGTAAAAAATTATATGGTTCCCTCGTATATTACTGAAAATATACGATTCGTTAATAATGTACATAATGTAAATACTAGGCAACAAAATGATTTTTTCGTTGAGACATACAATAGAGCGTATACTAATAATATGATGGCGTGCAAATCAGACTGACGCATAAACGTGCAGCTCCAGAAAAATATTAAATAATTCTAAAATAATTATTAAAATAATTACTATATTGTTACTAGTTAGTTAGTGTTTATTGTTATACATCGTTGTGTGCAGAAATAGTGAAAATATTTCGTAAACATGGTCACAATTAAAGAGTTAGAAGTTAAAATGGCAGCTATGGAGACCAAATTCAAGCAAGATTTGGAAAATTTCAAGATAAAGTTTACAAAAAATAACAATGAAAGAAGTGATGATGACAAAAGTAAGTTTGAAACTTTTGAAATTAATACTTTAAGTCAACTGGAAGAGTTAAAAAGTTCCATTTTATCTATTAAAGAAGATGTAGAAATCCAGAATAATAGAAATTCTATAATGATTCACGGAATACCAGAGAAAAATCAAGAAGACTTATGGGAGGGAGTCTCCAAAATATTCGACGAAAAATTAAAATTAAAAATTAATAAATATAATTTGAACTATTGTCATCGAATTGGTAAAAAAAATCCGGAAGCAAAAAATCCAAGGCCAGTTGCGATATATTTCTGTCAGCGCTGGGTTTTAACTAAACTAAAACTCTTTAAGTTAGTTAAAAACAAATACGGAAACTCTACGTGGACAGTTAATGGAAAAATATATGTTAGTAAAAATGGTGCGAAAGTTCTTATTAACGATGAAAGTGATATTGACATCTAGTGTAAAAAATTAGTGCCTATATTACTACCTGCTTTGATTTAAAGTGCAACAATTATACACACGTATGTACATTAATTTTGTTAATTTTTACTAATTTATTTGGCACATTACACTTATTTAAATATTATTTCTATAATATAATGCATATTTTAATTTTAATATAATTAGTTTTATAAGAAGGTGCGAAAATATTTAAAATTGCATAATTGCATAATTTAACTTAGGCAAAGTATAGAATATTATTTTCTTTTTCATGTTTATGTTTTTTCGATTTTTTTTTTATTAACACAATTGTTTACGGTGCATTAATTTAATCTAAAGCGTAATATTTATTTTTCCTGTTTTGGTCACTGTTAATATTTAAATTTCGGTAATTGTTGGTTGATTAATTAATATTTAAATTGCATATTTTAGATAAAACTAACTCATGCTGGATAGAAAGTTATATGAGTGTATTGTTTTCTCTATTTTAACAAGAAAAAATCAATAACAATTTGGTACTTTTTTTATAATAAACGTATATGTAATATTTTATTATTGCTGGTTGGAGCTGTTATGCGAAATCTTTTTAGACTTTTTTCGTTTTATTCATCTTATTATTTTGCAATACTTTATTTAGTATACTTTAGTTAAATAGGGATCATAACTGGAAAATAACTAGAAAATAAAATACTTTAATTTTCTTTTTTTTTTTTTTTTAAGGACACTTACAATATTTTAATTAACTGTTAATATTTTTTTTTTGTGGCAGACATATATGTGTGTGTATGTATGTATGTGTGTATATATATATGTATGTATATATATATATGTGTATATGTATATATGTGTGTATATATATTTATTTTCTTTTATAAGTAAATAATTTATACACTGCAAATTTGTCTTCTACAATAGAATGGTAATGCTGTTAATTACAGTAGATAATTAATTTTGTTCTTATTATATTGAAATGAAACTTGGGCATATTAATGTAAGGTCTTTGTTAAAAAATTTCAATGGCTTTAAGAGTCATCTTTTAAAAGGAAAATTTGATGTAATGGCGATTACGGAGACGTGGCTTTTAGATGATGTTTTGCCTATTGCAATAGATATACCTGGTTATAATTTTGTTCATGTAACTGAAAATCTTAGAGGCAGTGGAATTGCTTTTTACATTAATTCGTCATACAAATTTAATACTTTATTTAAAAAGATTGATAGGGATATAGAGCAATATTGGATAGAGATTGAAGTATCTAATAATACGAAATTGACGTGTTGTGCTATTTATCGTCCACATAGCTCTACTTTCTCAAACTTTATTGATAAACTTGAAAGCAGTTTTTCTATTTATGCTCCCAATAATAAATTATTTTTCTGCTTAGGAGATTTTAATATTGATGCTCTTGCTGTGGACAACGATTACAATGTAAAGTTCTGTAATTTGTTGGAATCTTTTGATTTTAAGCAAATTATACGCGATCCTACTAGGGTAACCCAATATACATCAACACTTATTGATTATATTATAACTAATTCTAACACAATTGTGGCAGATAGTGGTGTAATGCATGTCCATGATGTTGCTGATCATTCTTTAATTCATTGTAGTTTATCGACAAAGGAACTTTCTTTTATCCCTTATACTAAAACATTTAGAAGTTTCTCAAATTTTAATATGGTAGAATTTAATAGACATTTGGAAATATTACCATGGAATAACATTCTATTATTAGATAATATTAATGCAAAAGTCGAACTTTTTAATGAATATATAACCATATTAATGGATCACCATATACCGTACGTAACACGTACCTTTTCTAAACCTTGGGCTCCTTGGTTGACCCATAATATTAAATCTCTTAGAAAGTTAAGACAAAAAGCACATTGCAAGTTTTTAAGAACTAAAAATGCAGCGGATTTTGAATACTACAAAATGTTAAGAAATTTTACCCGGAATGCAATTGACCGCGAGAAAAAAGCTTATCTTAATCAGCATGCAAGAACAGCTAGCAGTGCTGATCTATGGAAATCGCTTGGTAAGATGAATGTATTTACTAATAAAATATCACCCATTCCTTCTCAACTTTTTGACGTAAACGTTTTAAATAATTTTTTTGCTGGGGCTCAAGCTGAATATAATAATCTACAAAACCCAGATCTAGTAAACTACTATAACTCTAATATTAAAGAGGGTGTAACTGAAAAACTTGAGTTTATACCGGTTTCTGTTGAATGTATATTTGATGTCATCAAAAGTCTAAAAAGTAATGCAAAAGGAGTAGATGATATTAACCTAACTTTTATTAAATTATGCTGTCCGTTTATCTTACCATACATTACACATCTAATAAATTACTCTCTACTCTCTACAACATAATACAGTTCCTGATATTTGGAAACAGGCTCTTGTTTCTCCAATTCCTAAAGTCAAAAATCCTCAGAATTGTAATGATTTAAGACCTATTAGTAAATTAAGCATTTTATCTAAAATTTTTGAGAAAATAGTGGCTATGAAACTTACTGATCATCTTAATGCTTTTAATATTCTTCCTCAATTTCAGTCGGGCTTTAGATCAGCACATAGCTGTAACACTGCACTTATGAAGGTTATTGATGACATAAATGTGGCGATAGATAATGGTGATGTAACAATTTTAGTTTTACTGGATTACTCTAAAGCATTTGAAAATATAGACCATAAAATTTTGCTTTCAATACTTCACTTCATAGGACTTAGTGATAGTGCAATACTACTTTTTAAAAGCTACTTGGATTCACGAAAACAACAGGTGAAAATTGGAGATAATCTTTCAGAGAATATTAATATAACTAAGGGCGTACCACAAGGGTCTATTTTAGGCCCTATTTTATATATTATTTACACTTATTGTTTTCCAGATATTTTAGATTATTGCCATTATCACTTTTATGCTGATGACAGTCAACTTTACTTCCCATTTAATATTAAAGATAACCAATTTAATAATAAAATTTCTTCGGATTTACAAAAGTTGGTCTCAATTTCCGAAGACCATATGCTTAATATAAATACGAATAAGTCCGCAGTAATGTTGTTTGGAAATCCTCAAAAAATAAATCAAATTAAAAATTTAGTTGATGTTAAGGTTAATGGTACTTCGCTATTAGTCGTTGAAGAAGTCAAAAACTTAGGACTTATATTAGATTCAAAACTTCAATTCTCTCAACACATTTCTAAAATGTTACAAAAGGCGTACTACAAACTTAAAACTTTATATGCCAATAGGCACATATTTACTCAAAATTTAAAAAAAGTTTTATGTGATTCTCTTATTTTGTCAAATTTCAATTATTGTGATACCGTGTATGACACATACCTAAATAACATTGAAAAAAGAAGGATACAGAGAATGCAAAATTCATGCCTGCGGTTGATCTACGGAGTACGTAGGGGCCTCCATATTACACCATATCTGCAGCAATCTGGTTGGCTAAATATGTTTTATAGACGAAAATTGCACAAACTTTACTTATATCACAAAATAATCAGTACTAGAACTCCACCTTATTTGTATAACAAAATCAGGTTTAGAGATGACGTCCACAGTCTCCGTACTCGCCATAGAGGTTTAATGGATCCACCTTCTCGGCGAACAGAGTTTTTTAAGAAGTCATTTACATTTGACATTTATCAGTTATATAATAATTTACCGTTATACATAAAAAATAGTTCCCCCTTAAGAGCCAAATATCTAATAAAAAATATGCTTTTGTGCGAACAAAATAACTAACTTTATTTTTCTTTTTGGCAGCATATGTTCTTATAATGTATTGATATGTAGGTACCTTAAATATTTTTATTATTTTTTAGTTTAATGATCCCTTTACAAAATTGTCATCTCTATTTTGGGGCCAGAGGAAGAATGAGATGCAAATCTTAATCTGGTCCTTTGAACTTACATAAAAATTGTATTTTTTTTTTCTCTATTGTAAATCTTTTTAGTGGTTCAATAAATGTATTATTATTATTATTATTATTATTATTATTATTATTATTATTATTATTATAAGTCAACTTTATCTAAAGGACTAATTCTTTTTAATCAGTTACCAGCAAATATAAAAGGTTGTTCAAGTTATAATAGTTTTAAGATGCACTTAAAGGAGTATGTAGTTGAATATTATTAATTTGTAGTTTAGCATATTTAAGTATGTATATAATTGTATTTATAAAATTTAATGTATTTGGATAAATAGCTGTAATAGCTAAATAAAGAACTATAATAATAAAAAAAAGAATGTTTCCATATAAAAGTTTATTTAGAGGAAAATAAAGAAATGAAATCAGAACTGTACAAAAACGAACTACTTAAAAAATTTATTGAAAGAAGTGATAAGGAACTCATGGAAGAAGAAATTACAGACAAAGACGAAGACGAAGTAGATGACAAAGACGAAGAAAAAGACAATGATAAAAACAAAGATGAAGACAAACACAAAATCAATATTCAAAGTCTATATACAAACCTCAAAAGTGTTTTTCCAAACATTGAGGTCAGTTTAAGAATATATACCTCTCTCATGGTGTCAACCGCAGAGGGAGAGAGGTCATTTTCTAAGTTAAAACTCACGAAAAATTACTTAAGGTCAACCCTGGACCAAAAAAAAATAAATTTTCTGAGTATTATTAGCATGGAAAGCGACCTATTAAAAGAAATTGGCGATGAGAATATTTTAAATAATTTTTCTGTTATTAAATGTAAAAGAAAAAAATTTTAAAGAGTTTGTTTTCATTTAATTTTTTATTTATTTTTTTCATATATTCATTACAATGTTTTTTATTTTGTTTTTTATTTTATTTAGAGTGTTTTTTGTTTTGTATATAATACATCTTGTTAATTAAATAATAATAAATAATTTTTTGTATATTATTAAAACCCACGGTAACTTTCTAGCAATTTTTGTTTCGGCAACCAAATTTTTTTTCATGTTGTGATAGAGTACCCCTCCTGAGTACAACAAAACTAATAAAATCTAACAAAGTTTATTTTAAAAAAATCGATATAAAGAAATTCAGAATACTGTTATTTTTTTAGTAATAACTATAATAGGTTTAAAAGTTAAAAATTGGGGGGCCCTCCGAAATTATCTGGCCCAGGGCCCACTGCTAAGTTAATCCGGACCTGTATATATTATGCTTAGCTTTTAATGTGATGTGATACATATCTTCACGGCTTGTTTTGTTTAGTTTCATACTCGGTTTCTTGTATTTAATGCGTTTTTTATTGTAAATTATAAATATTTTTTTTGTTTTCCTGTAAAAGTAAAATGTGACGTGACACCCGGGGGGGGGGGGGGGTCAGTACCCATGTGACACTTTGTGACAAGGGGTGGAGGTGGTCTCAAATCGCCAAAAAAATTGTGACATCATTTATGGACAGGCCCAAACAAGTTTTTTTTTGTGTAAATGTAAGAAAAAATTATTGCTTCATTTGTTTTTCTCTGAATTCTGTTTTAGTATTCATTACACAATAAATCATTTTTGATTTTAGTTCATACAGTATTTCTTCATCTTAAATTTTCATCATTTCTTTTGCCAAAAAACTAAAAATATTATTTAGTTACTATCTGATTAAAAAGTAACAAATATATATCTTCACTACTCATTTAATAACGAAGGTCCACAAAAAAAATTGGTATGTGTGACTCACACAGTGTGAGCTATGTAACTGTTTAAAATGAACTTATAAATAAAAAATTACGTTACCTGTTAAAAATTGACAAGTGAATATGGTTGTATTCAGAATTTATTTCTGAGACAAAATATGTAAAAATACATAGGGTTTCCCATTTAAAAATCGAAATTTAAGGTCATTTCTGGTGAAATCGGAAGCAAAATAAAGTTGTTTGATATGTCAAAAAATCGCCAATTTTTTTCTTATGCATGACAGTAGTAAAGAGAGCGGGTTTCAGTTACACTTTAATGGCCGATGGCTTACCATTTTCAGGATTTTCAGGATGTCTTCGGCAGTAGTCGACAATGACCAGAAGGTTTTCGGGATGTATTCGGCTGTGTCGGTCAATGACCAGAAGGTTTTCAGTACGTGCTCGCTGTCCTTTGTCGGATTTTCAGTGCGCCTTCAGCGTGTGACGTAACATTTTTCAGGACCCGAAACTGTTGTTATTCTGTCGCCCGGTAGCGCCATCTAGCTGTGGGTAGAGATACGAGAGACCAGAGGGGGTGGGTGTCGCCATCTAGCGGTAAAAATATAAACACAACAGAGGTGGTCTAGTTGTTAATTTTAAAAAAAGTCTCGAGGCTGGTGTGGCGTTCGAACCGTCGACCCTTGCATTGGTAAACCGATGCACTACCAACTGAGCTACTGGAGCTTTCTATAATAGAAAATATTTTAATTGAACGCAAGAAGTCTTAATGTATATTTATAATTTAGTGACTAGTCTAGACTTGAGAACTCTTGGGTAGATTTTTCCTCAGAATTTTCATAGAGATTTGAATTGTGAACAAGGAGTCTTAATAATTTGTGTGTGTGTGTGTAGCTATCTAGCGGTATTTTTTTTAAATTAGGACTGTCAAGCCTAGCCCTGCCCAGCCAGCCCAGTACGGCCTAAACCAGTCAGCCAGCCACCAGCCCAGTACGGCCTGGGGACCATAATCATAGTTCTGAGTTTGTCACAATTATTTTATTTTTAAAATAATCAGTTAACCCGTACTGTAGTATGATCACAACCGACAGAGTTTCAACCTGTCGACCGCGTGGATCGGCACTCAGCGGAACGTGTCGTGAAAGTGGGACGAGGAGCTCGTTTCCATCTAATTGCATATGCCGTTGACTGGAGATCCACAAAAGCGGGGGCCACACAAACCAACATTGCTCTGTTCGCGCGCGGTCTAAGCCGGTGAATTGCCACCTCACTGCAGGCGTGGGTGTGCTGGCCGTCGCGGCGCCTGGTGCTGCGGGTGCCGGACGGTGTCGCGACTCACCTCGCAAAGCCGGCCGGCCGTCGCGGCGCCTGAGCGCCCTGGTACTCCCCGACGCCAGTCACAGCTTACATTCCTTTATTCCCCAGCCCTTAACCTGCTGCACAAAACTAATATATTTTTCCGTCCCTCTAGGTGAATTTTTTTATTAATTATATTTTATTTTTATTAATGCATTAATGTGAAAATAAAGAGTATAATGTTACTAATATTTTCAACATGTTAGTGATTATTAAGTGTAAACTATGCATTTTTGGTAAAATTTACCAACTTGCAAATGATATTAAAAACTTACGTCAATAGATGTATGGAAAAATATCTAATTAAAATTTAACAGTTTGCAAATGTTATCAAATAAAAATTGAGAACTTACGTCAATAGATGTATATTTAAACCCAGTCTGTGTTAACGTTAAATTCAGTCTTGAAAAGTATCTAAAATGGATCCAACTAATAAAACACCAGTGATTGACGATGAAGGATATTTCAAGTTATTTATTTTCTTACATATTTATTTGTGTTTTTATTATTGAATGAATATTTATTTATTTATTTCATATATTTATTTTACATTATATATTCTAGCATGGTTAGTAATCTAACCAATAGATATACTCCACCGGCAAATCCTGAAGGATATTTTGAAGAAAAGTAAGTTATACTTTTCATCTTATCTATTTTATTATATTTATTAACATGAATTATATCCCCAAACTACCCTTAAATTGCATAGTTGCATTTTTATTTAAACAATAGAGTTATTATTATTTAATTGTTATAAATACAAGTGATATCTATTTTTCACACACTTCTATTTCGCTACTACTTTGTTATTATTCGTAATTATTTATTACAAAGTTCTTTTAGTGTAGTTTTTGTAACTTTAGTTAATAAATAAACTTTTTAAAAACATCATCTGCCCTTTTGACAACTTAATTGGCGCATTCAGTAGGATATCAACACAAACCTTAACGGCATATTATTGGTTTGTTTTCCATCGTGGAAATTAAAGTTGATATTCTTCGTGAAGTTCTCAGCGGATCACCAGACTTCGAGCACCCCGTTGGAAGCAGCACACCTACAGTCGAGGGACAGTGATGAAATTTTTAATCTTGTTGTGAGTACTAATATTTTTTTTCATTTTTTTATGTCTTTATCTGATTTGCTAAGTGGCTTTGATGGTTTGAATTTATCTCGTTCTGATTCTGATAACTCCTTACCAGAAAGACGTTATTCCTATCCTAATATAAATATTCAATATAGTATAAGTGAATTTATTCAAGTAGAAGTCTTAAATAATCAAATAATTAATAATATAGATTATAATAATTTAAATATGACATTTAAACCCGAATATTTGTTTAGTGTACCCGAATTCGATGGTAATCCCAACGAATTAAATAGGTATATCGAAACTTCAGAAGCTTTAATTAATGGTTTTTATAATCCAGCAAATGGTAACTGTTTTGAAAATGTTTTTTTGTTAAATTCTTTAATTGTACTAGAAGGAAAGGCTAAAATTGTAGTCAATATAGAAAATTGTAAAAATTGGGATGAATTGAAAGATTGTCTAAGAAGAAATTTCGCAGACAATAGGGATGAACTATCCTTAAATAGGGACCTTGCGACAACATCCAAATGAGAGACCCGAACAGTTTTATGATCGGTGTCTAGAGCTACTTAACTTAACTTGCTCATATATAGACAATCATGAGGAGGTTGAAGCAACTAAACTATGTAAAAGGGAATTATATAAAAAATTAACTTTGTGATCATTTCTTTCCGGCTTAAAACAACCCTTAGGTAATCACATCAGGAGCATGAGGCCCCCTGATTTAAAAACTGCAATGCAGTATATTACAGAGGAACATAATCTTCAATATTCTATGGATAATAAAAATCCACAATTTAATTTTGGTAGTAATAATAGTTATAAGTTACCTAGTAATGGAAATAACCCATTAAATTATAATAATTTTAGAATGAATAATAATTTTTCATATAAACAGCAAACAAATCCATTTAATCCCCCAAATAATAATTTTAATAACTTTAATAATTTTAGGCAGTACCCTAATAATAATTTTAATAAACCACATTTTCCATCACAACCTATTCACATTAAGCAAAAATTTAATCAAAACCCTCCTAGATATTTTACAAATGCGCAAGTATTTGAAAAACCGCAAAACGTATGGAAACCCCAGCCAAATAAAAATTATTTTCCCCCACCGACGCCTATGAGTGTGTCAACTAGAAATAGTAAAAATTTAAGAAACCCTAATAATAATTTTAATAACAATTATAATTAACCTAGTACATCTAGAAATAACTTTAATAACAATTATAATCAGCCTAGTACATCTAGAAATCATTTTTACCCGCAGACCAGTCAAAATTCACGCTATAAAATAGAAGAAGTGTATAATAATGAAACCACTTCTGGACCAAAACCAACTGACACTGATAGAAATTTTCCCCTGAACAATCCAAAAAACAACCCCACGTAGTTGTTAATTTTAATAGTAATACACTTGATAAGGCAGAACTTCCTTTTATAGTTCTCCCTGAAAATAATTTAAAAATTTTAATTGACACAGGAGCGAATAGGAGTTTTCTTAATCCAAAAATAGTAGAAAAACTATATCCTAATTGTATAAAACATGATCCTTTAGTAGTTAATTCTGTATTTCAACAAGAGACACATAAATATTCTGCTGAAATACCCACTTCAAAATTATTTAATTTACCTGATACAACTAGTTTAAAATTAAATTTGTTTAAATTTCATGACGTTTTTGATGGTCTTATTGGCATCGATAACTTAAAATATTTAGAAGCCTTAGTTGATATAAATAATATGAAGTTGATAACTCCTTATGCGGAAATAAGCTTAAATAATTTTAAAGTTAATAAAGAAGTTAATTTAGTTACTATTGTCCCTCAGTGTGGACAAATTATTCAAGTAAATACAAATATTAATAATGGTGATATAATTATTCCTAATCTTAAGTTACACGGATTTTTAGAAATAAATGATTGTGTTACGAAAGCACATAATGGTAAAGCCTTAGTGACTATTGTTAATAAAAGTGATGATGAAGTTACAATTGACTTTTTACAAATAATATAATTGCGGAAAAGTTTGATTGAAATAGAAAATCCTAATATTAAGAAAATTAATTTAAATAATATTAAAACTAAACCTAATAGTAGTAACCCCTTAAATTTAAATAAGTTACGTATAGACCATTTAAATATAGAAGAAAAAGATAAGATAATTAAATTATGTACGGAATATTCAGATATATTTTATAACGACCAGACAAAACTGACCTATACTAATAAAATTAAACATAATATACGCACTACCGATGAATTTCCTATTTATTCAGTCATACAGATACCCCTTTGTTCATAAGCAAGAGGTTAATAGACAAATATATAAAATGCTAGAACACATTATCCGTCCTTCACACTCTCCGTAGAGCAGTAACATATGGGTCGTCCCTAAGAAGCTCGACGCATCTGGCAAACAGAAATGGAGAATTGTGGTGGATTATCGTAAATTAAATGAAAAAAAACATAAGTAATAAATACCCCCTTCCCAATATAAATGACCTATTAGATAAGTTAGGTAAATGCATGTATTTTACAACTTTAGAATTAGCGAGCGGTTATCACCAAATTGAAATGGATGAGGCCGATATTGAAAAATCTGCTTTTAATACTGAAAATGGGCACTACGAGTTCCTTCGAATGCCATTTGGGCTTAAGAACGCACCAGCTACGTAACAAAAAACCATGGATTACATATTTAGAAATGTACCAAATTGCGTAGTTTATTTAGATGATATTATTATTTTTAGCACAAGTTTACAGGAACACATTAATAATTTAACATTTAGTTACGTATAGACCATTTAAATATAGAAGAAAAAGATAAGATAATTAAATTATGTACGGAATATTCAGATATATTTTATAACGACCAGACAAAACTGACCTATACTAATAAAATTAAACATAATATACGCACTACCGATGAATTTCCTATTTATTCAGTCATACAGATACCCCTTTGTTCATAAGCAAGAGGTTAATAGACAAATAGATAAAATGCTAGAACACATTATCCGTCCTTCACACTCTCCGTAGAGCAGTAACATATGGGTCGTCCCTAAGAAGCTCGACGCATCTGGCAAACAGAAATGGAGAATTGTGGTGGATTATCGTAAATTAAATGAAAAAAAACATAAGTAATAAATACCCCCTTCCCAATATAAATGACCTATTAGATAAGTTAGGTAAATGCATGTATTTTACAACTTTAGAATTAGCGAGCGGTTATCACCAAATTGAAATGGATGAGGCCGATATTGAAAAATCTGCTTTTAATACTGAAAATGGGCACTACGAGTTCCTTCGAATGCCATTTGGGCTTAAGAACGCACCAGCTACGTAACAAAAAACCATGGATTACATATTTAGAAATGT